>VZSC01012463.1:41898-74818 GCA_013398225.1 Steatornis caripensis
TTTTTTTTTTTTTTTTTTTTTTGCTCGTTCAATCCACAATCCTTGGAACAGCTAGCACAGTTTTCTGCCTAGCACTGTGATGGTGAGGGAGGAAGCTGAGATGCAAATTAATGAGCGGCATGTATTTTAAAAGTATAAGGACCCCCTCGCAGTAAAACAATAAAACATGCAGTTGTTTTCGGTCGTGCTTAGGGGTCGTCCCCTGCTCCGTTTCCAGACCCGGCAGTTTTGGAGAAAGAGGGAATACGTTCCAATGGCAAAACTAAAAGTTTATAGATAAGTAACTACGGCAAAGTCTCTTTACATTTACCACATTTTGGATTTTAAATCCAATTTATGAGTAAATAAAATACATAGAGAGGCTTTCTGCAAGAAGTCCGTTTTTGTCCTTTCGTTTTGACACCTAATTTCTTGACGGCTGTTACCCGCTCACAAATTGCTACGTACGATTTGCTGTAAAATACCAAAAAGGTCTTCCTGCAGAAAGCTGCCCTTACGGACGGGTATCGTCAGGGGTTAGGGGCTCCCCTGCCAGCCGGCTTGGGTCAAACACTTCGTTAGGACCCGTAAAGCTTTGCGGCGCTTTACTGGTGTCCGCTAGCTTACCGCCAAAGTAGGCAAACTCTGCTTATGTAAAGATAAGGAGAAAAAGCGGATCCTTGTAGCCAAAGATGGGAAAGGCCTGTTAGAGCCTCAAGTACACGCACCTCCTAGCCCAGCATTTAATCTCCCCCAAAAGAGGACGTATCAAATATTAAACTAGCGCTACTCTTGAGGTTTTTCAAAAGGTCGAGGCATACATTGCTAGGAGCGTGGGGTCAGTGCATGTTAATTCACGTCTGTTACTGCACTTAATACAATTATATAAAGGCTAAGGGCCTATGAGTAGAATTGCTGCTTAAGGCCTCTGAGCCTCCTGCATTCCTCTCAGTTAAGGGCTGAGGAAAGCCTCCAACCATCTGTAAAAAATTGCTTTGTGAATACGGGCCTCATGAAATAATGATTAACACTCCTACCCTCCCCTTCTTCTATCCCCCCCCCCCATTTTTATTAGTATTTGAATCTTTTGCACATCAGTTCTCGTTCTTTCTCTTTCAAATCTGTTACCACAAATACATTTGGTTATAATATTTGCATTAGCTGAGGTACGCTGCCATCTCATTTCTGGTTACAGAGATCACTCTAATAAAGGACACGCGTAAATTAACTTTTTTTTTTTTATTATATTTTCAGGCAAGGTTTGTGGTGGTTGTTGTTTCTGTAGCTTTCAGTAACTATCAGCTCTTACTGAAATGCTAGTAGTTCTTAAATATGCTTTTGGAGGGGCTTTGTCTAGAAATTAAAATAATAGCTCTTGGCTTTTGTGCTGCTTGATACACCCATAGGGAGGGAGGAGGAGGGGGAGGCGCACGGATCCGCCGCGGTTTGGGGGAGACCCCAGTGAGCAGGAGATGCACCACGGCAGCGCTTGCCAAAGGCGCCTCCCTCCCCCCTGCCCACTTCCAACCTGATTTTAAGCAACTTGCAGCCCGGCGATCCCTCCGATCGCCCTTTCCCCAAAAGCCGGTGCCCCCGAAAAGGGTAGGAAAGGCGGAATCCGGGGGAAANCTTTCTTTCTCGGAGATATTTTGTGGGGATTACTTAGGGAATGATACGTAGGAGCTGTTGATTCGCTGGCAGCCTCCGCAAAAGTTTGTTTTGCCAAAATATTCCCACTGTTATTATCACCTGTTTAGCATGACCACTGGAACTGCTCTGATAACCAGTAATGCAGTTAGCGGTTCTTGCAGCGTGTTTCGCTGCCACTGCTTTTATCTAAGGTAGGGAGCGTAAGAGTGAAAACCCTGATGAAGCCTAATTAGCAGTAGGAGTGGTCGGAAAGGTTAGCAGATTTATGGTACTGCAGACGTGATAAGCAGTCTAGGGGAAAATATAGGGTGTAGACTTAAAACTTCAGAGGCAAGCACTGCAGCAGCCAGACTTAGTCTGAAATGAGACTATACTCTTTCACTTTAATTTCTGTTTGTAAATATAATCCAGTTCTGTTTGTAAATATAGTCCATTTCTGTTTGTAAATATAGTCCATTTCTGTTTGTAAATATAACCAGGAGAAACACGCTTTCGGAACCTGCAGCAGCGTCCATGGACGTTGTTCGGAGCAGGGAGAAGCACTTGAACCTTACTTAAATACCGTCAGTTTTTGGTGTAAGTGACCTAGTATTGTTGAGAACAACACACAGAGGCGCGGGGCTGGCTGCACACAGGTGTGCTCACATGCGCGCAAAATACATACGTATGTGAATATAAAATGGATTTCTTTTCCCCCTAGCGTTTTGTTTCCATTCTGGATAGTCAAGCTTCCTAATTTGTAGAAGAGAGTCACAAAACTTGTCCCTGTGAAACTCAACGTTTCCCCTTGCAGTGACACCTGTGTTTTATAGCACGTTCGATGCTATTGTTCAGATGGGTTTGAAAGAACGATAGAAGATGCTTTATTAATTATTATATTTGCACGTGGAGGAACACATCACAGTAGCAGCACCTCCGCGGGGCTGGTGCACACCCTCTCCTTTACGTGGCCACAGCACGGCCTCCGGCACAGCTCAGGTGCTTCCCGTGACCAGCGTTGCTGTCCCTGTGCAGGTAGCCACGGGCTGAGCTACGAGTGCGTTGAGGAGGGCGTGCATTGCTGTACCAGCGGTGCCGGTGCTGGTCACCAGGATGCCGCGTTAAACCTCCTCAGGACAAAAGGGGCGATTCCCTCGCGTCCAGGCAGAGGCGAAGCGTGACCCCCGTGTTTGTGTAACGTTGCTGGGTTGTGGTGGTGGTGGCAGTCCTCACGCCTAGGCACGGCGTTGTTCTCTCCCAAGCAGGTGTAGGTGGGGGACGTGTGGGAGGAGAAGGGAGGGGAATGTAATTTTCTGTTTATTAGAGGATTCCCCCATCCCCAAAGTTTGTTCCGTGAATTTGGCAAATCCCTGTTTTCTTCCCGTTCTCTTTGCTCTCCCATTGCAACAGCTCTGTCTCCCAAGAGGTGGCCAAGCTGTCTTCCGAAGTCGCCCCCGTTGCTGGCCAGTGGAGGTACTGAAAGGGTTGTTGTCAACTCCTCCCCACAGCTGAAAGTGGCTGCTCCACTTGGGCGTGTTTTTTAGAAGGGGCTTGGAGTAACGTGAGTTTCTAGGCCGAGAATATAGTAAACAATTTACTAAGAATAAAGTCAGGGTGTGCCCAGGAAAATGTGTTCCATCATCCCTTATTTTCAGCGAGCTGTAAGTAAACAGTATGGGATAATGCCATGCTAAATAACCTAAGCTATCACGGGCTTCTGCCCGAGCGGACGAGATTCAACTGCCTGGGAAACCTGAGCGTTTTCGGTTCGCGTGCAAACATTCTGAAAAAGGGAACTGCAAAAAAAAAAAATTCTTCTGAGAATTTTTTAGAATGGTACATTTTCAAAATGAGTGCATGGTTGAAGGAAAAAAATGGAAAGCAGTGGGAAACTGCCATGGAGAAATTACGTCTGGTTTTTAAAGGACGCGATTCTTCCATTTTCCCTCCTTGAATTATCTGCCCTCACGTGAACAGTTCTACCAGATCGGTGTGGGAGGCAGAAAGCACTGCCGAATCAGGGCCCACCGCGCTCTTGAGCTTATAGCTTTACTGAAGCAAATAAGGTTATTTTCCAGCAGAGGAATCGGGACAAGCACTGAAAAAACATGTGCTGTTGTGCAGCTCGTCGCGTTACAGTCCCACCTGTACGGATGTAAGTCAGTGCCCACGCTGGTGTCCACCCTCGGTACAAGCAGAAGGAGGGAAAGGAGGAAGCGACCTAGAAGAGAGCGCGTTTGATCTTGCGCTCAGTGAATGGCACATAGTGTCCACTCCGGAAAAAAACGTTAGCATTTCCCAGGAGAGAAGTAAAGACAAAAAAAGGGCGGTTAATTAGGAGAAGGGTTGGGGAGAAGTGGCCAGCAGCCATGACACTATCAGTTATTTAACCTCAATATGCAGAATATATAATAGTCAGCAGTATTAATTTAACATAAGTACCGTGAGCTGCTAGCATCCAAAGAAAGACACAAAAGCCAACACAGAAACGTCTCAATGCCCTTGCCTTTCTCTCTCTGGAAGGCCTGGCTGGGTGACTTGCTAAAATTCTGCACGTCTGGCGTTGCTGCCCGTGTCCTTGGTGGCAAGCTGATGCCAGGTCTCTATCACTTTCTGGTCTCCTTTCTACATCTCTTTAATTACGTTGTTATATTTTAGTTAATTTTCAGTGTGTGTTTCTACGCTCTGTTTCGTCACATTAGAAATGGCCAGTGATTTGAGTGAAGAGACAACCAGGGGCGGGGGGGACACGGGCACGGGACGTACACAAGCTATTTATTTGCTATGAGAGTGTGAAAAGTCCTGATATACCTGTTCGAAGTTCCTGGCTGTGCCAATACGTTTGCCAGTTTGATGCAAGCAGATAGATACCCATTGTTGATTTGGTGTTTGTCGGTACCTCTCCAGTGCAGGGCTGGTGCAGCGAGGGGTTCCCTGCCCCGGCGCAGCTATCAGCCCTTGCCGTAGATCTGCTCCTGTGGCCTCTTGCTCCTCGGAACGGCTCCAGCCCATGCGTCGCAGCGTAGGGCTGGGTAGAATTCCTGCTTGGGAGAGGAACTGAATTTCCTCTCAAGGAGGGAGAAAGAGAGGGACATCCTGAAGCACAGGGAGAGATGACATGGCTTGGGAGAGCGTCGTTTTTTGGCAATATATTTGGTAACTTTCTTTTCCTTCCAAATCAGGATGTAAGAAGCCAAATAAAGAATTAGCAGAGTGACATGTAAGCTTTTTCAAAAAAAAAACCTGTCCGCTGTTGGTTCCCAGACTCGCCCTCATCAAAGCAACGCCTCTCAGTCACCCTCCTTACCCTCACGGGAACGTCTGCTGGGGAAGCATGATACGGCACAGGTAGAGAAATGAATGAATGCAACTCGTGATGTGAAAATGCGGCAAAACAGTTCCTATTTCTCCTCCTTCAATCCTCCCACCCTTTTTGAAACAATCCCGTTTTCCTCTTATTCCTGTTCCGTTGTTCTTCGTTCTCCCTTGTCCTGACTCCGGCACGCGCGCCACTGCCTCTCTGTTTCCCTTCCGTTGTGTCTCCCAGGTTTTCACTAACCTCTGTGGACACCTGTCTCTGGAAAGGGCCCTCAGCTGATTGCCCCGCTACACTGCTCCTCCCGCCTTGTTCCCTACGCTGCACGAGGCAAGCGCTCCTGGTGAACACGGGAGCGGAAAGCCGGGAGGCAGGGCAGAAGGCAGAGGAGTGAGCCCGAGTCCGAGCAGGCGGACGTGATCGCTAGCCGGGCTGGCCACCGTCTTCTGGTGCTTGGATGATCACAAAGGTCACCCGGAAGCACGGGAAGCACGTGTCAGGGCCTGTCAATGTACGTGTGAGAAATCTCCCCCTCGGCTGCTGAGTTTGGTGTTAAGGTTCCTCGCCTTAATTGCTCCGTAGGTACGTGAGAGTGGTGTGTGCTGCTGTGGCTGTTGCACGGGGCTGGCGGGGGCCTTGCCGGCCGCGTGGCTAGCTTAGAAGCGGGTCGCCCACCTGCGGTACGTTGCAGACGACGGTGGAAATTGCAAGGCGTATTGGGGAGCACGTGCTCCCTGTTTTATGCTAAGCTGTGGCGAGCGAGGGTGGGAAGGAAGATTCTACTGCACAAAAATAGGATTTGTTAACGTGTATTCCACATTTTTGTATAGATTTTTGTAAGTAATTGTGTGTGTGTTCGTATGCATGCGTTTTTATCACGCAGTGGTAGCAAAAGGCCCGCCTAACTGAACCGAATAAGAAAAAAAGGAGCAAGAAAAAAATCCCAACTTCACGATACCGATGTGTACGCTGAGCTGTTCTAGTCCATATACTGGCGAGTCACCCAGACCTTCGTCTCCAGGCTTTATGAAGAGGTTGCAGTACGTGGCTGTAGTCTGACATAAAAGAACAGGGTGCCAAGGCACTGAGCTGAAACACTTGGGAGCTCTGCTCAGCAGACGTGCAGTCTGAGGGATGTGATGTTGCAGTGTGACCCTGGAAGTCATCTTGAAGGACCTGTGGCAATGACTTCTTCGAGCCCCGTGTTTTTCTTTAAAAAAAAAAAAAAAGTTTATGTTTGTGAGAAGGAACAGAAAAAACAATGATTGTTTTATATTTAATGTCAGAAAGCCAAACGCAACTGATTTGGGTTAGCACATGACAGCAAGGAGGTAAAATGGCTAGGATAGGACGATAAACAGTTACTTTTTACTATTTTTTTTTTTTACTGGCCGAACTCAGTGAAATACGACAGTAAAGACCCTATAAAATGGGAAATCAGCATTGCCTTTTTTTTTTACTTTCTCCAAGAGCTTTCTAGTTTTACTCTTTAGAATAAAATCAGTGTCAGAAACCATGACATTTTTTACACAATGATTTTAAATTTACGCAATAGTTTTAATTTATTATAACAATTATACAAGGTGCATTTTTCAGTTCTTCTTTAGTTTTTCTTACCCGGTATTTGTGAATACGCAAGTCTGTGTGTGTGCGTGCAGACAGTTTCATGGGTGCGTGGACGGATGTGCGCGTGCACATGTGGACGTATCCCCACATTAGGAGAAATCATAGAGGCAAAATGCGATCCTTTTCTTGATAAGTTTTACAAAAATTTAAAGATGTTTTACTCATTCACAGGTTTTACCATACACTGACAAAATTACGGTTCGTTTCATAAATATCTACTAACTTTTTTCAGGCTGATTCAGTGTTAATTATGCTGAAGTACAGGGCAGACTTATTATTTCACAGTTTATGGAGTCGAGGACGTTTTTAAAAAAAAAATGTTTATTGGCCTGTGATTGCCTGCATTTCTGCAACTTCCGTTCAGTTTTTTAACCCCAGTTTTGACCACATAGACAGGAAAATATTTGATGGCTGCCTGCATTCACCAGTGGTCTGCTGTGACGCAGAGCTTTGTACGTTATTTGCAAGCCCAGCAGCTATTCCTTGAGTAAAGTGACTGCATCCTGATCCAGCAAGGGCTTTCCTCTTCCAAGCAGGCTTCTAACAGGACTCAGCCTGACCGCAACAGGGCTCCTCACAGCAGTAAGCGCTGCTCAGAGAAGCAGATGCTTGCAGGGAAAGGCCTTTTGTCTTGCACTACTGCATCTGAGATTTTTTTCCCTTCCTTTTCACAATGGATGAAAATACCTTGATTGTGTGGAAAGTCAGGCTCTTGCTGAATTTTGCTTTACTTTTAATCGCCCAGTCGCAGAAGTGGGATGAAGACCTTGCAGCCCTCCGCGAAGGACCCCAGTTTCTGTGAATTTCTATTTGTTGTTATCTTGAACCCTTTCCATAGGTTGTGGCTCTGGCACGGTGTGGCTGCTTCGCTGTTCACACGCTTGGTAAACCCGTTAGCAATAGGTAGCCCCATGCTACATCTACTTCAGGGCACAGGGACTATTGAAAGCCTGAGAAGAATGTCTCGTTTTCCAGGTCCTCTCTTCTCACGTTGTCAAAAGATGAAAGTGGGGGTACTTTTTTTATGATTTTTTTTTTTTTTTAAACACTAACAATTACTGCCTGGCAACTGAACAGAGACCTCCCGGACTTGTATCACACAAGCCATTGGTACGTTGTTTGTTAGCTTGCTTGCTTGTTTCCTGCTTTGGTTATTCATGGTCAAACTAGGCCTTTCTCGGTTTCATCGGTTTTAAAAATATATGTATAATGCAGCGCAGCTGCCAAACTGAGAATGAAGATCCTGCAGTTTAGCATTCTGTAAACAAAATGTGACCAAGTACTTCCATGCCAATAGTTTTAACGATTCCCAAATGAACGTGAGTGCTGAAACCCTTGTAACCTGCCATACTGTATCTTTTTACATAAGAAAGACCTTCGTTTGCTTTCCTCGATGGTCCGTGAGATGATGGAGTTGGTGCTGGTCCCACAGTGAGGCCGTTGGCAAAAGTCCTTTAGACTTGTATGCAAAAAGTAGTGGTTCAAGAGTGATCATTTTGTACTCTGAAGTTGTTATTTGACCTCTTCTTTTCAGGCATATTCATCTCTTCATTTATTTTGTTCAGTTGATGTGTATTTATGTCCTGTTTCATTTGCTGCCCGAATTTGAGCAGGTATTACGTACGAGAAAAGCAATCTTAGAAAAAAATCAGGAAAATCTGATGAGATTGAAATGGCAGAAAACATTGTTCTGCATAAAGTAACATTTACTGCATCTCACCTTTGTTTTTTCTCTTCGCATTAATTTGGGTGTTCTTGCCTACCAAAGACCCAGGCCGTCCGTCGTCCGTTCCCCCCGGCCATGTAACACCCGTTGGACACTGCTGAACTCACTGGTACCACATAAGCAGCCCCCCCTGCGTGTTCCCCACGCTCCCTATGTGAAATCTTAGCTAACGCTGTCCCAATTAAATAATGGCCATTGCTTTTCACTCTTATTAAACTAAATCAGTCTCTTGCTTCAGTCCTGTTGAAGGAATTTCTTGTATAAATTTGAACTAGCATAGTAGGACTCTGTATGTGGGGGACTGGGTATGTGTGTGTACGTGGAGGCGTATGTGCATTAAAAAAACAGGGAAAGTATAGTAACCGAAAATAATAAATAGAATCAAATGACCCTGTTCTCAGTTCATTTGTTTATAAGGCATTTGGGTAGGTTAATAGAATTTTAAGTTGTTCATGAAACTGCAGTATAGTTCTCCTGTATGGTGAAACAGTTACGCTGGAGAGGGATTTCACAAATTTATTGCTGTTCCGATAGTTGCTTTGAAAACGTGTTTGAGCACACGTGTCTGTAAGGTGCGTGGTGCTCACCTGGTTTAACCAAATCGGATCCAAACCCCACTGAAACTAAGGGCTGTTTTTTTGCTGAATAGGAATTGTATCAGTCCCTTCAGTAGCCTCGTTCATTTGAGGGCGAGAGCTGTCACGATTTCCCTGTGTCTGTATGTGTGCGTGTGTAGCCATGTATGTTTTGTCCATCTGCGGGTCCGTATGAAAAACCACATACGTTTTGTGTAGTTCTTGCCGTGGCTTTGTGCACGCATTAGGGAGACACGCATGCGCGAGGTTGTACGTGGGAAGAATTGTGTGACAGTGGTCTAGACCTCTTTATGCACAGGCAGGGTTTTTTTTTCATATGTAGGGGAGCAGGCGTCATCCAGACTTCAGTGGGAAAAACGGATTAATTTTTGCTGCTTTTTTCCATTTTAATTTGTCCTTGAAGGTCAAAATTATTTTGGTGATCAGTTCATGTCACGATTTTGGTTTGGATACAGACTGTAATGTCTCTGGCACAGGCGCTGAGAAGTCATGAACACGTATCTGAAGTGTCTAACACACCGAAGAATTTTTTTTTTTCTTCTCCGTATTGATAAAGCAGCTGTGGGCCAAATCCTGCTTACTTTATTATCCAGATTCCCCTGACAAAGTCTGCTTAGTTAATTACAGAGCTAAAAATACCAGTTGCTTTCATAGGTGGACTTTTGCACGTGTACGTGTCATAGACTTTACATCAAATAGTTGTTCCGTGATTTAAAATGCTTTTATTTATTGGCTTGTCTTTCCCTGCCGTCTGATTTAGGAGCCTAACCTCAGACAGGCAAGTTTGGAATTTTGGGCCGTTGTTTTTTAACCTTATGGATAGTCCCCAAACTACACGGCACTTATTTCTGTATCAGCTTTGTAGAATCTTCACGATTATGAGATACTCCTTTCGGATATCCAAAAAGCAACCCTGGTTAGGCCTAACGGAGTTTCAGGAGAAGGTGTCAGTAAGGAAAGCAGTCCCCTTGCTCTGTGTCGTTTCTAGCAGCCCTGAACAGTATGGGTTTTCAATAACAGAGCTTCAGTGGAGCAAACAGAAGATCCTGGATGTAAGGGAATTCTGGAAGGTGCAAATACTGCTCACAGGGCGCGATGAAACGCGCCCCTTTGGTCACCTGGGCGTCAGCCGCGGGCAAAACCGATCTGCGCAGTCAGTCCCCCCCGTCTCGGGCCAGCAGCCCCGTAAGGCGGTGGCAGCGTGCCCGACCGGGTGGGTGGGCCGGAGAGGGGACGTGCGCCATCACGTCGAGGCCGCCTGCTCGGTGCAGGAGCCCTGCCGCAGCCGTGGCACCAGGTTGCGCGCTGGTGGTCTACCCACTGCCCTGCCGCAGCTCTGGCTCAGCCCGTTGGAACGTCTGGGCTGAGATAGAAACGGAACGTAATTGGTCCTGACCTCTAGCCCCAAGTAGCTGTTAGCTTCCGTGGGCTTTAGTCTTGTAAACGGGTCGGTCTGTAGCAGCGTGAGGAAGTCCCTTGGAGCTGTGGTGGCCGACAGCGGTCGAGTGAGCCGGCAGCCGGCCTCAGTGCCTGCGGTGCCGAGGCTCGAGCTTACCTGTCTGTTGGGGGGCGAGAACGAAGCAAACCGCGTGCTGAAAACGCGAGGAGGAGACTGAAACGTCAGAAAGACAGCAGAAATACTTGGGGGCTCTTTTCGAAATGAGAAGTTCCGGGTGCACGATGAATGCAGGCTTGGCTTCTTTCTGGAAGGAATATTCCTAATGGCTTTGTTTTGTAAAGTTAGGTGGCGTTGTAATGGAGACCCTGAGGATGTTTTGAAGTAGTTGCTTAAGAAGCACGTGTGCCTGGTAGAAGTAAGCCTTAATGAAAGTTCTAGTTTGTATGTGCTTATTCAAGGGTCTGGTATGTGAGAATATTTTATAGGGAAAAAGGAGGAAAAAAAAAAAAGATAAGTGTGTCTGGTAGGCATCATACAGATTCCAAGCCCATGTGTGTAAAGCCCAAACGCGGCTCGCTGTCCGTACGTTATTTACCATAGTCTTGTTTCCAGTAAATGGAAGTATTTATCTGAGTGGCCAGAGGCAAAACTGGCATTAAAAATTAGCCGTGAGTATTATTCCTTTGCGTCCTTTGGGAAAAAAAAAAAAATCCAGATTTTTAATGAAGCAGAGAACAAACACAAGATTAAAACTTTACTCTGTCATTCTTGCCGTAGTCAGGGGGTTATTGATATAAAGTGCATAATGACTGCTACAGCTAATAAAACAAAAACTAACCACATGTTTAGATAACGGTCAAATCCGTGTTGCTCTGTCCCGTGAATCTAGTGCTGTTCCATGTAAGCAGGATCCCGCCCATTGGCTTCGTAAGGGCAGTTCGGATGCATAAAGAAAGCATGTTTTGGCTCAGTCATGTGCAAACAAAAGTCTCCTGCACATTTACAACTAACAAAGCAGGTTTAGAATGAATTTTTTATATGAATGTAGCCCAAAGTAGGAAGGCAAAATAATCCGTCGAGGTAGTAGCGGAAGCTAAATGTGAAACAAGCTTGGATCAGAAAAAAAAAATTGTCAGAGCAGCATGCTGCCATTTTATCACTCTGTCATCTGTTAATATAAATGTTATTAAATAAGTATGAATATTAAAAACAAATGTTAGTCTTCTTTTCGTATTTACTCCATAGTAACAGTCATATTTTCCTTCTTTTTTTTTTAATTTTGAGATTAAAATTGTATTAAAAAATGGCTGTTGAAAACAAAGGCCGGAGATTTTTTTCCCCTCTCCGTTTAAACTACAGATTAACAATTTATTTACTTGTCACTTATTGTCGACCATTCCAGTCAGTGCTTTTCATTTGATGTTTTGCTTGATGTTTCTTTCTGGGTGGTACATGAAGCAGGTTTTAATTTCTGTATGATTCTAACCCTCTGTTTCTACGTATATTACTAATATTTTCCTTAGAAATATCTTGTCTTTCAAATCAGAATTTCCTCTCTGTAACTTTGCATTTATATTTCAAACCACTGAATACTCCATCCTGAAGTTTGCTTGTTTTGAGCAGTCACCGTTCGGGATAGTCTTTCTTGCAAGCTTGGGAATTCAGGTTTGAGGCTCTAAACGCTTCCATACGTCTGAGCAAATCTTAATTTCGTGAGTAGCCGAAGCCGGTAGGGCTCCTCAGACGAGTACGTGTTTGCAGGCTTGGGACCTGCAGGTATTTGGATGGAGGAGAAAACGGGGAAGGGCTACAGAAACTAAGTTTTATTTTTAATTACATATGCCTGCCAGGATCGTCAAGAAATACGACGATATATTTCATGAAATTGGCTGGGCTGTTTGGGATACGTAGCAGATAAATGAAACTGTTTGCTTGATTTGGTGCCACAAGATAAAGTTAACTCAAATACCTCCTATCTTAATCAAATCTAATCTTTGTGATTGTTGAAACCTTTGGTCTTGATTTATTTAAATTTATAGATAACATTCTGACATCTAGAAATCTTCCCATCCGATGGTACCTGGTTGAAAAATTTGCAAAAACAGGGATCAGTCTCTAAAATTTGTAGGGAGGATCAAAAGGCTTGCTAAAGATGCTGTTAGATTAACAGCTTTTTATTTTATATATAGAAGTCTTTACAGTTGCTGTGTTTTTTCACTAAGAATTTGGTTTGGGTTTGTTAGGCTTTTTTTCCCCTTTCACCCCATCCCTTCCAAACTGCAGCCACAATTTTAAAGCCAGCTAAGAAGAAGCTGCACGCTTCGTTCTTGATACTGCTCTTTCCGATTTTGATGGGATCAGTATCAGTTCTAGAGATGAGGGGTATGGTGTAAAAGCAGAAGGACAGAGGTGCATAAAAAGAGTATTTCACAACTCGGAGAGTGTTTGTAACGTGGTCAGAAGCTTGTGCAAGGAGAGAAAAGGGATCTGAGGACGTAGTCAGTGGTAAATAAGGAGGCCAGAAAAATCAGTGTTTCAGAAGCCATGTTTGCAAGTGTGACAAATGTATCTGCCTGGGAAATGGCAATTAAGGTTTTAAACAGTATTGTTTTTACAGTAGTGAAAACTAAGGGAAACTGCGAGGGCCCGATTCGGCCCTTAGATATACTCATATATTGCCTGTTGGCATTGAGAGGGAAGATTTTAACGTTTCACATCTGGCTTGGAACCAAAACGAAAAGACTTTTTCAGATGACTCTGGAATGACTTCCATATCAGAGGATCCCGAATTGATCTGCCGATGTACAGAAATCTGATTCCATCAGGCAGGGAGATCAGTCTCTTTGGAGTAAAGCATGATAGCGATTTAACTGTACATAGCAATGACAAATGGCAGTTTGGGCTTCTACAGGAAAGGGGGAATTTGCTTCTATGTAGAACTTCATCGTACAGGCTGCTATCTCTGCGAGAAGGAGTGGCAGCAGTACTGGCCATCATTCCCTCTTCAAACTGCTTAGTAATGGCTTTGCTCCTCCGTCCTGTAAATACGGCTAGCCCGAATGAAGTGCTAGGTGCTGTGGTTAAGATAGACCCGTAATAAGCAGGACTTCGACGTCTCCTCCTCCAGCTTTTCAGTGTAGCCCCGGACAGGCACGTGTTTTTCAAGTGATATGTAGTATTTACGCGAGACGTATTTCAGCAAAATGGTGGCTTCAAGAAGCTAACACAGTTTTGGGTAGGTGGAGCCTCGGCAGCTGGTTACTGGACTGCGGAGGCCGGCGCACGCTCATTTATTCTGCTTTGTTCGCTTCTCTTATGGGTGTAGCTTGGTGATCCCACCCGAGCGGCCTGGCTGCCGATAGTTTCTGAAGGTTCTTGTCTGGAATAGTCATTTGCTCCCTCTCCGTTGTTAAAAATGACTCAGAAGAGGAAAGACGGCAGCCTGCTGTGTCAGGAGGCTGCGTACAAAGATAGGTAGAAAGGTTCTGATGGGTCTTCCCAAACCACAGTGACCAGAAATTAACTGGCCGTTTTATCCGGCAAACCTCAGCAATGTCAACGCTTAGTTTTTCTCAGCTGTTTTTTTTAGGGGACCCAGCCAAGCTGCCTGTGATGTTTCTTGGCCTTCTGTTGAAGAAGGCAGTCATCAAATCCTTGATTCTCATTTGTCTCGCGAAACGTTTTTATGTGGCTACTGACATACACAACAGTCTTAAAAAAATTTCTGAATTAAAACTTCCTGTCTTCATGCTGTCAGTCAGGATCAGCTTCCCAAAGACCAGCAATGGGGATGTCCCTGTTAACTCTCACCAGAAAAATAGGGAAAGGAACGTCACCTGGAGCGTCTTACATACCGCCGCACCGGAACTGACAGAGCTGATTCCCTAGGGTTGTTTCGTGCTTTGCCGCAAGTTTTGATGGACGCTTCTCCTGCAGTTGGGACATTGGTAACTGCTCTCTCCTGTGTGGATTCTCCGGTGCAGAGTAAGGCACGCGCTCGTAGTGCAGCCTTTCCCTCTATCCTGGGAAGCTTTCAGGTCTCTGTAGTCTTGGTGGCCACCTGCTTCCGCAGAACTTGTAGGAACTTAAGTATCATTGAGACCTGTATCCGAGTGCCAGCTCTGACTACGAACTGTGAAGGCATTTAGCAGCCAGTGAACACCCTGACGGTCACTTTCTGCCTGGCTTTTACATGCACACGTACGCACACATACACATGCACACACAGAGCATGATCACAAGCCTTGTTGCCATAGGAAACCAGGCTAAAAACAAGCAAGGTCAGAAGGCATGAGCTCATTGTTTTTCCTTTGCAGCTCCTTTTTAAAACTGCTAGCACAGGCTTCTTTTACTCATTAGATCAGATGTGTTCTTGGATGCTAGGTAATGGAAATCATGCTTGCTGCATGCTAAGCGCTGTTCTGCATGATGCTGTGGTGTCCACCATGGAGTTTGTCCGGTTGCCATCTTCGTCAGGTCTCAGCTCGTTCCCTAGTCACTCTCCTCTCGATTCGATAGTTGTGCTTGGTGCTTTGGCTTGCAGGTTGCCTTCCTGATCCCCTGCTTATTGTTGAGAATAGCTCCCATAATGGCTTTGATCTCACTGTGGAGTCTTGCCCACCTTGAGAAAAGTAGCAGCATCACAGAAACAAGGGGTGTTCTCAGATGGGTTTCAGTGGGCTGCACTGTTTGCATAAAAGCCCAAAGCAGGGTCGTCGGTGGGTAAATATTAAGGAAATGTCTTAGTCTGGTTAGAACTAACTCGTCGACTGTCATCTTTGCTTTACCATAAATATGTATAGTGCATTATGGCTAAACCTTTATAATTCAGAGGTGCTTACGCTGCCTGGTGTTTGTGGATGTGAGCCACATTCATCCTGTGACCGAGGTGATGGCCAGCCACCCCTCCAAACTGCTGCATTGGTGGCAGATGGAGAAGCAGCCTCTGCTGTCGGTGGTTTGAGCAGCTGCTCCAAGTGCCACCAGCTGGCAAACCCTCCCTGCCCTCACCACAGACCGCGTTCCCTACCTTCGAGAGTATTGTACGTTGCGGGACTCGCTCTGGGCAGGAGATCAGATGGACACCAGAGGCCCCGCGTCCGCGGACATTGATTGCCTCTCTGGTCTTTTATATATATGTGGGTACTTCTAACTTGTTGCGGGGGTGGGACGACTGTGACCAGAGGAATGTGAGGGTAGTGAAAACAGAGGCACGGAGCTGCAAAATTGGAAGAACTTGTCTCCATCGGTGAAATGAAAGCCATACTTCTGGTAGCTTTTCGTATATAACCCTTCTTTCTTCGCCCCGCCTAGTACAGCAGCACGAACGTGTGCTCTTTTGACCGACGTGGTTACTTGCGGAGACTTCCTTGCCTTTTCAGCATGAGTTGTTGCATTCTCTTCCACCTTCTTCTAGCAAATACAATTACAAAGTACAAATTGTAAGGAGCAGGAACTCATCTGGGTACGAGTGTGTGGAGCAGCTTAATTAGTGATAAAGCATAGTGCGTATCCCTCCATCTATCTCATGTAAACATGAAATTAAGGTGCCTACAAATGGGCATGGTTATTTGGGCTTATATTTATCATGTAGGAATAAATCCAGCTTCTTGTTTCCCTTATAACTGTTTCAGAAATTCAGAAGCTGTAGACGTACTTGGTTATGACTGCCTGTCGCCGTGGCCAGGGGGGGCTCGTTCCTTGCTTATGTTTTCCCACACTTTCACGCGTCCTCGCTCTTACAGAGGTTCTATTCTTGGCTGAAATCAGAGAAATTTCAGCCTTGGAAAATACTTGCTCTTGTCCTGTCTCGATGGTCTTCCATTTCGGTGGATGGAAATGATATCTTAACTGTACATTTTGTTTGTTAGTGATTCCTTTGCCTTCCAACTCCCTACTTGGATTGGCTGATCGTTTGACCTAGTGACAATTAGCAAATCCCAGTGGCACGTAGGTCGCCCAGATCCCATCTGCATTTCTGCATCTTCTCTGCCTGGGTTTGGGAGTGCTGCAGAGGCAGAGTGCCTGAACTCGGTCAGCAGCGGCCTCTGACCACCTCGCTTCCGTCGGGCCTTCTAGGGACAAAAGCCCTTCTCAGCAGCGAGGGTTTATTGGGGAGCGGGAAGCCTGCTAGAGTAATGGCGGGAGCTTGTAAAATTTGGAGTACTTCTGGCCACCACCAAGGGCGCGAAAAACACGTTTTCTGAAACCGTTTTTCACCACCCCGTCCCCAGCTTGCCTAGAACCGTGTCACTGTCTTTACTGGTCGCGTACACGCGGTTTGGGCTGTTCCTGGTGCTGAGCCACGAAGCGTTTGTAGTCTGGGAGCTGTGCTGATGTTCTGGTTGATGTTATCATATCAGCAGAGAAAAGAACTACTAGAATGCAGTTATTTTCGAGAGCCATCTAGGAGATTAAAGTTGCCACAGAGTGTGCGCCTATCTCCCTGCGCGTGTCTCAAATCCTGGGCACATAACTTTAAAATCCTTAAAGAAAAGGGATCTGGCAGCTCACTGAGAGCTATCTCAGAGCTGGCACCGTGCGTCTTGAAGGCTCACATCACTGGCTGTGTCCATGCTAGTGAATTAAACGCATCCTGGACCATTCTCTGGCATTGAGGTCAACTGGCACAGAATAGCCGGCATCCATACTATTAAGCTGTCGTGAACTCCCAAGAC
The DNA here is from genome assembly GCA_013398225.1 of Steatornis caripensis. Lineage (NCBI taxonomy): Eukaryota > Metazoa > Chordata > Aves > Caprimulgiformes > Steatornithidae > Steatornis > Steatornis caripensis. Next base: position 58,847 of record VZSC01012463.1, read on the forward strand.
AGGACGGCCATACGCAGAATGCGTATTGAGAACAGTCCCTGGCTCGTGGTACCTCCCAGCCCGCACCCAGGAGCCGCTCGGGAGAATGCTGCTTGGCCGCGGCACCGGCCGTGCCGGGGATCTTCTAGAAACCGGAGAAGAGGTGCCAGCGGTAGCGTCCCTGGCACCATTTAATGTTTCGGAGGAGGTGTAGCCGGCAGTCGTGCAGGTGACTGAGCCTTTGCTGCAGCAACAAGATGGAAGGGTTGATCCTCTTCACAGGAGCTGCGATTCCCTCTCTTTGTCAGTCCCTTTGTCTTCTCTCTCAAACCTGAGATTTTATTCTGATTAATGCTGGAACGGCTTACTATTTTCAGCTGTTTAATAGTTTGCTGTTGTGATTGTACTTGATTGTGTTTGAATTTCTATCTCCCCAAGGATAGGGAAAGGGATTCTATAAATATTATTTGATTTAATTAATAAATGTCAGCTTCTTTTGTAATGTAGTAGGGGAGTGAGGATGCGCACCGGGAGAATGACCGGTAAGGCAGCAAGGCGTTTCTGTTTTCATTCCCGTGCCACCTTCACCGTAGTTCGTGTGCCACTGTTGCCAGAAACTCTAATGCCACCGCAAAGGACGTTGTCTATTATAAAAGCCTTTGCAAATGCGCCAAGGTATCGAAGGCAGATAATGAATCACTTAATACCTTCTCAGGTGTTTTTTCGTAACTCACGGTCTGCTGCCGCGAGCCGCAGAAGCCCCGTAGTTCAGATCCTACTGAAAGGAGGCGCTTGGGCAACGCATTTTTCTTGATTGGGGCATTCAGATTCTTTTGATCCCTTGCAGGCTCTTCCTCAGAAGGTGATCATGATTATCTTGTGTCAGTATGATCTTCCAAGGCGCACCGCACCTTCTTTCTGAAATGTCCTCTGTCGCCTGATGTAAGCCCTGGCTGAATTTGGCCAGGCGTGGTGATAGGGCTCCCGCGCACGGAGTCAGACCGTTTGTCGGCCGTGGTATAGCAGGCGTACTGTTAGCCGGGGAGAAGTGGTTGCCTTTTGCTGGTTATTTGGTTAACTGAGAAGATTTTAACTTTCTTGTTAGTAATATTTTACAAATGTACAGCTAAAAATACAAATTAAAAGAAAATATTTTAATGAGATGCTGATATGTTTTGGAGCAAATTAGCGACGATACGGTGCCGTGTAGATTCATGGTAGTCTGTTAAGGTTGTGCTTGCATTCTCAAACTCCCGTACCTATTCCTAGAGCTACGTGGGATAAGTAAATAAAATGTCTTCAGTATTTTTGCTGTTTTGGGGCCTGAGAGTCGGGTGAAATATTCTGTGGGCCGAATGATGTTTGCTGAACTCAGGGGAGCCAGTCTGCTTATTTCGACAAGTTAGCGAAGCAAACTGGCTCTTGTTGTTCGCAAACTGTTCGGAAAGCTGCACTGTATGTTTGGTGAGGATCCTGCACTGATGTGGGTGCCACCATATGCTTAAATCAATGGGAAACCTGTGGGAGAGTCAGAAGGAATGACACTGAGTTTCCAGTGTTTTAGGATTTACAAACAAATCCTTGGATTGGGTGGCGTGCACGGGGCAGGTGGAACCAAAGTCCAATGCACTCCAAATGGCATTAAGTAATATCCACGGCTATTTCTTACCCTGTCATGTATATCCGGGGCTTCTGTGGATAGGAGTTGTCGTGCATGTACAGCACCGGAATTACTATGTTCTAAACTAAGAATGTTAGAGTAGTTTTAATAAATGTTCTATTCATCTGTAAAATCTTGGAAATGTATTCTGTCAATGGAGGTTAGTACGTAAAGACTGATGACTGTTGAAAAAAAAAGTCTGAACTTTTGTTTGAATATAACTATTTGTTTTGATGGTAATTGAGGCAATTCCTTCACTTTCCACAAACATTCATTAGAGTGATATTCTGTAGAAAAACTGTCACGTGCCGCGATGCATTTCTGTATCCATATGAATGCCTGAACTGGAAGTCTGCGTGCAGCTCTTAGGGAAGCCTTTGATGGGTTATGAATTTACCGACCAAGGGTAAAAAAATCATGTCAGGTGACTTGGGTGACCAGCAACCCCTTAGAAATACTAATGTGTGCGTGGTGAACTCCTAAAATACACAAAGCAGTCATTTCAGTGAGTAGCTTGTGAACAATCTCCTGGGCAGAAATACGTTGGCAATTACTTATTCGATAATTTGTGAAAAAGATGTCTGCTCATTGACATTTTGGAAAAAAAAAAAAGGCAAGATAAATCTCATAAATGCATTGCGGGAAATATCTTGCCAGCTCACAACGCAAAACACCTGACTCCCCTTCCAGATATTAAACTTCTGAACTTCTGATGCTCCCTGTCGGAAGACGTACAGACCCCACCAGTTCCCTGGCGTGCGTTAGTGCGTATGTGAGAAAGCAGTTATTGGCAGTCGTTGGTTCCACACCTCTGCTGACCACGTAAGGCGCGGAGGCACATCCAGAACGGTTTATAGCTCGCAACCTGTGATCTGCTGCAGCGCTAACGTTTCTGAAGGCCCATTCCTGCATCGTTCCCTTCTCGTGGGCCATCAGGAATACCAGTTCTCCCGTGCTGCTCCTCTGTGGCATGCTTTAGAGGTTCAAAGGAGGTTGATTTTCTGTGTCTCCTTCTTCCTTTTATGTCTTTGCTGAAACTCCCAACAAGGAAGGTAATTTTTAAGGGTATATTTTTGTGACCTGGACGCGGGACGTGAATCGAGACTGACAGATTCATTTCAGGCAGGTTACATGAATAGTGCTTGCGACTTGTGGTCCGGGTGTGCCTGCACCGGTTTCAGATCGGTAGCTTAGCTGGCATAGCTACTTCTGATTTCTGTTTTTCAAGGTTATTTGTACCATTTCAGCCTCAGCGCGGTGGTGACTGGACGACAGGTCCCATCACGTACAGACGTGGAGCCCTTCGTATATTCATTTTCTGTTTTTTAAAACAGTTTGCTGACGCTATTGTTGATTTTTTTACAATTTTCTAATTAAAATCCAGTTCCTAAAGTGCCCGTATTACTGAAATAATTTCATACTTTACTGAAATTTCTTCTGGTTCTCAAGTATGCAATGACTGTCCTAGCAGAGCCAAACCAATATCCTTCCATTATAATTTGATGGTACATCAAGGTTAAGGTGACTTTGTGTTATCTGCGCATCTGTCAAAATATTCCCAAAACTATTTGTGATGTTAACAGATTTTGTTTTTATGTTTTGTGCAGTTAAAAAGTATGGAGAATTTTGAAACCCTTCGAATTCGAGGCCAGTTAAATGAAAATACAGCAAAACCCTACTTTCCGCAATAGGTACCTCACAAATAATTTGTTTGTCTGTCGGTTGCATCTGTCTTGCCATGGAAATAATAGTTAAAAGGGGCAAAGGAGTGAAGTTATTTCTAGTTTTAGATTTTGTGTAGATACAAAACAACTTAAGATGGGTAGAGATATTTCATCGAACTTTTTCCTGAAATATACAATGCTTTTGTCTATGTTTTTAGATTTCAGCTTTCCTCTGAGTGATTTGCTATGCCAAACCAAAACAGGGCTTTTCTAGTAATTAAAAGATGAAAACTAACAAGTACTAGAAAATGAATCCTGTTCGTTGTAGACTGGTGACCTGTACTGCAACGCAGAGAGATGGTGACCCGCGAGTCAGAGAGACTGAAAAGAGCGACAAAATTTATTACAAAATTATTAGTGAAATTGCTAAGGAATCTGTGTTTCGAGGCAGCCATGTGCCCTTAAGCCTGTCAACGATTTGATTCAATCTTTTTGTTTCTTTTTTTTTTTTTTTTTAAGCATTCAGTGATGAGGCTGAATTAAGCATTCTCAGCAACTCTGGTGACGGCGTTGTTGGCCCGAAATACCCAACGTTTTGTCGCAGCCCTTCTCCCGGCATGGCGTGCATCGGTACACCTAGCCCCGCTATCAGGCATCCCTCTCGCTCTGGCCCCATTCTTCTTTCAGTCAATGGGAATTACAGTACAGGTTTTTGTGAGAACAGGGGCTGGCCCTCTTTCTCAGGATTTCTTTCTTCAGCAAATCAATAACTTCACACAATGCCTGGTTGGTTGGGGTGGAGGGGGGGTTATGGTAACTGCTTGAGTTCAGCAGTGTTTTTGTGTTTTCTTTTATTGTTGCTAATTTGAATTTATTTTAAAAAGGGGAATTAAATTACCCAGACAGGAAGATGTTGATGCAAATTTCCTAACCGCTAAGATAATAAGATTGAAATTAGGAGCCTGTACATATCTTCAAGAAGCATCAAAAATACATAACTACAATTTAGGGACCTTAGAAAGATTCCAGTTTTAGCAGAAATGCGGTTCCTTGACTTGCTTCGTTCAAGTCTGTTTTTCAAATGCCATGACCAAGACTGAAAAGCATTTTGCTTCCTCAGTGATTCAGCAGGGCTGTGTTGAACCCTTCCCGAGAACAACATCCTGCAGCAGACTTCTCCCCGTTTTCTCCAGATGATCGCAAAGACTCTCCGTACCAAGCACTGTGAGAATTACGCTTTACAGTCCATGCCACCATACATCTTCTTTATAATTTTGCCTGGAAATTTTGTGGGGGAGTTCAAACAGCAAAGCTTACGCTACGAAAGAGTTGTAACGCGTACTACCACACACGTACGTGCGTGCAATTGTTTTACAGCTCAAGAAGCCTGAGGTCCATCTCCCAGACTAGCGCTTTTTAATCAATTGAATGCTACAAAAATATAGCACATCTGTTTTTTATTTCTCCTTTCGTGTACAGCTAACAGTGCATATTCAACGCAGAGGATCTCACAGTGCTTTACAAGTGACATATGTACAGGAATTCCTGCCACACTGAAATGCCCAGGCTTAGAGGGTGGGCTGCAGCCAGGAAAATAATCAGCTTACAGCACACTGTGTAATGTGTGTGGACCGCACGATGTGTGTAAGGATAATTCTGGCCAAGGGCGTATCAGACGTACATCTCGCGAGTGCATCCTACTGGAAAAGACTAATATTTAAAAGCTATATTAAAGATAAAAAACCATCAACGACATTGTTCATTGACAGTCAATGTGATCCATTCAGGTTTTGTTTATGTACGTATGTATGTATTTTATATACATACATACAATTGAAGTGTTGATTTATCATTGGCATCCCTAAACCTTGTCTGTTTTCGCAACTAGTTTCCTTTGAGCACCAGGTTTTAAGAAGCGATGATAAAGGGAACTGGAAGAAACTCGACTTACACGTCTGAGAGGACAGTATACATCTGTAGTGACTAATGGTATTGACTTACAGCTCCGAGTACCAAAGTACCAGCCCATACACAGTGTGCCTAGCACAAACTGCCTGCTAGACAGTGAAGTGTGTGCGTGCGTTTATTTTTTAAATACTTCAGCACCTACCGCCTGGTTCTTGTTACTTGCATACTGCTGGCAGTCTGGAGATGCCCAAACATTTTACCAAGATCAGTTTAGGAATGCTCTCGTTTAAATGAAAAAAAGAAGGAGGAACAACTCTAACAAAAACTTAAAGCTTTTTTCTCCATTTAAGAAGAGACCATCGAACAGTTATATGGTGTGGCTTTACCAATAATGCCTGGTGAGCCATGAGTTAATACTGAGTGCCACAGCTGCACCTGCCGGGCTCTTTCTCTGGCCAGGCTTATCCTTCAGATTGCGTTTGGGGTAGAGGCAGCCAGTCGTGGTGGGACTGTACAGCCCTACCGCAGCAGGACTAAATGCGGTTGTCCCGTAGCTCCCGCGGCAGTTTTAGTGCTGACTTGTAATTATAAGGAGGACAGCAACGCTCGTGCCCGCTGCAGTGGTACCAGAGTGTTCTGTTACAGAAGTCTTTTCATGGGAGACCTTCAGTAAATGCTCTAGAGTCTTGGGGAGAAAAATACGTTGACTACTACCTTGACCTTCCTGCCAGGGGGAGGAGGAGGGCCATTGTTAACCTTCATCTTCACCATCATCCTTGCTTTCTATGTAATCTGACTTAGCTTCTCTGAGGTGTTTCCCTTGCTTTCTCTTCTCCTTTCATTCTCCCCATCCCCACACTGACTCCCACGATGCCTCTATTCTCAAAATGATTACACCGACTCGCAGTTAATTTTGCTGTTCAGGTGCTGTCTTTTTCTGCAGATTCCCCAGGACAGATTTCTTCTGCAAGTCCTTTCAGAGGAGATCTACCAGTGAAATGTCAATGGTAACAGGTTGAAAAGGATGATAAAATAAAGTGGCAAGGAATATGTGGAACCAAACAGCAACCGCTGGCTGTATTCTGCAGAAAACCCTTGCACTGCCCAAGCATCCCCACTCTATTTCTCCCTTGCCCTCGTGCCCCCGAAGGTATGTTTTGGATTAGTCTAATTTAGAACATTAGCTTCTCGGCAACAGAGGTTTTCTATATTTTTGCCTGCACTAGGATATATGTATGTATGGCACTGTATCAGTAACGACAGGAAAGGCACCAGCACAGTTCCTTTAGCTCAGATTTGTGCGTGCTAACCGAGGCATTCATTACTTCTGCTCCTCCATGCTTTGATTTGAAGTCAGGTCATTCATGACAAGGCTGCAGGTGGAAAGCCATACTTTGGAATAAAACTTGAAAAAGTAAAGTGGGTGAAGAAGATCTATAAAGATGTAATCCAAGCAGTTATTATTTAATAGCTGATATTTTTGCTTCTCTTATCCCACTTACTACTGAAGAACACAAGCAGCTCAAAGAGAAAGAGGCATACTTGACGGGAAAAAAATAGCTGGTTTTTTTTTTTTTGTGAAAAATAGGGACTTCTCTGGAATATACGTAGTGGTGGTATGTACACATTAAAGTGTGCCTGCATTTATTGTAATTGGTGTCTTTGAAACATTAGGTGTACACAGTCTCTCTGTGCAAGAAAAAGAAAAAAGGGAAAAAAACCCCGGTGTTTCAAGCTCAAACAAAATTCCAGGCCGATTTGGGCAGACAGCAGTATGAGAACGTGTAGACAGGATGCAACTGCCTACATAATGCGTGCGCTGCGTGAGCGTAGCCGTGCACGTGTTCTCTCCATGCGTGTCCGCGCGTGCGCACTTAGCTTTTTTAATATTTGTATGTGTTTGTGTCAAGTAGTTGATTACATATTTTTGTGTTTGTTTTTATCTGTGTCTGTCTGGATGTACATGCGTTCCCTTTTACGGGTTCTTCCAAGTTAGCATGAGGGATAAGTATATCCATTTGGCTGTGTCTGTCGGTGCTGTAATGAGAGGATGCGCCTACTTGAGTTCATGCTACGTATACTAGTCAGGACCTGCGCTCATCCGTAACACGTGTGTGCATGCACTCCTGTAGGCATGGTTAACCTGTTTTTGCCTGACCTGGAGAGCTAGCGTATTTCTGTGTGGTAGTGTGCGTCCAAGTGCGTTTGTGCTAGTTTGCAGATGTTTAACGTATTTTTAGTGTGCAGAATGCTGACCACCGAGTGCTTACAACAACATCAGGGTCGGTAATAATTGCTAATGTTAAAGGTATTTTAATTTATCAAGTCAATAATGTCCATATTCTTGCACAAAACTGACTCTATTTTCTCTCATCCACCAAAAAAGTCAGAATTACACCACTGTGAGAGGGGTGACTTTTATTTTTTAAGGGAATGCAGAATATGGCCAAGGCTGGTTTTGATAGGCTTTTTTAAAATTTTTGCCTCGTGCTTAGAAATACACGTCTTTAGGTTTCTGATCCCAGGTCTGGAAATTGCATCCCTGGTAAATGTTTTACAGGCTACTTGCAGCAGTCTGGTGAGCCGAAGTGAAGGGCTGTATCCATCGGTTGTGCTGTCTAGTTAATTTAAGTAAAGAAACCTTCCTGAAGATCAGCTTGGGGGAATTTTGTACAGTTTGCTAAAGAACCAGGAATTTATTTTTTTTATGGTAACAGAAAAAAAGTATTTCAGTCTGCAGCACCTTGGATAAAAATAAGGACCTGAGTTTTCACTGCTTCATCTAATAATTCAGGCCCACGCAAAGTGAGTGCAGAACAGGTGTAGACGCTCTGTTTCGCGCTTGCTTTTCTTAACCCGAGTCTCGAAATGCGATTCCCTGATACGACACACAGTACCAGCGTGGTGAAACAGGTCTGCTTTGCTTATGCGGAACCGAGTATATGAGGGGCAAGACAGCAGAAAATTAGGGCATAGGGGCCTATCCCAATTCCCCTGAAGCAAATGGGAGCTGGATTAAGCCTAAATCTCTAATTACGTAGGGGTAATCGTCTATCAGAACTCCTGCTGAAGCAGAAGGGAGTTGGATCAAGCCCAGGACTCTTAATTGCATTTTTCCTTGCCATTTTTGTTCATATATTTTGTTTACTCTGGCTCATCATTACATTATTTTGTAATTGTCGTGATGGGATTAGTGACCATTAAATATCTGATTTCTGAATGGTATGACTTGTTCCTAGTCACTGATGTCATTGATCTATGTCAGAAAGCTTTGTATATTCTGGTGGATATGGCAAGAGAGAGATGAATTTATCTAATGATTGAAATGGATCAAGGCTTTACGTTTCCTACCAGCACTTCAAAGAGCCATACTACTTTTCTGCGTGCAGAAAACAACATAGTGCAAGGCCACACCAGGATTTTTTTCTCCCCTTTTTTCGTTCTGGTGTTCACCTTTGAATTTCCACCGTGAGGGCTGGATTTATCTAAGGAATTTGATAAGAACAGAGCATTGCTGACTACGTGATGGATAGCTGTTCTTTGGAGAACGTTTCCATGATGCCTGTCGTTTTGGAGCACCCCAGTACATTTGCTCAGTTTGCTCAATACCAGATTTCCTCCTGCTCTTCAGAGATTAACTCTGCGGTGGTATCAACATGTCACCCACAGCACGGACGTCTGGGGTTCTTTCCCATCCTGACTTCTGTCCCCAAACATCACAGTTCTAGAGTAAGCAGAGGGTTACAGCACGTACCGGGCAGGAAGCGTACTCATCCTTCCGTCGGTATACTGACTGCGCCGTACTGGCAGTATTGAAACTAAAGGACTGTGTAGAGGCCCTGGTACACGATGGGGATTCTCACTGATGACGGGAGCAACTGCGTGCGTCCGTCTCGGCAGGACTCCGGGTTGATGACGTCCAGCGTGGCTTGGAAAACATCAAAGAAGGAAATACAGGCGGGAGCAAGGGGCATTTCTGCGGTCATTCTTCACAACATAATTCTACTTAGCCGCCCATTAATAATGTCCCGAGACAGATGGGCACTGCTTTATTTTCGAGATTTTATTGATCTGTCCTAATTTGTACTTTTAATTTGTGACCCCGAAGCTCAAAACTAGGGAAGGGCTGTACCCAACACAGGTGCAGAGTTCTAGAACAGCTTTCTTGCAGGAGCAGTGCGAACAACCAGGCAAATTAGCTATGGATTTTGATTAATTAACAAAAGGAATTATATAACGAGGTTGTCCGAAATAGGAGGGCTTTACTCACCAACGTAGGAGATCCTGTCCACTGGAAGTTCCAGTGTATCTATGTGGGGAGCTGTGAAGGAGGTAGGTATCACCACACTGTGGTAGGACGTGGTGAGTCGTTGGTACATCTATTCGTTGCTTTCCGGGACAGAAGGACTTTGGCCAATTTGGAGGTGTTCTGTTCCCAGTTAATACATTTTTGGCTACAGTGGAGGTACAGAAACTTTGAACCAAAGCGTAGAAGACGTGCCTGTCATTTAAACTGTCCAGGAGGTGTATCGGTAAGCAACCTTCAGCTACAGAGTTATAGTCTGAGTAACCTCAGTCACTTCACTGGAGTCGTTCAAGGCTTAAACTGACAGAAAAGAGGAAGGAACGTCTTCCTCATTGCATCTCTTTTATCCCAATTAGAGTAACACAGCCTCAACTTGTATCTCCTATCTGCAGTAGGAAATACAGTTTTCTTTCAAACTGAACAATAGTTTGCTGTTTAGCTCACTTGGCGTACTCTCTGTCAAAGAAGAACATTTTTTTCTTTTTGAACGTACGAGCCTTTGAAGGTTTGCGATGTTTCCAGTATGAGCGTTAAAATCCATGGGGCCGCATCACGTTGTAGTCCTAGCACGCCGTCGTTAGTGTCGAGGGGGACGTTTGCCTCAGAACAAATGGGGTGAAATAGTTCGTGATAAACAACAACAAAACGTTTTAAAATAGCTCTGACTGTGATCTAGCTTAAAACTGATTTGTTTCTTACATTTGTAATAAATATTAGTTAGAAATGTTTACATGATTTTTAGAAAATAGCATCCCGAGGCCATTTTGGCCACTCGCTGCTTGCCGCCCGGGGCTGCGCAGAGCCTGGGAACTCGAGGGGGCTGAGGAGTAAGCCGGCCGGTCCAGCGGCACAGTTGGACGTGACCAGAGCGCGCTGACAAACAGCTACTGCAAGCCGTGAAACGCACGTGAACTTCTAAAAGCTGCTCTCTCTAGCAGTTCAGCGTGCTATTGCGAGCAGAGGTAGGGAAGGTATTCAAAACGCAAACCTTAACTAAAGCGTTTACCTTAACGTTGCTTTTGAAAAAACAGCGACGTAAAAATACCCGGGGAGTCCATTTTGAAAGACCGGTTCTGTTTTGCCACGAGAAAACGGGTGCTGGATGGGGAGGCAGTGTCGTCAGTGGGGCTGGCGTAAAGGTAAGCAGGTCTTCCCTGCGTGACTTCAGTGACCAGGTCGCCTCCCCCTGCCCCCTGTTAGGACAGATGCAAAGGGCGGTACGCCTCCACCCAGAGACCTTGGCGGAGTTTGGGTGGGCTCGGAGGGGCTGGCTCTGGCAGAATTCTGCTAGAGAGGGGAAAAGTGCAGGTTCTGTGACACAGCTTTTGTGGAGAAATACCTAAATTATGTGTAATTCGGCAGCTAAGCATTTCCTTAAACACTAACATCAAGATGCAGGCTAAAGAGTGAACAATATGAAAAAATTATGTTAGTAAAAAAACTTCTCTTTCCCGATACCAAAAAAAACCTGGAGAAAATATATTGTGATGTACGTACAAAACACTTTGTGCTTTTTTTTGAAGGAAAGAGTGCATATGAAGAAAGCTCTTTGAGCTAAGTTTAAGAAAAAGATTTCTGAATGCAGTAATGGTAAAAAAAATGACTGTACCACATTTTGCATACATCTCTAGTTCATTCTAACCAGGGAAAAACTGATTCTTCTGCCGAGTGCAGGCAGACAGACGGCACTCCGCAGGTTTGGGCTGGGGCACGGCGTAGGTGACGTGTTCGTCCTCAGCACAGAGAGTCACTTCGCAGAGCTGGGCGGTGACTTTTTAAACAGGTTGTTACCCACATTTCAGCCCCCGAGGTCTCAAAGACAACGTACGTCTTGCTGCCTCTCAGAAGGTTTATTGTAGGTCTCTGTGCTCCGGTCGTAAGAGGTCACGATGCTTTACCAGGCAGACTGAAGTCCCGCTCCCCGTGCGTCCTACAGGTAGTTTGGCAGCCTTGGGGGCATGAGTACGTACGATGGACCTGAATCCTCACTGGCACGCACGAGAGAAACTCCTGAAATCATTGCAGCTGCAGATGTTCACATCAGTAACGTTGGCTTCAGTGTGTCAGTCAAACGTGGAGATCTTTGCTCTTAAAACGTCTGGAAGTTTTCCACCACGGGTCAGTACCGTGTCCCATGGCACTGCAGTTTAACCGATTGCATTTATATGCAGGGGACCGAGAGCGCATTCTAGGAACGGGTCGTTTTTTGCAGTCGCTCTTCTGGAGGTGCCGTAAACCTGCAGCAAAGAGTTAACAGTGCTGGGGGCTGATCACAGCAGAGCTGCTGACCTCGGTGGGTTTCAGCAGATCAGACCCAAGAGGCTGCAGTGAGCAGACCCCAAGAGCACCGTGCACATGCTGTCACGCACTGGGGCTTCGGTTGTGGTTTTCTTAAAAACTAGTGAACGGCTGTTGACTTTAGTGGGAAAAGTGTAACAAAAAGGGTATTTGCCGCTTAACGCAGAATGTTTTAACTTTTCAGAAGGTAGTTCTTACTCGCGTCTTACCTGCCCGGTCCTCCGGGCTAGCCACTGACAGCCTTTTCTGCAGCCGGGGACGCAAGAGCGCGGCAAAGACGACATACCGGAGAGTATGCAGGCATTGCTGGGAGGGCTACGCACGAGAGCCCTGCACCGGGCAGCCGACCACGCTGTGACCGTTAGATTCCAGTTAAGTTACGGACTTTTTAAAAAATAAGATCTGGGATTAAGGTGTTTGGTTAACCCTTTGGAAGTGGGGACTTTAAAAAGCGAGGGTGGTTTGTCTAGGGAAGCACTAATGTAGCATGATCCGCCGTGAAAGGGCTAACAGAGGGTGGAATCAGCAGCTCCCCGGGTCACGGTACCTGTGGAGCAGGTCCTCCTTTAAAGCAGACTAACTCTTTGCGTACCTTGTAGTAGTTACCTTCCGTGTATAAAAGCCTTTTATAGTTCAAATAATTGTCTTTGTTAATGGTTAATGGGCTCAGAACTTGAACTTGCTTTGTTTGTAATTACAGAAATATTCAAAATCTCATGAATGGCACTGATTTCTATTTATTAGCAACGCATTTTTTTATTCCGTAGACATTAAAGACAGGACAACTGACTAATTACATTTTAAGTTTCGCATCTCCTTTGAATAAAAGTTTGTTACACGTCTAGACTGAAATTTTAGATGTCCCGTTTTAATTTAGTGAGACAGTTTGGGGCTCAAAGAAGGGGAATTCTGAACGGAAATGTTACCAGAGCTTTATTTTTGGCAACAGCCTTACAAAACGATGCAAGGTGTGGTAGTCTCCTGCACCGTGTGTAGTTTCAAGCTCTTTCTCTGCTGAAAGTGCTCCCGATTTCCTCGGATCAGGCCCATAACTATCTTTGTTACCCCAGATGGAGCCATCAGTGTCTGTCCATAATGAAAGCGTTGTTAACCCTTCCCTGCCCGGCTCCTTCTCAAAGACTTGCTTCGATTCCAGCAGTTCGAAGAACCAGCAGTGGCAAGCTTTGCTGCTTGGTTTGGTTAGTCTTTACCGAACCATCCTGATTTAATTCCCTTTTTTTTGGAGAGAGTAAAGAAGTTTTTGCCAATTCTACCTCTCCTCTCCCAGTTCAACGCCTTCTGTATTTGCTGGGAAAATTTCTTGCCAGCTTGCTTCTTTTTTTGCTGGGCACAGGGGAAGCCTAGGGCTTGACAGCGTATAGACCAGAGACGTCAAGGTCACAGGTAAAACAGATGGAACTACTAATTTTCCACGACTGTATACTAGCAAGAGCGCGCACCACAAAGGCCTGATCCTGACTAACCTTCCTGCCTTTGCTTTGCCCTCCCTACTTGGCACCTGCAGGTCTGGGGATGGGAGGCTGACACTCAGCCCTGCTTTTGCTAGTGCCCCGGGTCCTGAGCCTGCAGGGGACGTGGTGCCCAGGACCCCAGGGGGCCAGGGGGCTCGTGGGTGCCCTGCTCTGTCTCCGCACCCGACGCCCCGTCACGGCTTCAGAGTCATTTTTACACGAGGCTAAACTGCGCCGCTTACTGAAGGAGTTCTTAAATCCTGGGGGCTAAATCTGAACGATGATTTCCAAAATGATGTTGTCCTGTTAAAATAGCTTCTGTAAACATCAGAACTAAAGATGCTTTCTGCTCTTTACTGAAAAAGTAAGGAATCTCCGCTGGCTATTTGGAGCCAAAATCCTACAACCTCTAGTGAATATTCATGCATATTCATGAAAATAATCTCGAGGAACCCAACGGGAGCATTTCCGTGGATCAGGATCGTTCCTGGGAGCGCAGGTTAGCGTAGTACGGCCCCCGCAGAACCTCCGGTCCATAGTGCCGCAGTGCTTCCCCTCACAGCGCCCGGCTCGTAGAGCTGAGTTTTGAAAGCAGTAAATCAAAAGTAAAAGTTAAAACTTTTACCTGCGTGTTTCCAAACGCAGTATGCATCAAACGACATGAACTGTTTCAAGGGAATTAAAAAACAAGTAATGAAAAAAGGCCTTTAGCTGTAGTTTTGTTTGGGTTTCTTTTCTCGGACGTTTGGGATCTGCTGTGGTCAGGTCTGCAGAAATGAAAATCTCCAGGACAAGCAGCTTGAATCTTTAGCTAAATAAACCAAATGTTGCGAAGTACTACAGTTTTTAAAGGAAAGAAATCGGTGATTGGATTTGTAACAATTATTTGCAAATTTAACTGGGAAACCAGCTTTTTCTTCCAGATGAGAGAGAGCCAGAAGTAGCCAGAACATTCAGAAAAGGTAACTGTATAAGCTTTCAAAGCTGCTTCGACAAGATACTGTCTGCCACAGACATTATTTTCACATAATCATAAAAACCATATTTTCGATATTAAGAGAAAATTCACACGGGTCTTTTGACCTCCATAGTTAACTTGGGCAAAATACCCACTGCCTTTAAATGTACTGCCTGAAATTACTTTTGTCAGGCGAAGAAGAAAAAGGAGTTGAGCTTTGTATAGCCTTTGCTTGTATATGTTACATATTGTGGAAGACCGACGTATGGAGAGAGGTTCCCTGAGTTATCTAGAATTCAGACTTGAGGGAAATTAAAAATTAGAGTAGATTAAAATTTAGGGAAAACACTATAGGACTACAGCCATCAGCCAGATAATTTCAGTGGGCAGGTTTTTTTTTAAAGTGAATATTTGTACTAAATGGCATCCGGTTGAAAAATCATTTTCAGGGAAGATGTTTTCTTATATTGTATTCTGGGAAGTTAGACTCATAATAGCCAAAGTAGTACGCAGTATGCAGCTAAATATAAAACAAAGTAAGCTCACTTATCTGATATAGATATAAATACAAGTATTTGTGAAATCTGCTTAGAGCAAGGGTGGGGTGTTTTGTACCTTAATATACAGAGGAAAAAGCTGAAATGGGAATATTGTATACTTCAGCCAAAATATCAGCTAAGTATTTTTTCCTTTTGCTGAATTTATTTCCTAACAGTAGTAAAAAAAAGATTTAAATTATCAAATGTGTCCTAAGAGTAAGCATACCTAATTGTTCTCAAATTAATATGGTAAAAGTTAGGAGGCAACTGGATTTTAAATTCCTGTGGACTGATCCTGCTCTCCTGAAATCAGTGCTAAAATTCCCTTTGGCTTCGAAGGGAGCTGAATTTCATGTCAGCTTTTAAAATACGATTTATTAACTCTTCAGTATTTTGCTAAAGAAGAAAACGTCACTGTTTCTTTAAAATCAAAGTAACAAAAATTTTAGATTAAGTTCCAAGCAAACAGGAGTAGCAAATACCGTAAAAAAAGCTTTTAGGTGGTTGCTATTCTTAGCCTATCAGCTGATAATTTGATAAAAAGAATTCAGTCTTATTTATGTACTGTTTTTCAGTGGTTTGTAGGACTCAGATGTTTTACATTCTCAATTTAACATATATAGGATCCAAAACAAATAAAGCCCTGCCTTTGCAGAATAAAGGCAGAAATATGTTTTGGCAGTTAGAACAATTAGATCTAGCTGCTGGATCGAAAACTTAGTTACTTACGTATTGACATTTTAATGTTAGCAGTACAAAATAAAGCAGAGAGGTCTTTGCATCGGGAAAGAACTTCTTTTAATAAAATGCAGAAATTTGGTATTTCAGACATTTGGAAAAAATCTTTATTTGTATTTGTGAATTTAAATTTGTGGTCTGGTAAATACCTCGTTTAAACAGGAGGCAGAGACAACCTTGGAAGAGGGGTAATTGGTAGTATTAAAGCCTAGGATTTGTACGAAGAGAAAATACTTTGATAAGGGCAAACAATAAACAGAAGTCAGTTTGGGGTTCATTACTGTCCTGTGGATTCCTAGAGTTCATGCTAATTCATATGACTTAAAGACTAAATATTAGAACCATTACTCATCCTTACTGAATATATTTCTATTAAAAAGTTAGGGTTTTTCTCTTTTGCAAAAATTGCTATTGACTTTTCTACCGAGAAGCAAAAAAAAAAAAAAAAGG
>VZSC01012463.1:103783-155189 GCA_013398225.1 Steatornis caripensis
ACGGCGTTTACCCGTGGAACGGCCGTGGGAAACTTGCGTCGCCCGGCCCGGGACGCGGCTGCCCCAGCACGGGTGGCGTCGCCGTGCCCGGTGGCCGCGGGGAGCGGCCGCAGCGTTTAGCGGGCGTCCCAGGAACGGGAGTCCCGGGGAAGCGTGGCGGGGGCGTTGCCGGGGGCTGCCGGCGCTGCGCTAACGCTCCCGTTTCGCGGCTCCCGGTCCCAGGCACGGCGCCGGGCAAAGACCGTTCCCTCGTCCTAGCCCGCCGCAGCGGCTTTCAAGTAACGGTGGGGAATTAGAAACGGCTTCTCTGCCAGCGCAACGGGTCAGGCCAAGAGGGTTTTCAAATCCGTTCCTGCCAAAGGGGAGGGAAAGCCCTGTGTCTGGCTGGGAGTCGGTAAGGTGGGCCGCGAAAACAACCGCGAACCGTGCGAGCTGGGAGTTTGAGACGAGGCGGTAGTTTAAGGGCTGCGAAAGGTACTTCCCTCGCTGGAGGAGGGCGACGGGCACCTGGCCGCGCAGCTGCTTCTGGGTGCAGACCTGTCGGTGCAGCGGCCCCACAACGAGCCGGTGCGTTGCGGGGCTGACGAACGTGGTTCCCCGTAACCTCCGCAAGAGCCAACGCAGAACTTGCGTGCGAAGACGTGGTCGGGTGGTTGGACGTCTGCTTGTGTGAGGCACCAGTAAGCCAGCCGCGCGGCTGGTCCCAGAGCGTGCCGTGGGTCCTGCAGGCACGGGCGCGAAATACAGCGGTGCTTTGGACAAGTTACAGCATTCCGTGTGAATGATTAAGGCCCGTGTCAGCTAGAGAAATGGTATGCCTGTTAAAGATACGGTTAGCGCAGGAGACCCAAAGCCTCTTTGATTGTCTGAGGTTGGTTTTGAATACACTAGTGCGTTATCGGTTGCCTGCTGACCTGTGGCGCATCACAGAAGTCTTGGTGGTTACTTTAGCTTGTTCCGCGTTGCTTCAAGCATGGAAGTTTGCAGTGCTCGAGCCAAATGCCAGCTTATCAGCTGGAACCACAAAGTGCAGACGGCAGATCTTTCTTCAGTCGCATCCCTCAACACCCCGTGAACAGAGCGCTGCGATGAGTGTCCTCTGCCACTGCTTTGTACCACGCAGGCAGCAGCAAGCCAGTATATGTGGCCAGTGCCTGCTCAACAAGAGTTATGGCTTCTCTTTGCCCTGATCGTGATCTTCAAGGCATGGAGGAAGAGGAGCGTTGGCAGTACGGCTAAATTCCCTGGGTATATTCTTCCCACTCTGAAGCGGGAGCACTGCTGCAGCATCACGGACAATGAAGAAATAGGATGGCGGTGCCTGCTGGCTTGGACCTGAGCCATCACTGTGGAGAGATGCGTGGCCGTCGTCGGCTAGCCGATGTACGTCCTGGGCATGCCATGCTACTGGGGCAGGCGAGGAGCTGCTTTCCTGGGGCAGCTCCGCTGTAGACTCCAGCGGAAGCGAGGAGAGGTTTTCCCAGTCTGAATAAGCACTGGGGTGGCTTGCCCTGAAGTGCGTTGTGGTGCTGGCAGCAGGCTGGGGAGGCTGTTTTCTCTCCTCCTGGGAGGGAGGATGAAGGCACAGCTGCAGATCTGATGGGTCACCTTGAGAATTAGCAAATAACTAAGTCATACTGTGGGAAGAAGTGCCTTTCCTCCTGTGCCTGTCCGTTAAAAAGCAATGAGTTTGATGCTAATTAGCTGCTGTGACAACGTGGAGATGCGTTCTTTGTATGGCACAACTAGAAAGCAACTTGACAAAAACCAGAAAGCCCTTACAAGCCCTTTTGTAGGGGCTCCTTACTGCCCTTTAACTCTTCTGCACGTCTGAAATTGAGTTGCGGGTTCTCTCCTTGGTTTCTTAGTGGGTTTTTTGTTGCATATATGCAATTGCTTCTGTCCACGTTCTGTCTAATCTGGTATTTAGAAGAAGCGGATCTGAGGAGGAGGAACTACGTGAACCGGTAATGTACGCTGAGAAAATTAGGTTTGTGCTACTTAAAATAGCGACTGTTTGACAAAAATTTCATTTTTCTACGGTCACGCTCATGTGTGAAGGTCTGTTTGCAGCTTTGCTGGTTTTCTCTTCCCAGAACTCACATCTGGCTTGGTTTTGGCTCCCACGCAGGGTGGAGGTTGGGTGGACGTTGCTCAACGTGGGATTTCTGGGTGCATCTTGAGAGAGAATACAGTGAAAATTCCCGGGTCAGCTGCTCTGTGCCTTTAGTGCACCTTCTAAATTGGTGACAGAAGATAAGAATAACAGCTCCCTGGCTTGGAAAACAGTTTAGCTAAATAAACCGCGGACTCGAGGGGAGCAGAGCGCCGAGGAGTCCTGAAATCACCAGGAGTACAGCAAAGCTGTGCCTGCTCCCCTGCCTTCCTGGAGACAGGCAGATCCGTTGGCAGCGCCGGTAGTCGTGATCCATAACGGTGATTGCTTGGGTTGGATGAGAGTGCCCCAGCGATGGTGGTGGCAGGCAGCCACCTCCTCGCCTCTCTGCCGTTGACAGTTGGGTGTGTTCTGGAGCAGGGAACTGTCTGCTGCTGTCTGCTCCCGCTCGGAGGGTTGCTGTAGCTCCTATTTTAGAAAGCTGCCTCCTTTTTCTGGAAAAGATGAAACGATTTTTCTGCCCCTTCCCTTCGGTAACTTGGTGAAACGAAGTTGAAATCCTGTGGTAGCTCAGACTGGGAGGGACCTCAGGAGGTTTCTGGTCCAAGCTCCTGCTCAGGGCAGGGTCAGCTGTGAGACCAGGCCGGTTCCACGCATGCAAATAATTGACTTGTGGAGCGATCAGACAGATGCTCTAAAACTTCTGACGTCTCGGTCATGTCCGAAACTTTAAACTTTTCTTTCTTTTTTCCTGGCTCAAAATTGCAAATATTTTAATGAGAAATATGTATTTCTTTTTCCAACTTGCTGTAACCAGAGTGATGTGTTACCTGGAAACAAAGTTCATTCCGACTGCATAACTGGCCATATGACCCACTCAGAGGAAAGTCCTGTTTTCTTTCACGCCTCGCAGTGGCTTGGAGAAGCGTCCACTTCTTCCCCCAGTGCCTTTGATACAGGCACGGTTGAATAACCGCACGTTTAGTGCTTACAAAACGTCTGGTAGTGAGGATGCTTTCTCATGTGGTGAATGCAGCTGTACAGTTGTACCGGGGCCAGCAAACGTCGGAGAAGATGAGCTTGCCTTAATCAAGCTTCTTGCGGTGCAAAAATAACTAAATGTGGGCAATTTGCTCTAGATTTCTTAAAAAAGAATCCGTGAGAAGGTCGTTAATCAGGATGGTGCTCTCAACTGCCTCTAACTTTCTGTAATTTGGTTTTAGACAAAACCCCTTTATTCAGGCTTAAACTGTTCTTTTCCTGTGTAAATGTTTAACAATAAGTCCTTTCAGCAGCAGCAAAGCTGGGTGAACCTCTCTGCCTGTCCTCCTTGGCTTCTTTTGCTTAACAAGGGCTACATCTGACTATGCACAGTCCAGCACCTAAAAATAGGGGTTTGTATGCGAGGCCACTAAGGGAGGCGAGAAAAAATGTACGTAAGTGGGTACACAGCTTATTTGTGCCTTTACAGTAGGGTCTTTTAAAAACTAAGAATATGCAGGGCGATTCCTTACCTCTTATTGACTAGGAAGTTGGGGTAACAGCAAGCTGTAAGTCAGACCTTAACAATAATCTTATTAGATTAATAAGATGTGACGCTTATGTGAAGAGGAAGAAGTGGCAAGCTGGATTCTGTGCTTGTAAGTGGTTTGAGTTGGATCCCGCCTATGAGATCATGCTTCCTGCAGACGGTGGAAACAGCATCTTGTGAAACAAACCCTGATCCTCACTAAGTTCTTGGGACAACCTTGATGAAATCGGTCGGATGATAAATGATTTTAATGCCTTAAGGTGATTTAAGAACTCCACACAAAGGACATTGACTTTAGCGCTGACCGCGCGGTAACTTGTTGGTAACGTTGAGCAGCTTTAGCAAGCAATGTTGTTTTTCAGGCTCCTTGGCATCAAGTGAAACAGTTGTTATCCCACGTCTTTTTTTTTTTTGTTTCTGCAAATAAGTTTCAGTCCCTGTTGCATAAACGTGTGCAGTCTTGCTCTGCAGGCGTTTGGCAATGTGCAATGATAGTTGATGGAGTGTGGCACAAATCGCTGTTGCAGATTAAACCAGCCAGGCTAGTGCGGTGAGTGGCAAGGGTACAGTTAGCGGGGAAATGAAGAGAGTTCCAACCTCTCTTAGCAATGCATGGTGTGAGAGGAGAGACCATGCAAATCCCTGTTTTCCCTGCGCCCGAGTCCTTGGCTGGTGTGTGCAGAACTTTGGGGAGAGTTTCTGGTTCGCTCTCGTTCTTCAGCAGAATCACTTACTCAGGGCTTCATCTTCAGCACTTCAGATCTGTGGCGAGGGTTTTGTGGTCTCATTCTTAATTCTGGGCGCTGTACAATCGCTTCTACCCTTGTACGAAATAAAGTACGGCACTCGTCAGCCCAAAAAGTAACATTAAGAATGTGTGAAAATATGCCAGCTTGCTTATAACTCTTGATCGCACCAGCTCAAGTCAAACTCGCAGCCTGGACTCGGAGCACGTGTCATTGTCTTGTACAGCTGCGCTGAAACGTGGCTCTGGGAGCGATCTGGTGCAAGCGCCCTAATCCCGTCTGAACTTCCCAGAAGCGCTGTGCTCCAGCATATATGCCTCTTTCTTTTCCCATTTACCATGTAACGTTTCCCAGTAGCTGTCGTGAACTTTCTCTGGTGAAAAAATCAGCCGTGTCCCTCGAGGGATCAGTCCTACTCATAGCGTGTAATTCAGAAGCCGTGTGTTGGTGTCTCCCCCCAGCCTGCTCTTCGTACTGAGCAAGCACTGCTCTTCCAGAGCAGCCCGGGAGAGGTGGGACCTCCGACGCTGTTGCTCTAGGCTCAGCAGCTTGCACCGTGCGGTGCTTCGGGGGGCTGCAACTCCTTTGGAGACCTTGCAGCTCTTGGTGAGTCAGGGAGGTTCTCTAGTATTTTTGACGTAGGCTACTGCCACCAGCTTATCCTAAAATCAGTTTTGCTTCCCGGACCATGTAAAGGGGTGAACCATACTCTGTCTTCTATGATTTTGCTCTCTTTCTGCTTCTTGTCTGCTTCTCTTAGGCGTTTTCCTTTGATTGTGATGTTACTGACTGCTTAAAATGTCTGCTTAGTAGGACTGCTCAACACTTGTTGCAACAAGTGCTCCTTCTTGCACTCTCTCTCAGAAGAGGAGAGGGAGAGCAAATGCTCAGAGCTCAGAAGCCCACCTCCAGTTCTGCTGCGTCCCTGCTGATGGGCTTCGGCGCTTCACTTCTGGCTTGTGTCAGCACCTGTCGAGGCTGAATGTGTCCGCGTGGGCGCCACCAACCTTGGCAGCAACCAGGCTCGGAATCTCCAGCTCTGGAGGTTGATTTGGTGTGAACACTTCCATTCTCACTGTTTTGTTGAGGTTTTTTTTTTTTTGAGATGCTTTTCATTTTTCAAGGAAAACTCTGGGTGGAAGTGTGTGGTAATTAGCAGAGCTAATGTCACTGGGCAGCTTGAATCGGAACATGAACAGGCTTTGCCGTGTTTAACTGCAGGAGCAGAGGTGCACGTGCAGGAGAGTTAAATGCTGCGGTGTGGTCTCTCCACCTCCAAAACCAGGCTGATGGTAAGCGGAGGACAGATGCTGTTTGCGGTAAGGTGAAAGGAATAGCCATGTCTCATAATCAACCTGAGGAGGAGATGCTTCAAAATGTGTTGGGGATGGACAGCTGTATTATTTTAAGATAGCTCTTTCTCTCAGCCTTCTGCGTGTTTTAAAGTAGGAATACTTGTAATGGAAACCAGTTATTTAAAACTAGGGAATTTATGCGAGGATGTAATCTAGAGCAGTATCTTGCTCCAGTTTCTTTGTATGGCTTTTTTGGCTCATGTCCTTCCGTCCCCTCTGGGACGGTTACCTGCGAGGCGCCCTGGTGAAGGCAAGGAAAGGCCTTGGGTAGGAGTGAGGAGCACAGAAGCGTCTCCAGCAGAGAAGTCCCGCTGCAACTGTGCCAGGTGTTGGACCCGGTCGGGAAGTGTGCTCCTGTGTACGGAGCACATGAGCTAGCAGGAGGTCCTGAGGGTGCGAGGGCAGAGCTGAGGCTGGGGTTTGGGGAAACCTGCAGTAGTTTACCACCGGGGAGTTACTTTTTGGTAGGTGGGTGAAACACGTAGTCGTTCTTGGTTTTATGAATGTTTCCATTCCTAATCCGTAGGGTTGGGATGACCATTCCTGCTGCAGAAGGGATGATAGTAAGAAAATACATTTCCTGATTATTCTAACAGAAATGCCAAACACTATTCTTCAGGCTTGTATATGAACACAAATGTGGGATAACCAGCGTGGCTAGTGGGTAAAGCATCTCTTGTTGTGTTGGGCTTGCATGGGTTAATCGCTTGCCTGATGAGATTTAGGGTTGCTGCTTGTGACTTCAGATGACTTCTGTTGCTAACTTACTGATAGGCTTTAGGAAACTTAGGTTCCTAGACTAAAGCAAAACACTTCCCAGATTGAGTACATTAATATCTGAAAACTCTAGAACTAGGACTATTTGACTTCCTTCCCCTGTAGTACATTTAATTACACAAAAGGGTGCTACCTTAAATCTGCTGGTTTTTGACTCCTGATTATTTAACCTTAATGTAGGGTTTTTTTTCCCCCCCAAATCTGTGCAACTTCCCAGGTTCCTGGAGCTGAAGTCTAGAGCAGTATGCCGTCACCCACTGGGTGAGTCATTAGCAGAGCTGGAATCCTGATCCACAATATAAGCTTCTCTAGCTAACACTGGAAGTGAGCTACATGCAAAATTTCCTACTGAGCTTTTAATTTACTCCCCTGCCCTCGGCAACAGACTGTGTCACCTAAAATCCTGGGGTTTGGTTGTGGGTTTTGAAAGAAAGCTCTTGTGTAGCTGCTCTTAAAAGTGGAGATGAGATGTCCAGATGCTGAGCCTCAGGGAAAACAGTGCCTGTCCCTTTGTTTCTTGTACTTTTATTTTTATGTCACCCTCCCTGCTTGCTTCTCTCATGACTCAGTTCCTTGCCCCAGAGAGGCTGGGAGACTGCTGCGTGGCTCAGGTCGAGCCATGGGCTGTGTATGTGTGGCGCTTACCGCCTCCTTGACTGTACTGGGCTTGGTTGTGGTTGCTCGGGATTCTTTCTTCTGTTTTTTCCTACCTCCTTCCTATTTTCTCTTCCTTGTGGGCCGCGGTGTCCCAGGAGGGTGTGTTACCTCAGTCATGCCAGGACCCGAGGGACAGCTACACTTCTACTTCCTGAGTTGCTCTGTACTTACTGGGCAGGGAAGAGC
Organism: Steatornis caripensis; assembly: GCA_013398225.1. Lineage (NCBI taxonomy): Eukaryota > Metazoa > Chordata > Aves > Caprimulgiformes > Steatornithidae > Steatornis > Steatornis caripensis. Next base: position 111,152 of record VZSC01012463.1, read on the forward strand.
AGGGGTGAGGAGCTCAGCGTGTTAACCGCAAAGACTTTCCAGGGGATTTTCATGCATGTTAGAAGGCTGCCACTGAAACAGAAAGGGAGAAAAGCTGTAGTGCGAGAAGGGGAATGGGAGGTGCGGGATAAGCTCGATGGGGCAAAGGTTTTTGTTGTTGAGGGGAAGAAACTGTCGTGCAGAGACTGAAGAGTCTGGTCTCCTTCCAAAGTCTCTAGTCCCTACTTCTAGACACAGAGGTTTGCGGAGGTGTGCAAGGGTGTGTGTAGGTATGGAATGCAGGAGGTGGAGAACTATCTGCAGTGTGACTGCTGCTGCCCAACCAATACTTGCTTATGCTTGCACGCTGCTCTTCTCCATGCTTTGCTTCACCGCTGGATCATTGTTCCAAAAAGTCCCAGTCTCATGTCAATCTGTTCCTCCAGAACTCTTGCCTCGTGTCTCTTCTGAAGCCTCTGGTTGACCTGTTTCATACGGGCTTTGGCCCCTCTGCTTCCTTCCCCAGGATCCTTATCCTGCCAGCAAAGGCATTTGATCTATAAACTCGTTATTCACTAATAGTTTTCACAAATTTTTTTTCTTGAAGAGGTGTGTATGCCCAGTGTTCTTGGTGTCCGAGTCCCATCTGCCACAGGAGCTTTCCATCTCCAGAGCATGGCTGAGTAGAGGTGATTCAGCGCAGCTCATGAGTCAGATCTCTTAACGGGGGGGGGACAAGAAGCAACCAGCCAGGAGAAGGATGGGCGGCAAAGGATCGCTGTGTTGCTGGAAGAAGCCGCTACCTGGCCAGTAGTTGAGCAAGGGATTAGAGTTAGGGTATCCTGGTGTTTGTTCCTGCCCTCAGGTGTCCTGCATGTCCAACCCGGCGTTTGTCTGGCGTGGCAGAAAGGGATGTGTGTTACGATTTACTAACCGTTGTTGTTAAAGGCGAGTTAACTGTACTAACACAAATTCTCTGCCTTGGTCTCTTTGTCCCAGTAGTCGCAATTCTGTCTTCAGATCTATGTCAAAGCTTTTGGCGCTCCACAGCTCTGTGTTGGTTCCCAGATTATGATCTCAGATCTTCTGTTTGCTGGACTGGTTCTTCACCTTTGCTATTTTTTTGCCAATTCTAGTCATGGTCTGGGTGTTCACTCCAACGTCGGGGGCCTCGTTCACGTTCTTTGCACTGGAATCGGTTTACTGCCTCTCTCAAGTGATGTCAGGATCGTCAGTCACAAGAAGACTGAGTGTGGGGTCGTACGACACGGCTTTCCGATCTAACTGTTGGTGTGGGGAGACAAGGTGTAGATGGAGAGCTCTTCTGCTTTCTCCTCCTTGTGCTGGCACCCGTGTTCTCCTTGTTCTGTGATGATCTGGTTAGGGACTCTGCCTTGCAGAAAGAAGACTGATCCCTTTTGGATGCTTATGCTTTGCTGTGGGTCAAACGAGTTCCAGTGCTGGTGCAAGAGAAGGGAACCTCGGCAGCATCACGAAACCACGTGTTGAGGACACAAGCCCAGCGGTCAGCTTGAGTTGCACCAAGACCAGGCTGCTGCCAAAAGAATCGCTTCTGCTCGATTCGCTGGCCGTGAGCTCTCGCTGCTTCCCCTACGTTGCCTGTGGTCACGGCGTGGTGGTGGTGTGAGTGAGGTGTGGTGGTGTGAGTGAGGTCTGCTGGCCAGCACGGCTGCCAGCTTGCTCTGCCAGCAAAGCCGGCTGCAGGGTTGGCTCGGTCAGCTTGCTGGTTTGCCCTACAGGCGGTTGGTGAACAGATGCTGGGGAACCAGCTAGAAATGGGTGGTTGGGTGACATCCTGCAGCTACGCTGGCTTAAACTGAGCCTAGAACTGCCGGAGGAGCCTGTTGTCGCCTCTGTTGCTTGGCCCCATCTGGGCGGGCTATGCCGAAGTCTTGTTTTGCTTGGTTCCGTGTGGGTCAGGGTGGGTGGCGTGTACGCAGTCCTCTTGCGGGTGTGCGGAGAGGCTGGTCTGAGCTGCGGAGTACAGTCTTGGAGAGCCTCGCGAACGAGTTCCAACAAGCTCCTTTCCTTTTCAAAGACTGCGATGATGGTCTTGTATTGATTTGCTAGTTACGGAACGAATTTTAAGGAGACTTTAAGCCACTCCCTACGCGGTAGTTTCAGAACTCTGTTCTTTCTGTGGGGACTTATCCTTAGGGACAGACCGGCTGTGTTTAGAAGTCTGATTCTGGGAACTGAAATCTTGATGTTTTACAGTGTTTGAAAACGTGAGGGTGTTGGGAAATCTGTTCACCCGGAAGTCATTTTGACTAAACTTTCTTGGCTTACAAAGGAAGAGGTGGGTTTTCAAGCTGCCAGCTACGCAGAATTGTGTTGGGCTCTCATCCCAGCTGGATTCCTCACTTCTACGCTGTCGCTGGTTGTGGTTAAAATCAAAGTGTAGAAGCTCTGATATGAAACATTGCCTTGCCAACATATAAAATAATGCGTTTGTTCAGAGAAACGTTAGCGTGACGTACCAGTATAGACCAGCTTGTTTCAGTCACCGTTGGTAAGCTTTGGATTGAAACCATGCCGCTTACAAACTAACCTAGAATTTGTCTCCTTGCAGCTTTGCTTTTTTCTTTCTTTCCTCCCCCCCTCAAACTTTCACCACAAATTCTGTGCAAACAGAGGAAGTAGATCTGAGTAAGAATGTGTTTCGTAAGTGCGTATTGTTTTAAAATAGTCTTTTCTGTAGAAGTCTATTTGTATTTTCATTTTTAAAGGGTTACTCTTGGGGGAAATGAGTAGTGTGGCATGCATCTTAGCAAGGGACGCTGATCATAACTTCTAATGCTCACTCCTGTGCTGTGTATAGCCTTAGTAGCAGTGCATTTTCTGAAGTTTTGCCCTTATTCTTACATCTAGGAGCAGTAGTGTGGTGGGTTTTGGGTCTGTTTTTGTTTTTTCCCTGAAGATGTCTTGGTATCTTTGATGCCTGCTACATCCACAATGGCCATTTTTAGCGTTGAATGACGTTCTAAACTCAGTAGTGCAGAAGTTTGCAGGGGGTGGGCTGCTCTGCTGCTGACAGCGACCTGACCACTGTGCCGTGCCCCAGTTGGCCCGTGCTCAGAGTGCTCGCGTCCATGTCCCGTCGCCTTTGCGACGACGGTATTTTGGGGAGGTGGCACTGGCTGCGTGACCGTGCTGCAGGAAAGGTTTGTGGGACCTGAAGGAGAGCAGCAGAAAGCGGTGTTGCTGGAACAGTTCCTACCATTCTGTGATTTCCCGCTGGCAGCGGGGGAGCTTTGCGCTGTTTTGAGGGGGCCTCTTGAGGAAGAGGCTAGCAGGACCTGAGCATCATAAAGCTGTTTTAGCAGGCTGGTTCTGGCCAGCGGCCTAAAGGTACTGAGATCAGCGTGTGCTGAGGTGGTGAGAGCAACCTCCTCTGCTCTCCCTAGTGTCTGACTTCTCAAGGAGAGTTTTCTCTTGGACCAGAAAGAGAAGTCCGCTAGCAGGCCCTCAGTGCCACTTGGAGAGGAGCGGGGAGATCGCTGCTGGAAACCTTTTCTGTTGTGTGTTCGCCTAGTGGAAGGAAGCTGTCGACCTTTCTAAATCAAAAGGTCCTTGAGAAGCTGGGGCAGGGGAGCTGGGATTTCCGAAAGGGAGAAGAGCAGCAAATAGAGGGATGGGGCAGGAGGTTCATAAAGTAGAACGGGGGGCCAGAGGGGTGCAACCCGTTGTGGGTGCCACCTCCCAGAGCACCCAGGCGGTCGGTGCGTGCTGCTCTCCCTGCACAGCGTTACATCTCCGCGCAAAGGGCGCTGCTGGAAATTCCTCGGAGCCGCGGCCGGTCAGCTTGCTTGGGACGAGCCTGAGTCCTGTCGGCGCTTGAGCGGAGGGCTCCCTGAATGAAAACACCGTGGGGGAGATGGCAGCGGGGACCTCGCAAGTGGCGGTGGTGGAGCTCGGTGGGGTGGCGGCGGTGGTGGTGGCGCACTCTTGGCGCGAGTGGAAGTCTCCGGTACGTGCTGGTGCCTGCCCGTGCTCCCTGAGGGGGCCTGAGATTCTCCTGGAGCGAGGGCCGGCCCGGGGCTGCTCCGCCGGCTCCTCGGTGGAAGCCGAGCGGGAGGAGCGGNGCTCCCGGGGGATCCGCGGGTGAAGTGATTTCCTCCCAGCCCCGCGAAGGGTTAACGCCGCCTCACCTCATCCGGCCCGGCCGCGCCGGGAGCGAGGAGGGGGAGCACGGGGAGTGCCGTCACTGCGGCGGCGCCCGTTACCTAACCGGTGACATAACGCGCTCCCTCCGCTCCGCTTACGAAACGCGCGGGGCCGGCGCGGGTCGCGGACCCGCGGGGACGTGGCGGGGCTTTTGAGCCCGGCCATGGTGCGGCCGCCTTCCCCGGTCCCGATTCCCGCTGTCGCGGGGCCGGCGGCGGCGTTCTGCCCCCGAAGTTTCACGCGGAGGTCGCACGCCGCGAAGCCGTGCCTGTTGCGAACGGACGGTGTGGGGCTCAGCCCGGGAGCGGGGCTGGGGTGGGGGTCGCCGAGCACAGCCTGCGCCAGCCCGTGCGGCGCTTCCCCTGCCTGCCCGCTCTGCCGGGGACGAGGAGTGCATCGCATCCACTGCGGCTGAAACCTTGGCGGGGGCTCCACGTTTCCATAGGGAAATCTGGGGAGGCTGCCGCGGGGGGAGAACTACCGCGAGTTTCCAAGGGCTCGGAGCGAAACGCGGAAGGCACCGGTGGCCGTTTCTTCGTTTAGAAACGGGAAGGGAAAAGGCAGCGTTGCCCGAGCTTTTCCTTCAGCCTTGGACGCGAACGCCTGTTGCGAAACGGTTCTGATCCAAATAAAACAGTCAGGGACTCCTAAATCGCTTTAATATGAGAGTCTCCCTAATGCGTGACGGTAACTTATCGAGGGCGTTTCTCCTGAGACAGCTGTAACCTTCTGGATTAACTTGGATGTGTTAACACCATTCATGCCCCCCCCGCCCCCCCGATGAATAGAAATACTCAATTAAAGCAAATGTAATTAAGAGTGTGGGATGGAAGGGGATCTCTCTGGAACAATAATTACCAAATATTCTCATTTTAGCTAAAACAATATACACAGATATTTTGGGGCCGGAAGAAAGAGGATACTGTTCAGGTTTGCTCGGTTTCTAGCACTGCGTCGTCGTCTTTCAGCTGGGAGCGACCCCCTTTTTATGAATGGTAGGTTTTGCTCAATTGGAGACGGGTCTGTTCCTGCTCGAAGTCTGCGGGCTAGAGGGTGCTGCTGAGCACCCGAGGGACCGTCCTGGCGATGCGGAGGAGAGAAGACTTTCTCACGAGGTGTGATTTGAGTGCGAGGTGTGGTTTAAGTGCGTTCGGGCTTCTGTTGGAGAGCTGCAGTGCACAAAAGCCAGACAACCAGATGACTTCCGATTTAAACAAAACCGCACTTGTGTGTCGGTTTCTGGTGTGTAGGCTAGAATGTAAAACGCAGACTTTAAACCAAGCATTGCAGAGTCCCTCACGCTTGGTGTGGGCAGGATGTGTTTTGAAGATAAGTTTAATGGCTTTTCAGCAACTTTAGACTTTGTCCCTTTTTGTGCGAACCACCTGTTTGAATTGGTTGCTCCTCATCACAATTAGGTAACTTCTGAGGACTCCAGAAATTTAAATTCTTCTTGTGCTACTTCTCTGAGCTTTTAAGAGTTGCCTTTACAGCGTCTCGGCAGCTGAATAAAGACTTGCCAGCTACATCAGCTTTTATCTGTGCTTGTCTTTGCATCCTTTTAACAGCATGTTATCTACCAAATGTACTCCTGAAACCACCTTTGTCTCTGACAACACACGAGCAGCTATTTGCAGTACGACAGGGCTCCGCTTGTGGCAGAACGAACGGTCTTACTTGGAGTGAGGGGTCATGAAAGGTTTAGCGCCGTGCCTAGCACGGCATAAACACGTTCACCAGCTCCTCGTGGATCTCGGGTGCATGCAGTCACGCTTGAGCCTGCGGGAGAGGACACCCCCAGGGGCGTTTTCTTCTCTCCCCAGAAGTGCTACTTCAGCAGTTGGTTCAAGCAAGGTTGCGTAGGTTCTTCGTTTCTAACTAGCGACGGGGAAGGGGGGTCGTGTGTGACTCTGGTTTGTGTCTGGGGTAGCAACAGGCAGCTTAAACGGTCTCGCCCACCTTTTTCTCTTCTTTGGCACTGAAGATCTCGGTGACCTGAAATTTTGGATCTTTCTGTTCGGTGGGAATAGAAGCGTAACCTTTTCCTAGAAAATACAGTAATATCTCTGAACAAGAAGATGCTGCTTCTCACTTAGTGTGTACTACTTTAAGAAGCCATCTAGGTTAATTAGTGTTCTAAACCCTTCGGTTTTATTACTTAATTGAAGTGCTGGAGACTTTCACCTGTAGTGGTCACGTTAGTTTCAGTCCACATTTATCCTCGACAAGCTGCCCACAGGTGTGATAAGGTAATATGTAATATGATAGACTGACCCGCTCACTTTAACGTCGCAGCTGTCCTGCAGTCCCGTGGTCCTGCAGCCGCACGGGAGGAGCGGTGAGCTGGGTGAGCGGAGCAGCTCTTTCAGGCTCTCGTGACACCGGGAATGTTTCTCACCTCTGTGTCTAGCGTGACGCATCTCATGTTGCCGCTGTGCTCTTCCTTGGTCTTGATAAAAGTGCCAGGGACTGTGCTGGTCTCCTGGTTTGTCATGGCTCCCGTGGGGCGGGAGCGAAGCAGACGTACGCGTGTGCTCTTGCTTCCATTAAAGGGCAGGAGCTTGCTTTCCGCAGTTGTCATCCTCCTGCCACCTTCACAAGGCCTTGTAAAATTCCCTGTGTGATGCTCCCCATGCTCCTGTTTTGGGGCTTCAGGTATAGAAAACTCTGTGGTTTGGCTTCCACACTTCCGAGCAGGTTGCATGGCTTGGGCACGAGTCTTGTTGCCACTTCAGCTGTTCTGCAGAATCCTTATTTTCATCCTTCCGTGTCCCTAGAGCAAATGCGAACTTCTCAGTGTACAGCTTCTTTTAATGTTGCTTCTAGCCAAAATGAATAAAATATCACTGGGTGTCTTCCTGCCTCAATTTCTGATCTACTTCTGAGCAGTCAGGATCTCTAAGAGAGTTTAATTCCCCTTGTGTAACTCCTGAATGAAATCTCTCTGAGTCTTGCTGCTTTGCAGCCGGATTCCCTTTTCCCCAGGTAGCCTGCAGGTGTTACAGGTTCTACCTACATCAGCTTCCCCACGCTTGCGTTGGAGGGGGAGGAAGTAAAACGCGTTGTGTGGGTGGTGGGGAGGCAGCACTTGACTGCTCCAAACAAGTAGCAAAGGGTTGTGCAGCTTTTCTGCTTCTGTCTTTCTTGCACAGTACGTGGTACGATGAGAACTCGCGAAGCGGGGAAGATCTTGGCAATATCCGAAAACAAAGCAAAATGCTTTTGCTGTGCTCAGGTCCACCTTTACACCTGCTTCTCTCCCGATCAGTCATGCCCCGTAGGAGCTGGGGTGTAAAACTCAAAACAAATGTTGATGCTACTCATGCTAACTGCAGGCTGTGAAGCAAGTTGTGAATTGACTCGTGCTCGAGTTGTATTTTTTTGTTTTGTGGCTGCTTTAATAAAAATAATTTTAAGCCTGGAACATAATCAGGATGTTTAAATAGATCACGAGAGCAAAGGTTGGAAATACAAACCCAACAGAAGCCAAGCCAAACGTGAGTTGCTGTACACACGTGGTACACGCAGGGGAGTTCCTCCTGAGCTGTAAATGCTGGCTGTGACGGATAAATGGATGGTCTGAAGTAGTAGGTGAGAGCTGCTGTATACACCCTGCATGTGTTAAGCAAAGGAACTGAACCCTGCACAGCAGTGGGCTGGGCTCGCATGTATTGTCTCCATGACCACACATTCAAAACAGTAAGTGTATTTAATTTTTTTAATGGCCCTTGCATGTCTTCCTCCCCTGTAGGCCCCTGGAGGTCAGAAGTCAAACAAAAGCAGTTTCTTGGGTAGTTCTCACTTCAGGAGTACCTCTGTTATTTTCGGGGAGGGAGTCGGCGAATTTGAATTTAGAAGGGGTCAGTGGAAAACTTAACAGTAAGCTTGGATCTGTTACGTGGAGGTCCACGTGGCTATTGCAAAACCTAAAGGGTCCGCAGATCCAAAGGGCTGAAAAATCCCTGTTCTATTTCTAAAATAAACTGAAAAGCTCCGTAGCATCTCTGGAACTCTTCTCGTTTTTAGGGTTTTTAGCTGTTGAAACAGTCACGTAGCAGAGATGTGTCTTACCAGTTGTCAGTTACACACAAGCACTTTTTAAAAGATCTCCAAGAATGGAAATAGCTTTGGGAAGGATTAGATATTGTATTAGTTTTGTGCAAGGATAATTCAGCAAGGGAGACCAAGCTGCTTCGTAGTCCAGTAGAAAATGAAGGGGTCAAAAAAATCCCTATACGGTGTTGTGTAACTTTCTTGTCATACGCGCTGCAGGGCAGGTGTGTTTGCTGTCGGGCGTGTGTATGCACTTTTTCCTCTTCACGCGTAAAATCTGACTCTTTCTTGGAAGATACAGCTTTGAAGAGGGCGGCTTCTGTGGGTAACGTGCTGGTGCAGAGAAAGGGAAGGTGACAATGCAGGGTTATTGGGTATCTTGTAACACGTTGTAATGGGGCTTGGGCTCTTAAATGAAAGGTTCTGGGAGAGCCCTTGCAGCTATTGCATCACTTGCCAAAAATAGCATCTCTACTGCATAAGGCAGCCTGTCTGCAGTGTGGATAGGCTTGAGAAATTAGGGCTTCTTGTGAATGATGTTCAGTCATTTTTGCTTCTCGGTTAAGCAGGTTTTTAGTCTAAAATTTGAGGCAGAATGAAGGAAAAGGTTTGATTTTCTGGCTCTGGGGGTGGGCTGAGTTTGAAAATAGCCGTGTCCACAGTTCTGTCTGCAGCATTATTCTAAAAATATATTTTTAAGCTTACTGAGATTACAATTTAAGACACTGATAAATATGTCCTTATATTGTAATTGTCTGGGGAAGGGAAAAAATCTACTTTGTGCAGCATGAGGTAGTCTGCTATTCTCATCAATCGTTTGAAATTTAGGAGTGTTTTTTTAAATGGCAATTACATATGCAAGCAAAGTATAACGCTAATCTAACTTCTTATTAAAAAAACACCCACAAAACCCAAATACCTTCCCTTGAAAACAGAAGATGTATTCTACAGTTGCTTTTTCTTTCTCTGCCCCTTCTCTTACTCTGAAATCTTAGTCAAGATGTACCAGCAAGGGAGTGTGTTTGTATTCCAGTGGCGTTGCTGAACCAGACAGGTCTGCAGCACAGCATTTTATTTTTAGACTCTAGGTTGCCATTTTTATCCTGTAAAAAATATTCATCAGCGTCTGGGTGACAGGCCATCAGTTTTTATAAATGTGTCAGACCACGTTTTTTCCAGCGCGCTCTCTCTCCTTCTCCTTTTATGTCCTGCTGTATACCTTTCTTTTTTGGGGGTAAAGGGAGAGGGGGAACGAGGGTGCGGGTTTTAATTCATGCACTAGATTTTTCAAGTCACAGATCTTTAGCGTCACGCAGCTCATTCATCTTCTGTACTCGGCTGCTTACGCAGCTTCGCTTATTGTCTGCGATGGCTGGACTGTTCTGGTGCGTTGAGCTCGAGGCGCGGGAAGGGGCCAGGCGGCTTTGCTGCTGGACCGGTTGCCTCAGCTGCCCTCTCTCTCTGCCTGCCCCCAAAATACCCTGATGTGTCAGTGCTGTCGAGATAGAGCTTCCTGTATGGTTTCAGGGTACTTGTCAGGTGTAAAACTACTTCATGGAGACGCTATTGAAGATCTCTGCAATAAATGTATGTAAGTCAGCTGACTTCTAAGAATAGGAGTGAGGAGATCTCCTCTGGTCTGGGATGCTGAGAAGTGGCTAGTGCATGGCAGCAGGGGCTCCAAGCGAAGCGGTCTTGGGATGGTGGGGCAGTAACTCTCGCTAAGCGTGAATCTACAGCACGCGTTTCTCTTCGTGGCAGGAGTGCTGCGTGTCACGGTTGCTTTCTAAGGTGCTGGGCTTCTGAACCTCCGTAGTGCAGCTGCCCTGTGTGCGTGTGGAAAGCCTGAAAGAACTGCTCCTTGAGTCCTTGAAGAGCCATCGAGGTTGGCAGGGGACTCAGCGTGGGTGGCTGAGTCGAAGCAGCTGGCGCCACTGCGGGCCTCTGCCTTTATCTCCTGAACCCCGAACGTGGGCATCTTGCCGTAGCAGTGATGGGAGCTTGCTTTTGAGTGACAACTGGCTGCTTTTGCTGCTGTTGGGGAAGAGGTGTTGCTTGTGAGGGGTGGCAACCAGGAGCAGCTTGCTCGTGGAGCTGAGTTAGCTCGTGGCCTGGGGGGGCCCTGGCCAGGGCGGCGTGGGGGCGCGTAGCGGTCCTTAGGATGTACCCGAATGATGGGAGGTGTAGCATCTCAAATGCTATGAAAGAGGACTTGAGAAACAAGTGAAAATGGTGCAAATACTCCATCAGTAGCGGAAGGTCTGAGTCAACTCTGTCTTGATTAGTTCTGATTTTTATTTTTTGTAATTTAAAGAACTTTTGAAGCCTTAGGAGCGCTAGTGCCCAAGACAGCTTGTTTGGGCAGGGCCAGACCTGAGCGTTGTGGTAAGTAACGGTAGGTATTCACCGATGTAAGAGCGATAAATTATACTTTTGGGGTTAGAAGTGGAGATTCAGTGTTCTTAGACTGTATATACACACACGTGCTAAGCCCTCTTTAAAGGGGGAAAAATGGGTTGGATTTTGGTCTTACTTGGAGAGGCACTTTAGACTGAGACCTTCTAAGGAGAGTTCTGGGGTACAATCGTGCACCCTTTGCGTATGGCAATATAATACGCTGAGCATGTGGTGCGACTTGACTAGTAACTGTCCTAAGTGTGTAGGATTAAAAAAAGCTCGTCAAAGACACACTTTGTCAGTCGATTTTCTGCTGCACGAGATGGTGTAACACTACGCCTTTCTCAGGGATAAGACTTGTTTTTCGTTCTACACAAGTAGGTAGCTGTCCCGATTTATAACATTCCTTCCTAAATATTGAACTTCTTGGGTTTTGCATGTTAGGGTTTGTAAACCCTTGGAAAGCGGCCTTGTGGAAAAAAGCACAGTGGTAGGTGGTATTCCAGGAGAAGTTAAGTAACCTGTGTATTTCAGGGTTTTGATCTGTTTTGACTACGATGAGTTTGAAACCACGTTGTAAATAAGAGGTGAAGGTTTGGAGGCTGGACCTGAAAGGGTTTACCGTCATGACGGGTAACGATACCCGCAAGGCTGTGCCTGTGCAGCAACATGTGTGCCTTCAGCGGGAAGGTCCAGCGGTGGACAAGTTCGCCTCTGCAGACCTAGGTTAGCCAGTAAGCTCTGTTCTGTCCCCCAAAAAACGCTGAGGAGCATAGTGCGGGTACGTGGTTCCAGCACAGCCAGCCTGTGCCCCGCTGGGCTATTGGTGTCAATTTGGCAGCAAGTAGGGTGATCCCAGCCCGGCTTCCACCTGGAATCATGTTGGCTATCCGCGTTCCTTCCCAGGGGCCGTGCTGCAAGGCGGCTTGTCGCCCGGGTGCAGTGCTGGGTGAATGTGTGGGGTCCAAGGCGTTCCTCAGCTCTCCGGGAGGCTGAAAGGCTCCATATGGAGGCACCGGGTGATTCCGTGGGAGATGACTTGGGCCTCGATGGGCTCATAAGCTGAAAGCTGGCGGGCTGCGTTAAGTGAGAATATACCTGCGAGAGTATCTGTAGCTCGCTGGCTGCTCGGAGACCACCTGCCTGGCTTTCCCAGAGAGTGTTTTCCCTTGGGCTCAGCGATCCTCGTTGCAGACCTAGATGCTGCAGATGTTTCTTGTCTTTGGCACGAGGCCGGGTGCTGATGAGGGTGGTGAAGAAATGTCCGAGCAGTTCTGCGGCTTTGGGATTCGTTGGAGCTGGAAGTTAAGAAGAAAAATCGGTTTCTACGGTGTCAGTTTTCTGAGCCTTTCTGTGCTTCCCGGATTGTCTATTTTTAGTGTATTGTTGACGCACTGAACCTCTACTCTGTAACTTGCACTCAAAATGAAGATTTCAATTCTCGAGGTAGGGAAGGAGCGTGATTTTTCTAATAGGTGGAATATATTTAGATAATTTTGGTGTTTTAAATGTACTCAATCTTTTAATTCATTGTCTATCTGCAGACCTGTAGTCCAAAGAGATTCTGATAGAGGCTCCCATCAAAAGGTTGCCTGAATGTCTAATCTTAGAAATGTTGATATATCCGTTAGATTTACCTGTTTAATAAATACATAAAGTAACTTGAAAATCCTCACCTTCAGTTAAAAGGACAGAGAGAACGTTAAGCGAAGCGATCAGTGTCATTGCTTACCGTGATCGGGAGATAGCAAAGAAAGCACCAAATCCCAAACTAGCACACCAGTTTCACGAAGAACAGAAGGCGATGGTACCGTCCCATGCAGGATGTAATTCAGCTGTGTAGCTTCCTGTTACAGTCTGTAACAGGAATTAAGTTACTGTAAAATATCTTGGTGGCTTTTTCTCCTGCGAATTTGTCCGAAATCACCAGCTGTAGTCCGCCAAATCGCAGAGCTGCAAGCTGGAGACGGGGAGGTCGGCCTGGAGAGGGATCGCAGTGTGCTGGGCTGCTGCTTACCTTCCGCCCTCGGTACCTGTTACTGCCAGAGACCAAGTCTTGGGTTGGCTCAACCTGTTCTGAGCTGGAAGGTCTGTTCTTGCGATAAAACTGTTACAGTACAGGAGAGCTTCTCTACACTATGTTTTTTTCCCTCGCTTCCAATATAGATAGTTGGATATGTGCAAATGGAGGTAGCGAGTGAGTGATGACAGGATTAAGTTACATGGGTGTTTTTCTAACGATCTGAGGTGTCGGGATGTGCTGTGCCCGTACCGACTGATGCATTATGCTTGAAACGTACCCAAACCTTCCGTTAAAGGTTTCTTCAAGACTTTGTGTTTTGGATAATTATAAATAGTTCAGATCCTAGTCAAGAAGCTGTGAAAGGTCAACCAGTGTTTCGGAGGTGTAGAGAAAAGGTTGTATTTAGCACTGTGTTCTGGGGTCTCTTGACACGTACAGCAAAAAATGATGGAATTTCGTGCCTGTGGTCTGATCTTAAAAAGCCATTGCAAGATGCTGTTGCTTCTTTTCACGACCCAGGTGTTCTTCAAGACTGGTTTCCTCACTGTGAATGTGGAGGTGCTCAAGTAAGACAATTGAGTTACTCCGGTAGGAACCCCTTCCCAGTTCAGACCCTCTTCGCGAAACCAGAGTCTCTGTTCTGTTAGGACCACTGTGCGTTTGTCTCTCGCATCTCTAGCTGCAACTGGCCTCTCTTCATGAAGACTTCCAGAGTGTCTCTGCTCCTCTCGAATTGTGTGTTGAGATGGGAAGGAGGAAAAAAGGAGAATGTCTGTGATGCCCTCTGACAGCCTGAGGAAGCCTAGAAGCGTGCAATTAATAGAATGTATCAAAAACGATCAACGAATTAGTCGGGCTTGCTTTGTTTCTCATTTTCCTTCCGGTTCATTAAATGGATAGTAATGAACAGATTCTTGTTGCAAGTTTGTAGTTCTGCTTCCGAAGTTACATCTGTTTTGTCCTGCAGTAGTGTCTTGCATCTGAGAGCTCCTCCAGCAGGTCAGGTTCCTTACCCTTACTGCACTCTTCAAAGTCAGAAACGTGGGGGTGTTTTTTCCTTTGAAATACCCTAATTTCCAGTCTTAATTGTGACCAACTTGTATTTTCTTTCCAATGTTAACCTGAGCTTTTCCTTTTCTGGTGGTTACACCGCATGAGCGTACGAAGAGCAAACAAAACCTTTTTGAACTCATCTCCCAAAACAGCTAACTCTTAATCATCTTACAGCCTTTTTTTTTTTTTGCTGTTCCTATTTAACTTATTGTATTATTGCTTTCTGTTACTGCGGGAAGCACCTGAGTGGATGCGATCGGGTTATATCAGTTGCGTTTACAGCTGCATCGGAATGGCAGCTTGCAGTCTGTTTTATATTTGACCGTGGTGCCCCAGGTACCTTTCTTCCATTGCTTACAACGGTCACCTCAGCGCTAAGCAGAGCTAGTCTCAAGTGCATGGCTTGACCTGTGGTACTGCCGTGTCACCACACCGTATCTGGCAGTGTTACGGTCTTTTACTCGGGTCTGTGAATTGCGGTGTGGCGCTGTGATCCTTTTCGGTAGCTAGGTTGCCCGTGAAGTTCATAAAGCATTCCCTTCTCTGCATGGCGGTCACTAGTAGCGGTGCTGAACACCATTTGGGCTGAGATCCGTCTCAAAGGAGCGTAACTAGTAGTTTGTTTTTATCCTGAGAAGGTTCCTTTTTTTTTTACTTTTTTTGTCTGGACCATTGTAGTCGCCTCCCCAGGGAGCTCCTGACGATGTTCTTAGGTTCCCATGTTTGGTCCTGGTCACCTTCACAGCCGTACGCTCTTATGGTCATCATATACAATGATTTTCCTTTGCCTCACGGGTCTGGAGCATTATGCTCGTCTAAATGGATCACGCTTTTTAAAAGTCTGGCTTGGTTTGCCTTTTGATTCAAAATGGATCTAGTGCTGAGTTTCATCCCAGTCTCCACTTTTTTTCTACACTCGTGATTATTCTGACACCTTGCATGGCTTTGACTTGAACATGCCCAGAGCTTGCCAAGATCACTTGTTTTCCTCTTCTATTTGCAGGTGGTGGGTTTTTGTTGCCATGTCACTAATTTGAATTTATTTTTCTGCCTGCTACAAATATATAGTGAAAGGGGGCAGGGGGGAATCTCAAATTTCTTCTAGTGACTTCTTATGTAGAGCTGCCTTCGAGCTTTGCAGGCTCCAAACCCAGAGGCCCTTCTGCCAGCCGCTTGGTTCCTTCTCAGAAGAGCAACGTACGTACCTGTGCATGCTTCCAGTGGCAGACGCGCTAAAAGCCTTGAGGTGGTGCCAGTCCCGAGCTGCCTAATCTTCACAACTTTGCTGTTGTGCTCACCCTTTGCTAGAGGCGGGAAGAAGGAGAAGCGGTAATTTGAACGACCTCCGTGCATGTGCTTTTTGGCCTGGTTGTGCTTGCAGTGACGGTCAGCACCTGTCACGTATTTCACAAAATGAACAAAAGAGAGCTTTGTTTTGCCCGGTATCGTGCTATTAACTCTACTTCGGGTAGTGTCTTACTGAGCACGAGGCAGCAATGGCTTCTGCGTATGCCTGACTCGGACTGGAGGAGATGATCTGAACAACTGCCTCGCTATTGCAGGAGTTAAGGTCAGGGCTCTCTCGTGTTCGCCTGGTGTCCTCTGGATCAGAAGCCTTGAAAGCTGTAAAGTTCTTAAATTTGTAACAGGATGGGGTGGGGGCTTCCGAATGCAGGAGATGGGATCGCAGAGTTGCCCCTGTCCTCCCGGACTCCCGTATCCCTAACACGGCAGCCCGTGGCTAGCAGGAGGAAAAGAGCTCGTGGCCAACCTTGGAGTGGGAGCGGGTGAAGGAAGGCTGCCGCGGAGCCAGGGGGGCTCACGTGCAGGGAACTGGAAGTGATGCTGCGGAAGGGTTGCGCCTGGCTTTCACGAACGCGGCTTTCTTGTTGGGACTCCTAGATTCCTTCTAGCTTTCAAATATAAAGAAATCTCGAGCGCGCGTGCTGCCCCAAACCCCTTCTTGCTGTAGTTCTGGATGAAACGGGAACTTGTCAGTGCTGTGATATTTATAGAATATTTTTCTACCCACAATCCTAGCTTCTAGACACAAGCTGTTACCAAGTAAGTGTTTGGTTCTGGGAATTGAACCTTTTTCTGTAGCCTGTCTTTTCAAAGCCTGACCATTAGGTGTTAGCTCCTTTGTGCAGAAAAAACCCTTTACAGGAAAAAAAAAAAAAAAAACCAGAATTTCTAGGATTTCAGCTTGGGTGCAGATGATCTTCCTGATGAAGCTTCCTCTTTCAGCAAGTTAAACTGGGAATAGAAGTGAAGTTTGTCTTGTTTTTGCACCAAGTTTTCTGTTTTTATTTAATAAAAATGCAGGGAGTCACTGCTGTCTTATTAACTTGCAGCCAGCGTGCTTATCTTCTTTGTTCTCTGTTAAATATGAGCTGGCATGTGTTAGACTGCGTTAGCATTCGCTCTTTGGGACTTCAGCGGTTTCTAAATTTGGCATCGCTAAGCCAGTGCCCTGTTTGCTTGAATCAATTGGGGCTGCTATTTTTAGCAACAAAAGGGAATTGGAATAGCAATTTTCTTTCCATGTAATAGATCCCCAAGAGGAATACTGATGCAAGCTCTCTGTCATCCCATATTCCCCCCCTCCCCAAAAGCACTCAGACGAAAGGCAGCTGTCACGGTTTGCGGCTGTATTAATCTTTAATCAATCGAGTGTTTTCTGCATTCAGGTGTTCAGGGAAAAAAAGGGTCACGACAAGGATCTGCCTAGAATAACTGAGCGCTTGTGCACGGTCTGTGCAGTCAGAGTTTGTGGGTGCAGGGACAGACAGAGCAGCTAAAAATAGTATTTGCTTCCAGTGTTTCTCCAGTCTATTTCTGACGCTTGATTTTGATAAGGTTGATTGGACTCTTACTAAAAATAGCCGTTCCTAGCAAGCTGAGGACAAAAAGTAGAATATTTTTAACTAGCACAGACTGAAGTACTTCTGTTGGCTGGAGATAATCTGGAAGCTTGGTATTGGTCAGATGCCAGTTATTTATATAAATCTGTAATAAATGAAGCGCTGCTTGATGCCAAGCAGGGATAGTCTTTTCTCCCCTTGCCAGCTTTTGTTTTCCCTGGGAGCTGTCATATTCTTAATATAGCTCCTGTGTTTCGTAGCAGAAGAATCTCGAGTCTTCAGCTATTTATGGGCTGTACTTTAAACCTGTGCTAAGGTTAGCTGTGCTGTGAAGTTTATCTCGACTAGCGCATCTTAACAAGACACAGAAGGTTCCTAGTTTACTCTTTATGTTGATGTCTGCTACAGCTGGGTGCCGTGCCGCGACGGACCCTCGCCCGTAGCTCGATCCGCTCCTGCAGGACGCAGGGGAGGCTCTCGTGTGTGCCGGGGTGCAGCTGAGAGACGAGCCCTGCAGTGGCCATTTTGACGACAGATCGAATACCCCTCGGGGGCTCAGGGATGTAGCGTGCTGCCCTCCTTGGGATCTGTTTGTTAGCTTAATTTTTTGGCCGGAGGAGTATAGGTATTCCCACATTGCCGGGCCCGCGTCTTTCTAGGGGGGGAATAACATTGTTAGTGGCTTGAGTTCTTCCTAGGTAATGACGTGCGTGAGTGCATCTGCAGTACTTTGAAAGACTGCCTAAAACCTCACGCTTTTCTTAATGAAAACAGGAAAATGGCTGAACCGAAATGGATTTGTGGTTTGAAGAGGCTAGTGGAGACCATGCGTAACAGTTGTCAGCTTCATCGTGCAGGTGGTCAAAGCAGCCCGAGGAGTATGCCTGCTACTGTTCGCTAGCCCCAACGGGGGTAAAAGTACGCCATGCCTTATCTCCATGAGGCATCTCCAAAGCTTATTTTGCCGTGGAAAACGTGTGTTTGTATCTGAAGGCAGGCTTGATCTCTGTGAGCTTTGTCTTCACTGTAGCCTAACCTTGAATTGGGGAGTCACGAATCTATAATCTTGTTACAGCGTGATTGCTCTGCAGAACTGCAGTAGAATTTTCTGTGCTTGCTGTTGCTCCCTCAGCGTGTCAACGCTGGTCCTCGCTCCTGTCGTGAGATGAGAGGATTTCTGCATGCCTGCCTCATGCTTTACTGCGCCATTCTGTGCTTTTGCTTTAAGGTGTCCTGGCTGCGTAAGAAGCAGATAAAAATGTTCTTTCTGGGCCTTGAATATTCACTTCATTCACAAAACAGACTGCCTTGGTCTGCCGAGTGCTGCTTTTGCCTGGCTGTGGAGCGGTGGCCCCCTTTCTATTTAACACAGGGAACATTTATCCAGTGTACCTCTTAGGAGGTGGTGGATGTTTTCTAGGTGAACTCTTATGTGGGAAGGCAGCAGCTCGTACCTCTTACAAGCAGCAAGAACACGTGAGCTCCCCGCGCCGCTGGTGGTACCGTATCCCGTGCGTGTTTGGCTGTGGGATTTCCGAAGGGTGCGGAAGCGTTTGGATGTTCCGCTCCTCTGTAAGCTTTCTGGGGAGGAGCCTACATTTTTAGCCCCTGAAGGCATGTACTGCTGGGGGTGTTAACCAGCCAGTGACTTAGTCTAGATTACACAACGTGTTTCGTAGGCTTGGTCTATATGGCTTTGTTAAGCTGTTCCCTTTTAGTGCGAAACCACGCATCTTGCTGGCTGCTGTGCTCATGTGACTTTGTGTGTTTGTCAGGGGTTGCCGTGGGTTTGGTGCTGGACAGCAGACGATGCCAGTGCTTACGAACTGCATCGTATCTGTTGTGTATGTGACAAAGGCTGTGGAACACACCACGCGAAACGGGAGGTGAAGGGGCTGGGTGGTATTAAGGTTTAGCGAGTTAGTGAGTTGCGTCTCTCTAACTAGTCCAGTAGTAGAGGATCCACCATAGGGTGGATTCCTGTGTAGCTGTATCTTCAATTGAGAAGATCATTGTAAGGGGTCAGACGTGTATAGGTAAACTCAAAGCAGGAGTCGAAAAGGGTTTTTTTTCTTGTTTTGTTCGCTCCCCACACCATATAGGAAGCAAAATTCTGGCACAGTGTTTAGGGCAAAGATGCTGTACTGTCCTCAGGTGGAGATTTTGGTGATTTATGGAAATGACTGCGTGATGTGTTAAGGAGAGTACTGTAATGAAAAATTTAACTACTGATCTGAGTTCTTGTGCAGATGACTTGTACATATGCAGTGGCAGTTGAAAGATCTACAGCCTACATATGGCATAACCTCCTCCAGCGATGTGAGCAGATGATGCCCCATACTGCTTCCTTTCTTCTGAGACCTTAATACTGCACTGGAAGTTTCTCTTTGCACCCTTAGACTTCAGTAAGGCTGTATCCGAAGCGTTGGTGAGGTCAAAGTCACTTATGCTTACGTAGTGTACACTGGCAGCTAGCATGAACGCTGAGTTTAAGTGTTTTACCAGCTTTCATGCTTCTTGTCTACTATTTTGGACAGTATAGGGGCAGTTGGAATATTAAGACCGTTCGTGCACAACTGAAGTTAAAGCTGGGTCTGGAGGCTAAAACCCACACATACGTCTGTAACCCGTTACAGCAATGATTACGCCGGTCTTACCCAGTCAAGAAAGTGTCATTACATAGAAGAGCAAGGGATGGTCCTTTCGGTGTGCTGGGCTCGCTAGGGCCGGGCTGTGTGGGCTCTGTGACTTGGAACAGGAGTCTCGGAGCAGGCTTTTCAGAACTCGGGGAAAGGTGCTGTCGTCTTGCACGTGCCAGCTCTGTACTCACACATATGCTAGTTCCGGAAAAGCGTGGCTTGAGTTGGGAATCTGTTCTGAATGCAGTAGAATTATTTTGTGAAATGCGTTGTGTACGGAGCTACTGAACTCTAGCTAGTGGTGACTTCCCGGGGCAGAACTTCTCCAGCCCAGTGCGAGTGCTTATATTGATTTATTAAGAGTGAGCTGTTTTCAGAGTATGTTATGTTATTGGATACCTTTCCTTATCTTTCTTCCCATTTTCCTCTACAGCCTCAAAAGTCGGAGGAAGATGGATGTTGACTTCTTTGCCTAAAAACAGCCAGTGCTTCAATACAAGCTTCCATTCAGGCAAACTTTTATTTGGTGGGCTCGAGCACAAGCTGCCTGGGCACTATTCTCACATCTCTTCTGGAGGTGGCAGATGGCTGAAGTGGGAAGCTACTACAGTTAGTCTGACTACTGAGTAAATGTGTATAATCACACTTAGGAGCTGGTGCAGCTTTCTTGTACAGACAATAACTTACTCCTACCCTACTTGCTTTGCCTTTTTAAGCTCTGCCAACTGCAGTCATTTTATAACTTTTGTTGGAAGGCAGTCTGCAGAGGAAACAGAATGTAAAAGCTTAATCCACACTTGGAGTTAAACTAGCTTCGGCACATCGAGTCGATAGTAAAAAATTTACTTAACCACTCCAAAGCTGTGTCAGTTTAAAACTGCAGCACTTGGCTCTGGAGTGGAAACTAGAGGCGAGCGTAGTCAGTATGAAAATTGTAAGCGCCTTGCTAATGCGCAGGTTTTCCCAAAGCCTCTTTTTTTATCACTCTCCCCTTTCCCATAGCACATACACTTTAGCTAATCCTGCTCATGGCGGCAGGGTTGGAAGTAGATGATCTTTAAGGTCCCTTCCAACCCAACGTGGAAGAAGATAAAGTAGCTGAATCTTGACTTTTGTGGCATTGCTCCAGTTGGTTGCCTTTACCCCAACCTCTTTTCCTTGCTTTTGTGACGCAGGGGCTAAGCGTTGCTCTCTGCCCTGGCAAGTGTCTGTCTGGGCGGCCTTTCTGCTCACTGGGGACCCGTAAATGGGCAGTAACTGCAGCTCCCTGGCTGAGCTGGGTGCCACCGGTCAGCAGCAGGACGGGGTCTGTAAGACCCTGACGGCCTCTGCGCCAGCGCAGCTGTTGATTGGAAATCCGTTTGCTTAGGATGGATGAGAGCTGAGCCAGGAGGCTTCCCTTGGAGGGCCTTAGGAAGACAAGTGTGGCCTTGAGAAAAGGTGGGCTTTGGGTTATACGGCGGAAAGCAGTGCTTGTACTATGTGTGTTCCTCAAGATGGTGTGGGAGCACGGAGCAGGAGACAGAGTTACCTTTCTCAAAGTGGAGCCACTAGGGAAAAAGGGGCGGTATTAGTGCCGTCTCGTGAGAAGAGGATTTCCCTTACTGCTAAGAAAAACTACCTGCGGGCTTTATTCTGATGCCTGTGCCTTCACCTGTGGCAGAAGCCGAACAGTAATGTGTATCAGCTAGATGCCTGTTTATGTAGGTGATTGCTCAAGCACTTTTTATTTTCTAGGTGGGGTTTTGTAATGTTTTTCATTGTTTATCTATATCCTATTCGTTTAAATTTCTCAAGTTCTGTTCTGGAGGGTGCTTTAACCTCTGGAATACGCATTATTTTAATTTGAAGTAGGGCCTAAAAAGGGAGGAACCGTCCTGTTACTCGTACTTCAGTTAGAAATCCCTGATCTTCAGCTTCTTGAGTCTTATGCTCCAGCCGATTCTATTTCCATTTACCTAAGCAATGGATTCAATAAATGAGGTAAATATCCTTGACTGAAATTGTACTTGCACTTCACGAAGACTTCAAGGTGCTACAGATGCTTTTTGGAGTCCCTACCTTACGGAGCACGCGCTCTCTCAGCTGTAGTCTCTAGAAGCAGAACAACTTGTGGTGTCAGAAACCAGTGTTTTAAAATGCTGAGCTTGTTTTCTGGGAATAAAACTGTTAAGTCCATGAATTTTGAGTTGGAAGGAGGAGAAACCATCTATAGATGTTAGAAGGAATTGCTGTTCTTTAGGTACCTCACTAACTATCATAAAGGAAACAACCCCTTTCACCCAGTCACTGAAGTCGAATGTTTTCCAGATTGGCTCACATTAGAACCTGTCCAGCTGCCGTTGTAAGCCTGGCAGGGAGCGGTACTGGTACGGGTTTTTGCTGCGCTCTTGTTTCCCCGTTCTGTACAAGCGATAATGACTTGTGTCGTAACGCATAAAGTGAACCCCGAGATCAGCAAGGCTGAACCTGAAGCTTGTTAGCCCTTGAGCCGAAGGGGTGGTGCCGTCCTGCAGGACCGTAGTGCTGCATGGCGAAATGGGTAGCGATATCGGTGCGAGTTCGGTTGCAGGCAAGTGGACTCTTGGGAATGTATCCTTAATTTCTTTGCCAGAGTCTGCTTTTTTTTCATCATTTGGACCCTTGCTTGACCTTTCTGTATGTGGATTTGTTTCCGTAGCAAAACCATTACTCGCCCTTCCCTGACGGTGGCTGGTTAGGATGTGGTGAAGCGGTGTGACACAGACATTTGGCTTTGTTGGTAAAATTCCCCGGGGCTGACAGCGCAGCAGCTAGAGCTCCGTTTAGTGGCCGGAGCACCCTGTGTGTGCAGTATGTTAGTACGGTAACGGTAGAGTCCTGCGTATCCTTATCACACTGGAGCTATGGCATCTTGCAAATAAACCTTGAAACCAGGGAAGGTGTGAGTGCGTGTGGATGTGCCTTCACTTATGGTCATCTGTAAATCTAGCTCGAGTCAGGGGCGCGACTGGATCTTTCATTCTCAGCCTGCTCTTGCACTGTTGGCTGGCTGTTCAAGCTCAGATAGGGCCTTTGCTGGCGGCCTCATCACTTGTTATTACATCCACTTGTTTATAGCTAGCAGGCACAGAAACTGAAATGGTTACAGCATTTCCTAGCTGTTATTACTCAAACAGAAATATTCTGGCTGCTGTTTGCATGCCAACTGTTATGGGTGATCTGCAAGCAGTGACTAATCAAATCATCTGCAAACACATCTCCTTCTGGTGCCCTGAAGGGAAGTTATCGCTGAATCCCGGTGCTGGACAACACCTCGGTCTGCCATTAGCTTCATTCAGGTGGAGACTGACCTGAGAGTTGAACCGACACTCTCGGCTTGGTTTTCTGAAACATGGAACAAGCCCGGTTACTCGGGCATGCCTACGTTCCAGGAGTAAGCAGTGGAAGCACAAACCAAGCTGTTCTGATCTGACATGAGGACAAAGAGAAAAATCCAGTATATTCTATAGCGACTTGGAGAGTGAGAGCAGAGACCGGTGAATGAGCAGAGAGCTAAATGAGTAAGGATGTTGAGGTGTAGGCACTGGGTTTGGTGAGAAGGAAGAGCTGAGAGGAGAAGGAAGTGGTGCTGAATGCGCTTGTTTAAAAAGCGGTTGGAGAAGCAGTTTCTGGATGGGGGGAGGTATTGCTATTTAGTGAGCAAACTGAGATGATGAGATACCGGTGTGGTGAGAGCCCTGGAATAATCTGTCAAACTAACGAGTCACTCGGAGCTTCTTGGCATGTGGAAAAGAATCCTAGGAACACTTGAGGCTTGACAACAGATCCCAATGACCCACGGGTGAAAAAGTTTAAGCTCTGGGAGCCCAAGTTGCAACTGATGGCTGCGTCAGGCACTTGTACTTGCTGCTGGTAAGCACAATGGTCACAGGGATCCGAAATCTACTGGAGAGTCACAAACAGGGACCTGTTGCCCGTGTCCTAAGATGTTTGTCTTGTTGGATGCTTACAGGTTTTAAGACGCTTTCTATTTTGCTATATGCGTAAAACTAAGTTGGGAGCTGGTTTAGTAGTCGTAACCGAGCTTTTTTTAGCTAAATGACTTAGAAGCTTTGCAGACTTAAGAGATTTCTGAAGAAGCCAGAGTGGGCCGGAGGACCGGCGTGAGACGGGGCGCTGGATGTGATTCTTGAAATAACAACTCCTCCTCTTTCTCTCCTTTCTTATGTATGGAAGGATTTTGGTGCAAGCTCCGTAAGAGATTTAATAAGCCATACACCTAGTCCAGAATCTTTGACGTGTCTCTTGGCTGGAATGTGTGCTTTAATGGCCTACTGATGAATGCCCATTGCAGTTATTTCTGTGAAGCAACTAATGTATATCTGTCTGTCTTTTTCAGTGGTCACAGGAGCTACTGATGGGATTGGAAAAGCCTATGCAGAAGAGGTGAGAATTCTTACCACTTGGAAGTGCATCTTTATCCTTGGCAAGATGTCATGCGTCTCAGCTCTGTCAAGCAGCAGATGATATCCCCTCCCCTTATCCTAACACGGGTATCGGTGGAGAAAGGGGTCTCTTGCCTTGCCTCGCTCGCGTGACCAGCCAAAAATTGCATCTCTTTTTGTTAAGTTTCCTTTATTTGTGAATTCTATTTTCAGCCCTTACCTTGCCCTTCAGTCTTTAACTTTTTTAGTTGTTACAGTGATTTTAACTTTCTCAACCCTTGGTATTTCCTTTTGGTATTTCCAGGCACTGACTAAATGGCATTTCTAAGTGCCTGCAGTATGTTCCAATTATTCCCAATAGTTCATGAAGTCTCTGAAGCTGGGTTTTACCTCTACCTCTTTTACTGTACTTTTGCTCTCGATGGATATGTGGGCTCCAAATACGGTGCTGGAATGTATTGCCTAAGACAGAAAGTGCCTCTTAGTATGGGGCAATTTAGCCTATAAGCCCAGAGAACATCATGACAAATAGTGCTGACTACAACAATTTATGGCAAAAATAACTTTCACCTCCAGCATCAGTACCACAGTGAGCCTGTCTGTGCTCGTTTTTGTGTTCTCTGAAATACCAGCATGGCTTTGTGTGAGAACAGCAGTGAGAGATTCCCTTTTTCTGGAATCTTTTGTTCTGTGGAGCCCATGGGAAAAGTAGCGTTCATCTTTACGGGTAGTCGTCTCCCTTCAGATTTCCTTTCCATCCCTGTGTGCCCTGCCACCTGCACCCCTAGCCCCCAAATTCCTTTCTGCCTTGCAGAAAGTAGAACCTTGTCCTGCTGGGTTGGGATAGTGGGAGCTGCCTGCGAAGGGAATTAAGCCTGATGCCAGCAGCGCCTGATCCTGGCGCAGAGCTCACAGCTCGTACATGACAGATACCCCAGTTATACCGCACTGAAGCAAGTAATGCAACACTTAGATTTAACCGCCTAGAGCAAGTGGAAGGAGGTCACTGCGCCCAGGGCGTAGCACTGGGGGGAAGGAAGCGCTCTGGTGTGGGAGGCACCCTCTGAACATCGTGGGAGATGAGTTGCAGGATCTGTATGTTAGGTTGTCAGGTGGGTGAAACCACAGCTTGCTTTATGTTCTGCTGGTGTCTCTGGGAGTTGGGCTGCTGCCGAACACAAATGTGTGCTGCCGGCAGACCCCTGGGTATGAACCGTGTTAGGAAAGCGGATCGCAAGTGCGAGATCCGCTCTGGAAATACTTGACTGTTTCACCTTCTCTGCTGTAGTTGCTGCAGGCGCGGAGCACTCCGAAAGCATCCCGAAGGGTACAAATAGTCATTCGTGGGCTATAGAATAAAACACATTTATGTTTTTTACAGATTATTTTTGTTACTTATTTCTTTAGAATACAACATGTATCCACCTTTCAACTTTTTATGTGCATAAAGAGTACTTGAAGTCGAGTGTGAATGCAGGGTGAAATGTGGAATACCTGAAAAGACTAATCAGTCTTTCAATTAACTGCAGAGATGTCTTTGTAAGACTGCCAGCGGAGGCTTGACTTTCTACTAGAAATTCCCATCAGGTTACTATAAATGCCACTGGCATACAGCTGCCTGGGCGCCGATCGCTGGGGTTGTAATCATGCAGATTGCTTCCTTCTCCTTGGAGGAGTTTGAGATAAATCTGATGACGTTGAGAATTGCCTCTCTGAAAGTTTGACATGGTCACTAGTAAGTGATGGAGGAAAGTCAGGAGTTTGTGGATTCTCTGGTTATACCCTGCTCTGTTGGTTACTTTCCTTCTTTTCCAAGCAAAGAGCCATTTTTACAGTTTTCACTCTTGCAGTATTAAGATCTTTATTCCTTGCTCAGCACTGATAACCTTTCCATCACTA
Organism: Steatornis caripensis; assembly: GCA_013398225.1. Lineage (NCBI taxonomy): Eukaryota > Metazoa > Chordata > Aves > Caprimulgiformes > Steatornithidae > Steatornis > Steatornis caripensis. The sequence continues at coordinate 136,674 of VZSC01012463.1, forward strand.
GACCACTCCTTCACAAAAAGTAGTGCCGTAGTAAATGTGAGCCGCCTTCTCTGTTTGGGTAATGCTCGCTCGGTCTTCCGTTCCAAAGCAGTACAGGTTTTTTCGGTGTTTTTTTTTTTTAAAGGATATAGTCACAAGTCGCTATTTGTTGCCCCTCTCCTGCTGTCTGCCGTTTGCTGTTGCAAATTGTGAGTTAAATTGAATCTCAGATGTATCTGTATGCTAGCGATAAACCAGAGGTTGTGGTCCCTTTGCGTGCTCTGCAGTACTCTGCTATGCACAGCTGCTTGGTATTGCTTTTTGTAGATCCTCTTGCTGTACCTGCTCTAACAAGAGCTTTGACTCTGCTTTGGTGGGCTGTCAATGACATTATTTTCCATCTTGGAAAGGGCTTTAACAGCAGCTGTGTTTTGCTACCAGAGTGGAAAATGTGATAGTTACTAACATGGGATTTAAGGGAATCGGATGCCTGCACCGCCAGCTCCGTTGGAATGGCGACTCTTGCTTGCATCAGTCCTTGGGCTACGAGAGCGTCTTCCCAGGGTTTGCTGCTCTCGGGGAGTCTTTGCGGTTAGTTTTAAGGTCTTCTCATTCAGCCTTTTCGTGACCCTAGGGAAATCGGCTAAAGATCCAAATGTAATGGCAGGTTACCTACAAAGCAACCGGGTCTTCCTCGTTCCTTGTGTAGAAACGCCATGAGTTACTGGGATCTCAGAGGATCGTCATTGCTGTTTGCACTGTTGTGGTTCTTTTCAACTCGCTAGGCCTCTGCCTGTGAATTCAGAGTGCTCAGCAGAAACTGATGTGGTTTCATTGGATTCAAACGGAATTTTGCCATTGAGCACTGTATCTTCTCCGAGTTTGATTACTTCTCTTAAGTGGTATTCATTCCTACTTACCTGCTCGTTCCTTGGCTGTTTTATTTCCTTTCTACTCGGAGAATTCCTCGTGCAAATGGGTTTCTGTCTCCAGATTTCAGATGTGCTTCTTGGAGTGCGTCCCGTTGGTGTCAGCATAGCGGCGGTTTCTCTCGAGTTCGCTCTTGTGCCGGGAGCTCTCTGAGCGCGCTGTGGTTTCCCTGACTGGGTGTGTTGGCACGGCTTTGCTTCCTCGGCCTTTGGGACAGCTACAGCTGGGTGCTTGTCTGTAAAGCTCGGGTACTTGCTTAAGCAGTCTGGGAGCCCGGGGGCTGTGACTGCTGGAAGCAAGCTGCATGTCAGCGTCCTGGAGCGTGTACCCATGAGGAACATCTCTGGGGCTTTTTTTTGGTCTCGTGGAACCACAACTGTTTCGGAGTCGGAGTAGATTCCTTTCGGGTTGTCCTTGGTGTCACAAACTGGATACTTTGAGGTGAAGTATTTGCCTTCGCTGCCTTGATCCTGTGGAACGAGAGAATGCTGCGTTATTCTCTTCTCCCCGCTGCCCTCCAAGCCTGCTGCTTGGCTATATGAAAAGCGTATTCCAGTGAGCCGGGTGCTATCCGGAGATGAATGTGTTCATCCCTTTTAGAGAATGGGCCTCACAACACTAGATCATTTCCTTGAGTGGAAAACGTAAGTTGCCCCTAAGTGCGAACTTGGCGGCGGTTCGTTAGCAGTTCCTAGTGTGAGCGTCCGGTTTCATCACCACTCGCTCTAAGCTCGCGACAGATCTAGTGTGAGATTTCTTCTGCTTGGGTCATACCTGGGAGTAAAGTATGGAGTTCGCTGACAAGCTTTGTCGTGCTTCTCTCCGAAGGGAGCTTTCTCGGTTTACCTGCTTCTGCTAGAAAGGTAGTTGAGAGAGTATTTGTCCTGGTTTACCCCTTCATGTGTCTATTTAAAATTGTAGGTTTTTTCAGACTTGCTGGTCTTATATACTGTTGTGATGTTTGGCAAATTATGCAATTCCTTTAATTAGGATACTAACTTGGAAGCGATTTCTGGTTGTTCTTATGTCTCCTGTTTTGTTTCATTGCAGTTAGCAAGACGTGGAATGAAGGTGGCTCTAATCAGCAGGTCAAAAGAAAAACTGGACCAGGTTGCTGGTGAAATAAGTGAGTTGAAAACTTCTTCCCTACACTTCACAAGCATGCTTATAAATAAATGCAATTGCACATGAATTTCATACGTGCTAATATATACAGCTTTAATTTTGAAAAAGGTTTGCTCTTGTGCACAGTGCAAATGTTACAGATAGAAGTGGTAAAGGCCTCGCAGATTAATTTTACAGGTGTTGGTATTTAACTTCTGGGAATAATAGAGCTTAATTCTGGAGTAAGTACTTCTAAAACTGTTAGTCTTCCATAAGAACAGCTTACTAGGTCAGAACAAAATACCACCTATCCCCACAGTAGCTGTCTAAAATCATAATAAGGAGATATTGTATGCATGTAGCCGGTACTTCATCCGAATATTCCCTCGGCTTGAAGCGACTGTGATTTCATGGGCTTCAGCTGTAAGGGCGGTTTCTTTGTAACTCAAAGTTGTTGAAAGCCTGTGCTTTTTGTTACTCATTGTATGACCAAGTATAGAAGTTTACAGTGGGTAGTTCCCCCCCTGCTCCCCCTTTTTTTGTTTTGTTTGGATAAACTACTCCGAGGTCGGATTAGAGAGCTGTAAGCTTTTATGGGGTTACGAGTGTGTGTAGTCATAGGAATATAGGGAATGAGTTAATGTGTTCAAGAACCTGTAAAAGGGATCGTTTCTGCAGTAAGTGTGTAGTAAATGGCTGTAGTGCAAAAACAGGGGAGCAACTCAAGTATTCCAGTCACAAATGTGAAACGGGTATTTGTATGGGATCAGCTAGGAGAAAGCTTCCTCGAGCCTCATGCTGACAAATGATTTTTCCAATCGGAGCAAAGTATAACTGTAACACACAAGAATTCCTCTTGTAGTCTATATCTCTTTTATTAAGACAGATTTCATGCAAGGTTATTAGTTTATGCAGAGTGTGTCAAGATAAAGTGAGAAATGTAGCCTTGTGTGTAGAGGCTTCTGATAAGCAGGAGTGGGAGCTGTGTACTCTAAGGCAGGTTTCTCAGCATAATGACATTGGGTAAAAAAACCTGTGGGGTGTTGCTTCTGTGTTAGCTTCCCTTGCCTTGTTTAGACTTTCCTAAAATGGCTTGTGCGCACAACGCGGATAATTGTAAGAGCCGCTCTCTTTCAGAGGTCATAAATGTATTATTTCAGCTCGAGTTTGTTGAAACTTTTAATAAATTTGTTAGTGGCACCGCTTTACCGTCAGGCATAATCTGTAAGTCAAGCCTCAGCCAAGTGTCCTGTACTGAGTTGTAAGGGGCTGCTTAGTGATTGTGAGGATGACCGAAAGACCCAAGGACTTCAGCTTGCATAGTGGTAACTGTTTTACGAGCTCACTGAAGGGCTGAGGGCGAGCACTTCCGTTGATGTAAATGCCGCCGTCTCTGATTCCTAGAGTCCGATGTCAGGTGCCATATGAAACTATTTTCTAGACACAAAAGTCTTCCTTCCTATGTGTATGTTTAGGTGGTAGAGAGCATTCCTTCTCAGAGTGAAGGTGATATAAAGTCCTATCCTCTGCTGGTTTGGAAGTGGTTGGCATGGTTCATTAGCGCCCCGCATTTGAGGATGTTGCTGCAGTGTCTGGACGCACCTGCGATACTCCGGTCGGTGCAGTCACGGTGTAAATGCGACGGTATAGGTGTCACTGCTCGGGTGACCTGCGTGAGTACTGAAGCTTACTATAAGTAAACAAAGAAGTCGCAACAAGGCGGTCTTTTTGGTGGTTCGCTGCAGTAGCTGGATGGTAGTTTGCCGCATGCTTGGGCGTATGCGCTCACGTTTCTTACAGCACTGCGTAAAGCTGTCTTGCTAAGTAAAAGTGTAGCTGGTAGAAGTATCTACAAATACCTTGTTCTGGAATCAAACACTTAAGCATGAAGCGACAAGCTTCCTGAAAGTGGTCATAACCCTTTCTGTAACAGTCTGGAAATCTCTTCCTCCTCGGGAATTAAGCATGATGCTGACAAGACAGATAAATCTGCTGCTTCGGGCTTTCTGCGCTGACATGATAGCTGCTGGGGGAGTTCTTCAGATTTAAAAAATAGGTACCTGTACCTCTGTAGAGCAGCCTGTAATACACAATTACTGTTAGGCCTCACCCAAACGTTTTTTTTGCTTTCTTTCCTAAACCACTCTGAAATGAGATGACTCACGTTGGGTTTTCAGGACATTTCTTTTGACAACTCTGAGCTACTGAAACGACATATACCTTGCTCACTGTGGCATACGCTGAAGGATTAGGATAGTCTGCATAATCAAGCAAGCCTGAATCGCACTTGCAGATCCTGCTAAGTTCTAGCTGGGCAGAATTTCCTTGTGTTCAGGCTCATGTGGTCTCTGCAGTCTGTTCAGATGTTGTAATATATAAGATGGATGACTCTTTTAGAGCTAAGGCTGTAACTGCTTGGGTGTTTCCTTTGCAGACTCCTAAGGTAGCTTTAAACTTCTTTATGGTGGTCCCGCAATTGTTTTTCAAATAGGCATGAGCTTGCTCCTCTTGAGTAATGACCCTGAATCACTTTGAGGAACAATGAGTGTTTTATTAATTCCAGTTCTTTGTGTCAGCCGTGCACGCTTTCTGTTTTGTTCCTCCTTTTCGCTGGTCAGAGTCCTGCTCATCCTAGTGAATGAAGAGATGCCCTCTGCCGCAAATAATGAGGGCTTTTGAGGATCAGGTACGTTCATTCTGTATGGGAAGAATCCTTTCTTGTGCTCCCAGGATATACTTACCTTAGGAGTGATACCTGTGTACAAAACGCAAGTTGCGTAACCACCGTCATAAGGGAAGTGCTGATCTGTGTTTCTGAATGTTAAACGCCAGCTGACCTGGATCTGGTGTTTTCATGTGTGTATGCACTTCAAACTGGCTGTGCTCTCGTTGCTGGACAGCCAGATGTTCTAAACTTGCAGCTCAGTTTGAGCAGTGAAAACCAGTGGATTAATTACGTGCAGTTAAAAAGACCTTAGAAGATTTTCCAGTCTGTCTTCAACCGTGTTGTAAAGCTGGTGGGTTTTTTGGTGTGTTCCCCCCCACCCCAAAATACTTAGGTGTTGTAGGAATCGCCACGAAAGGGAAGTTCTGCATTGTGTACACTAAGAAATGGAGCATAGGCCACAGACTGAAGAAGAAAAAATTTTGAGTTTCCTCCTCAGTGGTCACGGACCACCTTTGCATGGAATTACATAGGGTTTTTGGAAACACATTTGTTTCTTAATAAAGTTAAGAGTTTTTATTAAGAGTTTTCTCTTAATAAAGTTTTCATACACAAACACTCACTGCTAGGGTCACTGTACAAAATCCTTCATCTGGTTTAGTTGATGCTGCATCACTGTTCCAGCACCTTTTTAAGGCATCTGTTGTGTTACATCGTTAAACGCTTCCAAAGGTTCAGGGAGGATCGGAAAGAAAACTTCTCTGCGAATGCACACAGTTATTTGAACACCATGTAACGAGGCTGTTCCCTGATTTGCTGTATTTAATGAGTATGGTCCGAGACATCTCAGGAGCTCTGTGCCAGCAGTCGGTTCAAGAGCCGCAGATTTGCAAGCAGAGAAGCTTTAGTTGTTGCACTGCTGCCGATAGGTATGTTCTGAGCAGGCTTGGGAAGAACTTTGCTGTAGAAACTCACTTCCTGGGGGCTGCTGTATGAAGAATGTGGTGAAAACCAGTGAAGCAGGGAAAACACTTCAAAGAGAGCTTGCCTGCGGGGAAACTGTCAAAAGAAGAATTTGGTATTGGTGTGTGTTACTAGCTGGTGGCTTCACAGGACAGGCGGTGGTGGTGGTGGTGGTGGTGGTGTGCATGAGCTGCGGGAGTCAAGAAAAACAGTTGTAGCAAGTAGTGTTCCTGCTTGCCAAGGGTAAGTACCTACTGACTTGTAGGTAAGCGCATATAAATGCAACGTGGGAGATTTCGAGTTTGTCATCAGTTACTATAGAATTCAAAAGTTTTTTTTAAAAAGTAAATTCCCATTTACGGCTTTAAAGTTGGTGGGTGGTAGTATTACATACACCAAGGTGATGATATTCGCTCCGAAGAAATTGCTTGGACTAGAAAAAGCAAATTTTTCCAATGTCTTCTCACAAGTGAGTGTTTAGCTTGGAATACTTTGTATTTTAAGCCTTTAATACTGTTCAAGAACTAGTGCCCAAAACTTAAATTTGATTCTGCTACATGTCTTTATTTAAGAAAACACAGGTTTTTGCAATTAAAATCTCTGTAGCTGACTGTTCACTTCCAGTAAGTTTCCTGAGCTCAGCATGTGGTGTTCCTGAAGTTGCTTGGGTGTGGTGCATTCATCTCGAGCTACTTTCTAACCCTAGCCTTCAGGTCCATCGTAAACTGATGGCTGCCACGTTTACACTTGGGACCTATCGTGTTCTCACCACTGTGCCGCGATTTCTGAGTACAAGAAGGAGATGAGGTGTGGTGCCAAACCCAGGAATGTTCCTTCTCCATTCCCCGGGCAGGTGGGTTTTACAGCTTTCTTCTGCTTTCTTGGTAACAAGACAGTGGACAGCATTCTGGACCACACGTCACGCTGACCGCTGTGCTTGTGCCTCAGCTGTTACCATGACCCGCTGCTACGAATGGCCGGTGCCCTGTGGCAAATCTGTCCCCTGCAGACGCTCAGCCGCACCTACCTGGAGCGCTTTGCCCCTGAATCTCTGCCCTGTCGCTTGCGTTTCCTGCCCCCTGCACCCCGATAAATCCTCCTCGCATCTAAGAATACTTGCATTTAATAGAGGAGGTTGAAAGGCAGGCGAACTCGGTGAGGAAAGGGACATCATCCTCGTACTTTTCTTGTGCAGAAGTGACAAGGTTCGCTTTCCTGAGCTTAATGTGAAGACTAACTGAATCCGGCAGTTATTTTGACCTTTTGTGATCTGTTTCAAGGTAAATTAATGTGCTTGCAGCCTTCCATCATTTGAGCCAGTTTCAACTTGACATACTTGAAACCCCCCCTATATTTCTTGGGCTTGACAAAATGGCTTCACATATTTTGGACGTGTTTTGATGCACTGAAGTCACCTTTCACACAAAGTTGTAGCTTAAGGATCTTTCATTCAAAATGAGCTCTTGGTTTTCGTCTCTGAAGAAAGTTTCTTTTGGATGAAGAAAGTTCCCGTGGTTTTGCCTTGAATGGTGTCAGCCACTTCCTAAGGGAACATCTGTCAGACGCTGAAGAGGGCCGACAGAGGGTTCAAGCTGAATTTTTTATTCATTTCTCAATAAATGAAGTAGATGAAACCCAAATGCAATCAACAGAGCATGTAAAAGACATAGAGCGATTGGGAAGGGAGCTTATTTTAGTGGTTTTTGTTTTGACAAGCATCCTGCTTCTATGGTTTGGACTCCCCACCCCCAGTCCCTCTTTTTAATCGTATTCTCTTGCATTTTCTTGGTGAAATTTTGCCTGGATTAATTTGAAGAAGCCAAGCAGAATGCTTAGAGAGAAACACTGACAGATGTCCTGCAAGCTACAGGATGCAGTCCTAGGCCTGCTCCACCCTGTAGGTTTTTGAGGCAAAACCAAGGTCGGACGAGCCAGGAGTAAAACGTTCTACAGGTGCCTAGTGCCGTCCTTGCTGAAGGACTGTGTTTACGTGTCAGCTGCCAGCGTACGGAGTAACAGGCCACGTTGTCGTAGTTGCTTTTAAGGATGAAAACCAGTTTCAGAAAGTTCAGCAGTCGGTGTCGTGGGTTACACATAGCAGCAAGTGATGTGGCGAGTTGTAGCAGGCAGTGCTTTTTCACACCTGGCAGGATTTGAGTTGGCCCCTTCCAGAAAGAAGGATTGGAAGCGTGCTTGCTGTGCACCTCGCTGCCAGCGTGCTTCCATGCAGTGTTTGTTGTGTTGATGGTTTGTAAACCCATGAAGTCCGGGAGAAGAAACGTGTAGGGGATCTTTAAATGTGAATTAGGTGCTTTGGGTTTCCTTTTCTGAGTATAAACTACAGCAGAAGTAGCCTCTTCTACACCTCAGACACTCGGTGTATTGCGTCTGTAGGTTCAGGACTAACTCTGGGACCTAATGATGTCTCGGCTTGTGATGTTTTACACAGCAGGTAATTGGATCAATGGGACGGATGATTTACCCAGTACTTCTGACACCCGGGCTGAAGAACCAGGAATTAGTCATCCCTGCAAACATCCAGGGTCACCGCTGCCTTTGCCTGGCGGTAGCTGAGTGTGGGGGTAGGTTGCGTTTTCTTGCACACACAGACACTTAATGCCCTTCTCTGCGAACAGCGTATTTGTAACATACGCTTTTGTGGATGCCAAAAACAAGATGCCTCGTGCCGGTCTCTGGGCCATTAAACGCCTTCTGTCGACACAAAAGCTGCAATATATTGCTTAATCACTTTCAGTGTAAAATAAACTGAATATTACATGAAAAACTAGTGTTGGATTGTTTTCACCGAGTGAAAGTCTGTTTTGCAAATGTGGTTTAGGGCGATGGGTGGAAGCTCTGTGGCTGAGAGACTTAAAAATCAGGCATTTTAAGAGGCTCTGCAGGGAACGATCTCTCGGGCACGAGGAAAGGACTGGATGATGCAAACAGTCCTGTCTTCCTTCTGCAACTTTATTCTGTGAGTGTACGTTTTAGTCTCCTGTCGTTTTTTTCAGCAGGTTGAGTTCCATTACACCAAGCCCTCTTTACCCGTCGCAGCTGTAAAAATCCCCGATAGACGACTCTGCTGAGGAAACGGTGATAATCGCTTTTATGGTTTTTCAAGAATATGTTGTGGTGAGGAAAATAATTAACGTTAGTTAGTAGCTCTTTGCAGAGAAAGGAAACTCAGTTGAACTATTTTTCACAACAAATTCTTTAGGAGAAAGTCCATGAATACGAAAAATAAACAATTTTAAAAATGGTATAACTAATGGAAGCAAGGGTGCTTGCTGTGTAACTCCTTAAGCATGTGCCGCACTTCCAGTATGGAACTGGGTACTGTACTGCTTTGTGCATTAGATGTGGGCTAATTAACAACGTGTTTTCCCTTACAAGTAACACTCTGGAGAACCCTGAGAACTGTGCTTCTAAGTGTCTGTCTTTTGACTACAGGAAACACTTTCCTGTGGATGCTGAATGCAGATGAAGCTGTCAGGGATATAAAAAAATAATGCTGAATTAGCCTAGAAGCTTGTTTCTCTTTTTAGTTTCGTTATGCTTCAGGTAGAGCGACTGACTTGAATGTCTTGAAAATGACTTGGGAGTAAGGGCACAATTTTTTTGTCAATCCCTACGATGACACCTTTCAGTCTGTAAGTGACTCTTAAAGTCTTCTTACTAAATAACTCTCCTGGTTGTTCTGGAATTCACTCTGTTGAGCTTAAATCTGAAAAAATAAGTGGGGTTTTTTTTTTTAGTCATTACTGTTCTAATAATTACAGGGCTGGAGAATTTAGACTTTGATTTTCAAAAAGTGATTAAACACTTGTGTTTACGTGCATATTGCATATGTTGTGTACGCATTGTCACAGTCAGGCAATAATAATGACATTAAGGAAAACTAAATGTTACAGGAAGTATTGGAAATAGTCCATATGCCCTTCATAAAATGAGTTAGTAAACTAAAAATAGCTTTCCTCGTGCTGCGTAAAAACCAGTACCGTGGGTGAATATAGGAAGAAAAAAAAGCCTTGGGAGGGGGTTGAAAATAGCATTGGGGCAAGAGGAGAGAAGGCACGGGAGTTTGAGTTTGAGGACGGCCACGCGCGGTGTCCGTTGGCGCCTCAGTGCCTAGCCCCGCTGCGGCGTGCAGGAGTGAGGGGCTGTGCGTGGTGAGCATCAAAGCTGCGCTTGCCTTACTGCCCGAAATAATGTCGGCGTTTGGAAACACCGCGATGACTTGGCGGTGCAGCCCCCCCGGCTGTCAGCCTCTGCAGCTGTTTTTACAGCCTGCTTGATTTTGTGTTTTTAGTTAGCTTTGTAATTAGGACAAGCTTGGCTTAGGAAAGCTTACAATGCTGAGCATAATATTTGGGTGAATGGGCTTATTGGTTGATCCTGTGTGTTGCTGAGAATGTTTGTCTGACTCGGTAAGCGTATCTGAGAAGCTGCAATATATTTTGGCGTGATGGGAGTTGGAGAGGAGCGAATGGAGGCAAGTATTAATGAAGCGTGTTTTCTTCCTATGTTTTGTAGTAACAGTGCTGCTTATACACATCAAGAACTTAAATGTCCCCTGCGGCTCAAGGGTTTGTGGACTTTGGCTTAGAGATCCGACTTCTCAGCTTTCAAAGGCGACACAGCAGAAGTGAGGAATTGACTCGTGTGTGTATGTTGAAACGTACAGCTTTTTAACAGAACCATAACATTTTTAATGAGGTTTGGGGTTTTTTACCTATTCTATACTTGTGTGTGATTAGATTTTTTTAAAATATTCACTATTCTTAAGTGAATATTCACTATATCTATGAAACGACACGTGCAACTAGTGCAGTACGTAAGGAACTCCCTGGCAGTGTTGCCCGTGTACTTGAACCAAAGAATCCTTAACGTATTCGTTAGTGCTTGACCAAAGGTGCATATGCAGGTGCTTTTAAAAATGTGTTGAAACATAGCAAGGCCTGTCAGATTGTAGGCAAGCACCTCGTTACGCTGTGCAGGAACCCATATAGCATTCCTACCTGGAGACTTCTCTTGCAAACCAGGTGCCAACAGAGCTTTCTTTTAGCTTCACCTTACGTTATTCCTTAGGTTACCAGTACTCTGCTTCAGAGTTTTATAGGAATCTCTATAACTTACTGTATCGTAATAAAAATCCTACTGCATCTTTTGCTGCGTACCTGCTCCCCTGCTGAACCTCGTGTTCTCTTGCACGGGGTCCCTGCTGTGCAGCACCCCTCTGCGTGAGGGTTCAGCACTGACCCTTCTGTGCCGCTCCCCAGGCCCTGGTCTCTCTTGTTTCCTCTTCCGCAGGAACGAGAAGCATGGTCTGTTGTTCGAGACAAGGACTGATATGGCTACAGAAACGGGAGCACTCGTCCCCTCAGAAAGGGCGTTCGGTTTGTCTGTGGACTCGGTAATTGAAACATAAATAAAATGCATGTGGCAGGAGTCCAGAGGTTTTGCTCTAGATCGCCTTTGCTGCATCTGTTACCTGTGCTACTGGGATCTCATTCCTGAAATATGTTGCAGGTTCTCCAGGGTTTCTGCTCTTTTTGCTCATAAGCATCCATACGCTCCTCTGGTAATTCTGTATTTCGTTGTCACTGATTTTGGGGAAGGGGAGGTTCGTATCTCATTTTGTCATGTCTTTGTCAAAACCTTGGACTTCACTGAGTAACTTAGAACTGTCATTAACAGCTGGTCTCTGTTCTGCTGAAAGGCAGAGCTCGTTCCTTGCACTCTAAAGTCCTTAAAAGATGATCAGAAAAAGCTAGCTCTTGTTATATTCAGCTGATTTTAACATGCTTCTATATGGTGAGTAATGTCAATGTGCAATAAGAATCTGCAAATACTTTCTGACTGGTGGTAGGTCTTTCTGGAAAGGAGATTCCATCCATACATGACACTTGGTGTGCTACTTCTGTGAACTCTGAAAGTCCCCAGATTGGATACATCCCCAAAATGGATGGCTCTCCCTTAAAAAACCCCGGAAACTGTAGGGCTATCTGCAGCCACTCTATGGTCTTAAACTCTTCTGCGTCTCTGCAGAAGATGCAGTACTAAAAAGCAGGAGGTTTTCATGGCTTGCTTTCATCTCTCCGCTTCTTAACCTTTATTGAAAGGTGACAAACTCTTTCTGGATCCTGGGTACTGAATGAGGCTGAGTTCTGCCACCGCAATGATACTGGAAAGGTGACATCTTTGTTCAGTAAGTGAGGCGATTAAAGCACTGGTGCGTCAGAGTTAAGAAACGTGAAGCAGGCCTGCTGAACTTCCTTCTCCATCCTTGAGATCTTGTGGGTAGGTGATGACTGACTGCTGCACAACCGCTGATAACACGGTGGTGTGATATTCAGGCCCCTGCTAAGAAGCATTTGAAGTACCGGTTGCAAAGACAAAACATCAGATTCACTTGTGAACGCACCATCGGGGATGCTGGACACGCTGGCAGACGACACCAGCCCTTTCAGCCTCTAGTTGCTGACTGCAAAAACTGGCTCGGTACCCTTCTTCTGGTCCCTGTGGCTCCCAGGTGCCTCGTGGTCTTCAAGCCGAAAGCTCCGTTAAGGAGTCTCGGGTTTTCTCTTGGACAGCAAGAGCCCAGACACTGCTAGATGTCCTGGGCTAGGATGTAGCCTGATTGCTTCTTTCTCTATTGCACTACGTTTCGGAGTCTTTTTGGCAGATAAAACAAGGATGTGTGCTACCCTCTCTTCTAGCCCATCTCTTTGACAACCTCCTAATCCTTCTCAAGATCTAAGAAATTCCCTTTTCCAGTGCTTATGCAGAGCAGAGCACACCTGTTCTCCTCAGCACCTCGTACTCTGTCGGGATGAGCTCACACAGAAGTGACTTAGTGCTATTTGCGTCGTTGTTCGACGTGGAACCGTTTGATCAGGGGTATGTCCATGTCTGTTCTCTGATGTTAGCGGGTTGTCCCACCTGTCGCAGGTTCTGGGACAGAGCACAGGGTGCGCAGCAGTTGCAGGATACAGCCCGAATGCTGGCGTGAGATGGAGGACAGTCTTGTGTGTCTGCAGCGAGTGACCGCACAAAGGCAGTCTCCTCTGGCCCTACCGGTAGGCAGTATTCTGCTTTTGGAATTTTTATATGCTGTACTGCCCCCGCCTCGTCCACAAAGGGTGCTGCATCTAGTTATAGGTGTGTTGCTTAACTACCTTAAATGTAATGGCTCTTTGCTGATTTTCTAAAGGCTCGAAGAAGGGTCTTATGTGAGCAGTGGTGTGAGGACTTGTAATTTTTTTCCTATTTATACTATAGGTCTTCACTTTTGTATTTTTTTCCCCCCTTACCTCGTCTTTTCAGTATCCTTGTAGTGATTTCAAAAGGCTTCAAAGACAGATTGGTAACAACCCTCGTGAGGAGTGTTTGGTATGAAAGGGCCAGCGCCAATCGAGCAGATTTGCGAGGAAGGTGTCTGGGTCCGTTAAACAACTCGTGTTCTGTGAGGCATCTGCGTGGCAGTGGAGGGCAGCTGCGGATCCCACGAGCCGGTTAAAAATGGCACGTGGGTAGAAGTGTGCGACTTGGGCTCTGCCGCACAGCCTGTTTGAGCGTATCAGATGTGCCCCTAACGCTGCCTTTAATTCAGTGTCCTGTAAGAACTTGGGTGTGTATGGCTGAACAGCTGTGTTCAAAAATAGACCGTTTCTACCCCACCCCCCCACCCCCCGACACTGAACTTGATTTTCTTCTGATGCGATCACAAGACCGCTGCTGCGGTAGGGGCATAATGCTATTTACGTCGTCGTTTGACATAGCAACATCTCTCGGGGGATTTTTAAACAATGCAGCTGTTCAGGAGAGATGAAGAGGTTGAGGGTGGGGAGAGGGAAAAGGAGGAGAAATGATTTCCTCTGCCGTTAGGGCTATTGCGGGGTGGGGGGCGGGAGGCAGCCAGCAAGACACCGAGTTCAGTAGATTCATGATTCTGCATGAATGGACGGCAGGATCATGGGAGTCGCGGCTTTCCCTTGAATGGGAAGGAGCATCATGGGAGCCTGGCTGCTTCTAATCTTTTTGTGAATGGTTCTTTCCCTTTAACATGGCACTGCTTTTATGAATGGCTCTGGGGGCAAAGTGCCGCAAAATCCTTCTCGAGCTGTACGCGGGTTCCGTAATGAACGCTGAGGTGTGGGAGTCAGGTGCAGCAAAACACAGAGACGCTGTGATGCGAAGCTACTGTTCCGCTCTTTCGGAGTCCGAGAGGACGCTGTACTGACTTTAATGCAGTTTAGTTTAGCCTGATGGAAGCAGAACTGGTTTTTGTATGAAGTGTTTTTAATACTTGCTTTCTTTTTCCATTTCAAAGTGCAGTTGGCTGCATGTATTTTTCCTGCTCTGTTGAGGACGGAGATGACAGCATATCAGAACAGTTTTGGAATGATTGAACGTGAAGTTCTGCTCTTCTTGTTCACCCGCGTGTTCCCTTTTTGATTTACATTCAAAATACTAAATATTCAAGAAGTTTTGTGGCACCAGCAATGAGAATGGACGGAGGGCGATCATTGTTTTGCTTGGTCTGAAGCAACTCATTTAGCATTTGGCTTAAGCTGGAAAAAGGTGTTCCTGTCAAGTTGTACTTGGACACTGTGCTGTACCTGCATTTTCTAATTTCTGCAATTTTTTTTGATTCTGTGTAAACCTGTATAATTTGTTTCCTTGCCATCTTTGTCATCCCTTACAAACAAAACTTGCTGAATCACTCGAGAGTTTATGCTCTCGCCAGAAATGGCGTCATGTCGCAAACTTTTGTGCAGGTTGTGTTCCTATCACAGAGGTGAAAATGTTCATTAGCTACTTAAAATAATGTTTTGTAAAACCGTAATAACTGCATATTCTTAATATTTGAATGGTAATTCAGCTATTTCAAACTTGAACTTTTAAAAACTTTTTTTTCCTAGAGGAGAAGTACAAAGTGGAAACAAAAGTCATTGTGGCAGACTTTGGAGAGAGGGAAGCTATTTACAGTAGAATCAACGTGGGACTGGAAGGCCTGGAGATTGGTGTTTTAGGTTTGTATCTGATCTTTCTAAACCTTTCATAGCGATGTTTTGTCTTGACATGCCTACTAACTTTTTCCCATCTTGAAGCTTATCAAAACCAATTCACAGAAGCTGGTGTTTGCCTGACTAAAACTGTGCCGCTGCGTGCTCGGTATGGTTTTTTTTTAGCTTCCTGTTGATACGCCACACGAGCTGGTGCTTGCACGTGTGCCTCTGCTCTAGGAATTGCGATGCTTGTTGAATGTTTCTGATGCGTTATTCTGTGATTGCCAAAGGCTCTTAGGATTATGACTATGAGCACAGTGACTTGACCTAATGCCATCTTAGAACAGAAGCAAGCTCCGGACACTTAGATTCAGCTTAGCGGTAGAGCCCTGTGGGAGAACCGGTAACTTTTAATTACAGAGCTGTTGAAACGTGGTCATTACAGTACAGCATCAAGTGACTGGCTCCCGCTTCAAAAGTTTTAAGCGTGTTCTGGTCACGTTGATGAGCTGCGGTTCTTTAGGTGGTAGTGGCACGATGTGCCCACGCATGGCTCGTGATACCGCGGGAGTGCAGTGGTGTGGCAGTCCTTGGAAAAACAAGGCGGTCCGTCCGGTTGCTTTGTCGAATGTAGGAGTGAGGTGAGTTCGAGAGGGTGTTTATCACAAGTTAACAAGAGTTGAAACACAACAGCGGTTTAGCTGAATCTCTTCTGAACAGTGGTGTAAAGGCGGTTTCTTACCAGTTTTCTGGTTCTTTCCTTAGAAGCACGTGTACCTGTGCAAATCCTGTATTTCTATGGTTACTCAATTTGGGGATGAGAACCTGTGGTGGTTAAACATAAGGCATGAAATTTTAGGAAGTCACATGGCTCAGACACCTCCTGGTGTACGACATCTGATAAAGGACTTCTCACTACAAAATTCATTTTATTAACCTGAAGTACAGTAACTGGAGCTAGAACTGTTTTTTTAAAAGCGTATTTCAAAATAAATTCATTACACACATGATGATATACCGTATGGACTTTGTTGCTAATAGATGAATCTTGTTGTACGATGGCTGCAGGTAACAATGTCTGCAAATAATGCCCAAGAAAATAGTGTATGTAAAAACTCATTAAAAAAAATAACACTAAATGATAAAGCACAGAACATTCTCTAATACTTCTTGCCAGTCAGATCCTGCAGTACGTGCAACTCATGACATCCAGTATTTAATTGGTATAAAAATTCAAATCCATTGGAGTAACTGCAACTGCCAGCAATGGGTTTCGTGTACAAGGAGTAGTCGTGACAAAGCTGTGGGTGCCTCGTTTCTTGTTTCTGAAGGAAATAAGTTCCAAAGAAACTTTGAAGATGAAAATTAACATCTGTTCTAATCTGTCCTGTCAAAATCAACTCAGGGAATGTAAGGCTTGCAAGCTGCCTGTCACGTAGCAGCTGCTGCAGAATAGCATATCGCTTAAACGTCTCAAAACCCTAGCAAACCTCTTACCGTGTGAGGTACATGTCCATGCTGGAAGGGGTTTTATTGTTTCTTAGGCTGTGATAAGGTTACGGTGATGCACGAAATTGTGAAAATCCATCTCTTTGTACGTAGTCGGGCCCAAAGTGGGCACTAAAGCAGTGAATGTGTCTCAAATTTTGTGTAAGCTTATTACAGGAAAACAAGCACGTTCTTCAGAGCCTGTTCTCGCTTTTATTTGCGTGAGCACCTTAACCAAAAACGTGGTGAAAACAGCAACCAACTGCTCCAGAGCTGTGTGTTCTCCAGCTGAATTCCTCTGCTTTTTTTTCTTACAGGCATTGCCAGTGCAGGTTTACGGAAATCTCTCTCCTAACTAATCACTAGTGGTTTTGATAGATCTCGTACTTGCCCTCATCAGATCATACGTAGATTTTTTTTTTTCCCCTCAGATATAGCTGTATTAATAGAAACCACTTACCAGAGTAATTTTTCAACACGGATGATGGCTGCTCCACAAAGATAGTATCTTAACTTTTTTTATGGCAATTGATTTCATGCTTTAGCGCCTTATATTTTAAGTTCTGTAGCTTTTGTTGCAATTTGGAGTACAGCTTTTGCTGATCTGCTTTCTTCATGTTTGTGTGAGGGAAAACATGGGTTTAAATGAAAACAGCAGTAAGGGATGAATTCTGAGGTTCCAGTATGTTTTCTTCTTTCAGGTCTCACCTGGAAGGAACAGTAGGCATGAGAAGCATTGGTAGCACAGCATAGTGGCCAGCGATCCTGATTATTTTCTAGCCTTATACTTGGAGGCGCGGGAGCCTCCTCGTATACCGCTCCAGATTATATAGTTGCACAGAGTCGAACTAAAGTACTTACAGATTGAAATCCTTGTAAACTTCTTATTTGGAAGCTTTTTCTCACCCACATACGAAGGCTAAAAGAGTTTGCATAATGTTTTGCTGTGTGTTCAAAACAGCGTCTGTCAGTGACTTCGAACATGTGCTAGCTACAGCAACACGTTAAACAAGCAGAGGTGGCAAATCTTTCTTTAGCTGTTCTCAGATCGCTGGGATTCTTGGAAGGAGTTTGAGCTGGACAGCATCTTACCCTGATGTTATCCAGATTTCTTTACGTAAAATGTGCCTGTACAGACTGAAACCTAATTCTTAAATGTTCTGCTCCAAACTGCAGGAAAGTATGATCTGGTAAAAAAGGTGATTGCTGAAAGTGGAAGGGTACACAGCTGGGACCCAGGCTGTAGTAAGGGGTGTGAATTCTGTGCAACTGTCTCTGTAGTGTGAATCATACAAATATTCCAAATTTTGAGAGAATAACCAAGGTTAGTCCCAAAACCCTGCCACAGTTCACGGCCAAAATCCTTCCTGGAGAGATGGACTGAAAGATAGCTTATTTCAGGGTGAAAGGAAGGAAAAAAATCTGTCTCACTCTGGCATTAGCAAGATTGGACGTTCTTCCTTTTAAAAACTTCTTCTCTCCTTCTAAATATAGCAAATGTCGGCTGGGAATTTGCCAACTCCCTCTTCCCCTCAATTTCTGTATCTTTTAAAGGTTACCTAAAAGTTAAAAATTTGAAACGCGCAACATGACTAACGAATTAAGGGTTTGCATAAATACACAAAGATCTGCGCTGAGGGAGCTGTCGTTAGAGGGAATCTCTGAATGACGCTTGTGCACCTTGCCAGAATCTCTCCTGCGTGTCCTGCATCCCTGTTGATACTTAAATATCCTTCAGGTTGGATGTTAAGATGATAGCTCGTGGCACAGGTGTAGGGTTTGTTTGGTTTTTTAAAGGAAAAAGGGCATTGGGACCTTTTAATGGTGTTTCTTGCCCCCGTGTAGACTCCCGTGCTGTTGAGCATACATAGTGCTTTGGGATTCTCTGGGGTGTAAGACACTATATAAATGTAAAATGTTGCCACAGCAACCAAATGTCACGCGATTCGCTTGCGTAGGATGAACAACAGATACTTGGGAAGCGGAGATCCCGTTTGCTTGCCTTTTGTCTCCGTATCAACGTGCTTTACTAAGTTTGTGGCAGCCCTTCTTTTGTAACGGTATCAGAAGTTTTCCCCGACTTCTGCGGGCATTCGGCAATGGACGTTGGTTTCACATCTGAGAGTAAAACCTTGCCTGGTCGAAGCGCTGAGAAAAAATCAGGTTTAAGCGACGAATATGTTCGGTTAATGTTAAGTGCTGCCAACGGGGAAAGGCCGCGCGGGTGCGGCGTAACGGGGAGAACAGTTGGCCGTGGTGAATGTCCCCTGGCTACGCGGCGAAAGCGAACCGTGACCCTTTCTAAAGGCGGGCGGTCTCCCTGGGCACCTGCTCTGCTCCGCTCCGCTCCGTGCGGGGAGCCCGGGCCCGGCC
>VZSC01012463.1:155481-186604 GCA_013398225.1 Steatornis caripensis
CCGTTCCCCCGCCCGTTCCCCCGCCCGTTCCCCCGCCCGTTCCCCCGCCGCCCTTGTGCAGGCCCAAAGCGCGGCCTGCTGCTTTCCTCCACGGAAACGCGGGGCTGAGGAGGGCCGTGGTGCAGGCCCTGAACCACCGCTGGCCTGCTGGCCGGGGAAGTACCAGGTAGACTTGCCAGAAGATGTATTCTGTATCTTATTTCACTTTAAAAAAACAAGAAAAAGATGTTAAACAGTTTCACTTAAAGCTCTCAGTGCCTGGCGGGACGTTTTGTCAGCTTGAAACTCGGTTTCTGCAGTGTTGCAGAGCTCCGTGTTGCAGCGCTGTCGCCCGTACGGTTGTGCGGCGCGCGCTGACGTTTCTAAACGAGGAAACGCCCTTCGCCTGCGCTGTGAAAAGCGGTGGAAGATGGGCAGGGTGCGCTAAACAATGGGAGAATTGACCTCCACGCACTTAAAATGGCATGTGTGTTCACTCTCATAATCCACTGCGTGTGCAAGTGTATTTACAGTTAAGGAAACTTGGCTAAAGGGGTTGGAATGTCTTAAATGCAACACTTCTGGAGCATTGCTTGGAAATTGTTAATCGGAGCGTATGAAATCAGGTGCCATCCAGCAAATCTAATTAAAACTTCCCGCTTCTGTTTCAGTGAACAATGTGGGAATGTCGTACGTTTATCCTGAGTATTTTCTTGATGTTCCAGACCTGGATAAAGTAAGTGCTTTTGTGGAACTTTCTAGCGTTCTCATTTTTAGCACTAAATGCTTAATGGGTATGGCAAAAGTATTTAGGTTTGGTTAAGGTACACTCATAACGAGGTTTTCTGATTAGAATTAGGGATTCAGAAAGCTAAGAGCTTTACACAAGCAGCGTAACACAGTTGACATTGTCTGCCTCAGTTTTTTATGTTGTTTTTTACTTACACTCTTCCCTGCTTCTTGATTTTGTATTTCTATTTCAGACAGATGCTCTGGGGTCAATCCCCGAATTCCACGCCTGTCCGTGGTCTCACCAGGCGGCTGTTCATGAGCTGCTTTAGCTTGGGGGGGGTGGTCTTAAGTGACTGAAGGGAAGTGAAACAAGCAGCTTCATGAGTGGAAGCTACATGTTCTATAACACCTTGGGAAACTTAAGTATGAGTGGTTTAGGCAGTTCATAATGTAGGGACAATCTCGGTTGCACTGGGTAAATTCTGATTCTGGACAACTTCACTGGTGCGTGATCTTGTTTCCAGAACCCCTGTAGCTCACTGTACGCACTGTGGTTTGTGCTTTCTGCTTAAGTATTGATGAGCGTACCTGGCTTTTGGTTCACCTGCAAATAAGTTTCATAATATTTAGTGAAGATATCCCTTTTTTTTCACCTGATTAATAAACGTTAAGTCACTGAAACGCTGTTATGAAATGTGAAGAGCGAAACACAGGTGTTAATCTATGAAGATGTCTAAAATACCAGAATCTGAAGTTCATAAATATTGACACTGTGTTTCCTAACACCATTTGCAATCTAATACACCTGTGGCATTCTTTGTTGGTACGAGACCCTAGTCGGAGAGAAAACCTGACCAAGAGCAATTCGCAGGAAGGCAAGGAGTGAAGGGGGATGTGTAAAGCATAAGGTTTAATTTATCCTGGCGCTTAAACTCAGAGGGTGTGCAAATATCAATCAAGTAACTTAGAACAAACGCCAGAACTTTGTTTTCTTGCAGACAATCGACAAAATGATCAACATTAACATCACGGCCGTTTGTAAGGTAAGTGCCCTGTTACCAACACTTGTTTTCGAATGTCTTAATTCAAAACTAGTAAACAATTAAAATTGAGTTGTCTGAAGCCATTACTTTCACTTGTTGGACCACGGGTTCATTTTTGACCTTAGAGTAACTCAGAAGTTATGATTGTTGTACCGGACTGTTCTGATTGTTTTGTGAAATAGAATTTGTTGCGAAGAGACTTACTAGCTATTTAGAAGAGCAAGGTACGTACACAAAAGAGCACTCAACGCTTCTTCCTGCTGGTTGGTGTAGTCCTTCTGGTCAGTTGTTCATTCTTCTCCCGCTGTGTTTCTTGGGGTGGGCAGCCCTTATCTCTGCACACCTCAGGTTTTTGTACCCTGTTGTGAGAAGGCACATAAATAGTTAAATACATGAGAAGGAAGGAAAACCAAGTTCACAGAAGCGTGTGTGAAGTTTTGAAGTAGTTACCTTCCCTTTTTGATATTTAAACCAAAGTTTTTATTGGGAAGCAATCAGCCTGACCAGGCTAAAACATACGGCTGTTCGCACTGGTGAGTGCCGAAGAAACTCCTTGTGATTATTCACCGCTAAACCTTAACTTTCGCATTTTAGGCATAACAAAACTTGCATCTCCATTAGCTGAGGGTTAGCCTTTTGCTGCAAAGTCAAAATGTTAGATGTTTCAAAGCCGGCTTGAAAGATTTGACTATCTTGCAGCTGTTCTGATTAAGTACTAAATTCGTTGTGTACAATGCTCTCAGGGAGTCTAAATTGTAGGTGTGTTGTTTCCATGTGAGGAGGCACAGGACCTCTTAAAACAATGCTTCTGTAAGGTTTCCACGCCTTATTAAAACACAGGCAAACAGTGAAAATGCAACCCTTGCGTGACTGAATGGGACTGTTAATGTCAGCTTGCTGCTGCTGCGTCTTGCTTTTGTGTGATTTGTTTGATGTCGTAGAACTACTTGTTGCAAAGTTAGCAATGCTACGGAAGTCTTCAGAAACTTTTCATCTCGAAAATAACCCTTAGCCTGATGAGTACAGGTTTTTTTTAGTTGACCGAGAAGGATTGTGGCCTGCAGTATCTTGTTGCACTCCTGCAAGATGTTCATCAGGGAAGTTGGTTATTAATGGGCACCTTTGAAAGTTTCTCATATGGAAGCCGTTTAACGTTTTAAAAGGTATGCTAACCGAGCTACACCAGGTGTAAATGTGAGGAATGTTCACATTTGTTGTCACGCATAGAGCCCCTAGCCGGAGAGTGGTGTAATCCCCATGCCACCTCCGTTGAGGTGTGACAGCTGTGCTGTGCCAGCAGAGGGAGCGCACCATTCAGCGATCAAAGAATTTGGGGTGTCGCTCTGCCTGGAAGCATTTTGTTAGGATGGAAAGGTTACAGATGGACTAGTTTAATATGTATTTCTGAAGATGGTGAACTCGGATCATGGTTGAGGTCTACTTTAAGTCAGTATACACCTAAAACTCCAGACTATGTTGGTTTCTGGAATAAACTAGCACTGCTTTGTGGGTCGAGTTGTTGTGTTTATGATCAGTGGTGGACAACAATTTAAGAAAATGGTCGTACAGTTTCTTGTGAAATTTGCATCCCGTCGGTCTCGTCACGTTCTAACGCAGTTGTCTTCACATGTATAAAGCCTTGGTGAAGATGTACTTGCTGTGTGTTAATAGTGGTTTTCGTTCCGTTTGAAAACTTTTCTTGACTGCGAACAACTCCTGCAACTCAATGTAATCAGAGTTTGAGCCTAAGCTTCCAGGCCTGAAAATGTTTCCTCCTGCATGAGCCTGTTGTGTAATTAAACAGTAGGCATGCCAGATGCTTACTGTTTTGGGGAGAGGAGCGCGTTAGAGATATGTACCATCTGTAAGTCGTTTTTCAGGAGAACCCATAGAACTAGAGAATCACAGTAGGAAAAAAATAATTTTAGGAAAAGTCAGCATGCCCTTTCACTTAGATTTTTGGGACTAATCCTGTGAATATCTAGTTCGGTTTTTTTGGTTGATACCATCTCTTATCCAGGGTTGCAAGCGTGTTTAAAAAAATAGTAATAATGTTCTCCCTTCTTGCCTGATTAAAAACAGGAAGTTTGGGATGGAAGAGAGCACCGAATTCTTAAACAAGGAGGTGAAGGTCTGCTGGAAGGGTGAAGGTACAGGAGAGGCAAAGCAGGCTTTGCCGGTACCCGTTGAGGCTCTGCTCACAGTTATCTCCGGAACCTCGTCAGAGGGGTCGCATACCCTGTCTGCTGTTACATTCTGGAACTTTGCCATCCACGTCCTTGCCTTTTGCACCAGGCTTCCTCAGTGCTTAAAAGGCAATGATATCCCCTGTCTTCTCAGTAACCTGCGCCACGGGCCATCCGCAACATCTCTGTTGGACACCATAACTCTTCTGGCATGTATGTGAAATCCCTCCACTTCACTTCAGGCTGAAACACTCCTTAGGCTTCAAGTGGGAAAGTCAAGATATTCAGCACAGTTTGATTCTGCAGAAATGTTAAGGTCTGTTTTGTTGCCACAAGCGTAGGCATTTTTGAAGGGTAATGCTCATCCCTTACCTTTTGTGACCCATCTTTGTCCTTGTTGGGCAGCTCATTGGACATCCATGGGAATATGCAGAATGTAAGAAGGGGCACGCTGAGAGATGAGACCCCGTCTTCACCTCATGGGATAAATTACTGGTCTAGCCCGTCCTGCTGCTTAATACTTTTCCCAACTGTAAAAGATCTAATACTGTGAATTTTTCCTTAATGTTTGAGAACTTGTTTCCCTTCAGAGCTTCCTGTTCCGTGCTGCTATCGTGTCCTTACAGCAGTGTTGGGTTAGGTCACCCATGAACGTGCCCACAGCGGTGCAGTTTTGGGGCTCAGTCAGTCTGTGATCTGCAGATTGCATTGGGAGTGAGCATCAACTTGTGTTCTCTTGAGAAGTGAGTAGGGCCAAATGGTTGAGGGAGTGCTCACTTAGCGGTTGATGAAGCAAGGAGCTCAATT
Source organism: Steatornis caripensis (assembly GCA_013398225.1). Classification (NCBI taxonomy): domain Eukaryota; kingdom Metazoa; phylum Chordata; class Aves; order Caprimulgiformes; family Steatornithidae; genus Steatornis; species Steatornis caripensis. The sequence goes on from VZSC01012463.1 coordinate 160,229, forward strand.
GGTTTGCAAGCTATTATGTTGTGGGGGAATGTAAATTTTAGGCTTGCAGGCCAGGCTTCAGTTGGAAATTGGCGTTAACAGAGGAAGAGGGAGAGTAAATTATGTATACGTATGGGCCTTCGCCTTGGTCACCTTACTTAGCTTTTGTACTGAGTGTCAAATAAAAACGGATAATAGGCCTGCAAGGTCGAGGATGCTTATCATCGCTGTACTTGAGAAGCTTATTATTTGCTTGAGACTTCAAAATACATAAATACTCCGTGTTGAACTGGGGGATCTAGTGTTGGCTGCCCTCTTAATGGAGGAGGAATGAGAGGTGAATTATAGCAGGTTGTGGATCCCAGGCAGGACAAGGGAACAACTCTACCTACAAAGGCTGAAACTGTGAGTTTAGGGGGAAAAAACCCCAACAAAACCCACAGCCAATGTAAAATTAATTGAAAGGGGGAGAAGAAGCTGGTGTATTTGAGAAAGAGAGGAAATATTCTTTTACAGACCTGTGTGCGGAAAGGAGAAAAGCCTCAGAGCAATAATCCTGAAAGACAGTAGGAAGTGACCCCTCTCTCCCGTGAGCGTTCAGGGGGGCTAGTGCAGCCCAGTACCGCATCCGTAAAGGTACTTTACAAGAAATTAAATGACAGTTGCTTGTGCCCTGCTAGAACGATGTGAATTTTTTGTGTTTGCTGAGTGTTGGAGAGGATCACAGTAAGTGGAACGTAATTCTGAGGGAAGTGGCAACACTGACTTGTGAGAAGATGTTACTCTGTGTGCGTGTGTATTCCAGTCTAGTGAAGATGTTTCTTTACATTTATATTCAAAGTCATAATCAAAGGGGAGGGGGTGATGATTTAGCCAAGTACATCATGCAGGTTTATAACAGAGGGGGACAGTTGACAACGCTTGGAAGAGGAGCAAGTGTTCTGTTAAGGTGGTCATGAGTATCGCTCAGACGGTCCAGAGGGAGAAATCGGATGCTGCGGTTTGCCACCTTGCTAACTTTGAACCTAGGAGCATGATAGCCAGGGAGCTGGAACAAATGTAGCTGTGATAAATACTTTGTAGCAATAGTGAGGGAAGCACTGGGATTTTTCTTCAAAGTGCAGATAACTTGGGGAAATTTAGGAAATCCTGGAGTTCTGTGGCTTTTTGTAGGTTTGGGGTTGAAACAAATACGCGTTCCACTTCCCGAAAAGAGAATGTTCAGCCTTATTATTTGAGTAGTCTTTTTCCTGCTTAAAGAGCAGGGGGAGGAAGATGCTTATTTGGAGAGCTTTCCCTTGTAAACTGGCCTCAGGAAGATTGTGGCTCTAAATAGGGAAAACCTTCTCTCCTAAAAATGTCGCTCAAAGGGAAGTCCCTGGCAATGAACTGGGCTTGCAGCGCGTTAAGTTCATAGTTCCCTTTGTACGTCCCGCGGCCGCTTCTGGTTGCTGACCTTGCCGCATGGGTTATTGCATGATTTTCTGTTGAATTGGCATCAGGCTTACTTGCGAGTTTTTGCAAACCTAAATCATTCTTGTTCAGCTTGGGGTACGAGCTGCATTAAGAAGCTGCTGTTTCAAAAGAGGTACGTTGTAAAAACTGGATGGTAGATGCTGAGAATAGGTTTCACTATCAATCTGACTAATGGTGCATGAGTGCAATTCTTCAGTTCTTTCAGCGCAAGGTCTGCAGATGAGAGTCGCACAGGCACAGTGTCAGTTAACTGTTTGTTAAACAGCTAGCGCACTTGTGAACTTGTGTGAATCCTCTGCCCAGGCACTGTGAATTGTCTTACGGTGGCAACAATGGTTTCTAAATGTGTGGGTGCACTACAGGGAATTGCCGATCTTTAAAAAGTTACGTTGCTTTGAGTTGTTACCATTTGACCCCAGATTCACGGATGAGATCTGAAGGAAGCTTCTTCACTGCATAACGAAGTAGAAATGTCCAAGTTCTCTAGCTTCATCCCGTGTGGTACTTGCAGAGGCTTTGTTACAGATCACTATACCTTTGGGAACCGGAAAGAGTGACTTGCAGTCATAACATCTTACCGTGGAATGGTTTCTCTCTGAACGTACGACTGTGGTATGAGGTTTCTGGCTTTGGATGACAATTATGCGGCCCATGATTTGTGAAGGATGGCTTTGAACGTTTACCTCAGCTTTTCCTACTGTTTATAGCAGTATGAGTAAATACAACTTGATAAGTATTCCAAACTTCGCAAGTTACTATTCTCTCCCTAAGCTAAGCTGACTTAAAAATAATACAGCCCTTGTCTTTTTATTTACTAAACCAAAGGAACTGTACCCCAAACTGTATGGTAGCATTATTTAGAGGTTTGCGTGTGCATATGTGAAATCACTGAAAAACAAAGCAGGCAAAAGAAACCCCAGCAACTCCTGCTTCACGGTTGTGTGCTAAACGTAACTTTTCCCAGACTATATCAAATCTAAAGGAGCAGCAACAGCCGATGTCCTGAGCAAATTTCGCAGACGCACACACGCATGTTCTCACTCTGTCCTAATGCAGACTTTCAGAAAGAAGAAACAGTTTTCGTTGGGTGAGCTGGCAGTTCTCACATAGCCTAGTGTCTGCCTACTCCGTCTGAATTTATCTGAGCCTTCAGAATCTTGGGAACGCTCACCTTTTCAGCTGCAGCACTGGCAGTGCTGTGGGAAGTGCTATGGGTTCAGCACAGTGGTTATGTGAGGGAAGCCTAGGTGAGTTCAGTAACCACCAACTGAAGGGATGCTTCTTAGGGTCGTTGCCAACCTCTTCTTTAGGTTTCCCGCAACTTTCTTCTTCTTTAATGAAGGATTGCCTTCAGAGAGAGAAACACGGCCGTAGGGTTCTCTGGCGTCCCATAGGCTCAGACTTGCGATGCTTTGGCATTTGTGGAATACACCCCGTTACACAACTGGCTATCTCTAAACGAGACCCAGCTAAAATTTGGGTTCTTTGTCTGGGAAACGTTTAATCAGTGCTAGATGTTTGTTGTTGAGCTGCCTGTTTCGTAATGACGGGTCTGCGATGACAGCTATTGAAGGCAGGAGCGTTAACCTGTTTGGCTGTTTTGGATAAAGATCACGCAAGCGTGTGTGGACACCGTTGCTAGTGGCAAAACTCCATTCCTGCTATGGATTGTTTTATTTGAATTAATGCTGGGAATATCTTGCGTGTGTAAGTTTGCCAGGCCTGGCTGCGGCTGCAGAATGCCCTGCGAGTGTTTCTCCAATAGTGCTCTTGCACTGCTGGAACAGCGTGAGCGTGGGCTTGGCTGGGTGAGGCGAGACTGACTCAGAGAGCTGCCTTCTGTTATTGTATTCTTTAAAAAAAAAAAGAAGGTATTCTTTCTGTGCATAAAGATACCAAATACTCATATATCTCGTTTCACGCATCACAAGATGTGAAAATACAGACAGGAAAACCAGTTTTGCCTTATCTCACAGATTTGTGAAATTCTCTCAAAATACTAATTTTGATGGAAACACATGGAAGCGACATTGAGTATGAAATCCAGTTTTGCCATCAGTTTTTTGCTGTGGGGGGAAAAAGAAAATTGATTGCCTGTCCAGCTGAACTTCAGAAACACACTAGTTAACACAGCTGGTGATGAGAGCTTGCTTTACTTATACCTCAGCTGGGTACCTGCTGTTACATCTCAGCCCTCAATGGCTTCGTAGTTTTTTAATTTATGTAAGTCAAACAATTATTGTAGTATGTTTTCCTGTGCTTTTGTTTGGATATCAATAGTAACAAGCAGCTCGTGATACACTAAGTTAGAGCTGCTTGGTGGGCTGCAGCGTGGATTCAGAGCATGAATGCGTTTTTGTGGATTTATGGCCCTGTTTCAAACGTGGGGTCCCCTCCGCATTACAACGGGAGATCCTGTGCTGGTTTTTCAGACCATTTATGGGTTGCCTAAAGGAAGGCAATTGGAGTCCACGTCCATGTGTCTGGAGATGACAGGCAGCATTACACGAGAGGCAAGAAACAGTATGCCGCTTCTTGCCAGGGGATCTGCGGGAGAGATCACAAAGCTTGCACCTGATGAAAGCTGTGCCAGTCTTGAACTAGTCTTAAAATCAGCCCAAATCATTCTATATCATTTAATGTTGAGAGAAATAGTTGTTTCCACATCACTTCTGAAGCATTAGTGTATGAAAAAGCTGGTGTATACTTAAACTTTCTTTAGAGGGTTTTTTGGAGTTGCATCAGATCTGTTTAGCGTGGTGATGTTTAACAACTCTGAATAACTTAGTTTGACATCTGGGGCAGTGCTGAGAGTTAAATATGTCAACAGCCGACTTCATGAGAGTAAGATCTGTTCAACTCCTGCCCGTACGGTGCCTTGTCGAAGCTGTTGTGCAGCGTGGCTGACGGCAGAATCCCTTTGGAGACAGACGTGCCAATAAAATACAAAATACAGCCCTCCTCTACTCTTTCCTTTGCGTGTCAGCTGCAATCAACTGAAGTTTTGTTTTCTGTTCTGGTTTTTCTCCTTTACTCCTAAAAGGACGTGTTTTATAATTTTAAAATAGAAACAAACAAAACCCAGACCGAGATTCAGGCTCACATAAGGGTTAATGCAGTGGTATTAGTAATACGAATAGCTTGCTGTGATAAGTTTTGTTTCTTGGTAATAAAATTTGGTAATACTTGCAGGTGTTTTGTGCTCCTCTATATGCTGATTTCTTTTTGGTGTTTTTCCTCCTATAGTATTCAAATGTTTCACGTTTTAAGCTATCAAGGTAATCTGGTACCACTGGGAATACCACTATGTTTTGGTGCCACTAGTATTTTATTACCCCTTCGTCACTGTGTTCTCAAGGACTTTGTTGGAACGCTTTTTAAGGATGTGAAAAGTGGTGACAATTTGTATTTCTTGTCTGATCTTTGGTCAGTGGCGTGAGATTTATTAACAGGGTTGGTTGGGGGCAGGGTAGTATATTCAAGCTGAACTTTGATGACATTAGTTCTTAAAGGCAGAAACTCTGGATTTAAGTCGTGTTTTAGGGAGGTAGTAATTAGTAGTAGGAAACCTAACTGTTTCACACTAACTAAAAATTCATCAGTTTGGGTCAGTGCTTGATTTGTCTCCCTCATCAGAGCTGTTTGTCTGCAACTGGGAAGCTTATTCTAGGATTACTGCTCTGGAGAATCCTTCAACCAGGTTGTAAATAGGTCGCTCGGAGTCATAATGAAGGCAGGAGGTTTGCCCGGGTACTTTCCTTGTGGGAGTGTAGGTTCTTCAGTGTGAAAACATCTGTGTAATCCGCAAAAAATGCTTTGAGGTCTTAAATGGTTTCTGTAGGTAACTTAATGTAGGGAACCGGTTGTCACCTGTTCTGCCCGGTGCTCTTGCAGCTCTACAACTTGTGTTTAACTTAAAATGAGCAATTCAGTAAGCCTGCCTAAGATGCATTGGATATTGGCTTGAGTGGTGGCATAGGTGGTAAATTTAGTCAGTCTAGGGGAAGACAGGGTGCTCTTTGTGGGGAGAGAAAGATCGTGCATGTAACGTAGCACCTTGGTGTCTTAGTGTTCTCTGGAGGCCACAGATGCTGCAGAGCAGTGAAGCCCTTTTTTTATTTGCTCTTACTGTACTTATGCTACTAGCGGGATGGGTTAACCAGATTCAGTGCACACACTACTTGGCAGAGCCAAGTTATTCAGGTAGAATAAAAATAAACTGCCTACGCAAAGCATGGTCTCTGCTTCCCTGAGCCGTGGTTGGGGTGGAGGGGGTGGCAGCTGCTGCTGGGAGGAAGGGAGGCTTCCCTCGGTCTCTGGCTGTCTGGTGTCTGCGTTCTCAGCCATCACGAATGTTTTCTTTTTGCAGATGACACGATTGGTGCTGCCCGGCATGCTGGAAAGGTGAGTCACACTAACACTATCCAGACAAAGTCATCATTATTTATAGGGGAGAATCCTTTCTTGAAAAATTCATTACTGTGACTAATCAGCCTGGTCTCCATGTTTTAATGGCAGAGTAATGCCGGGTGAGTCACGCTGATGGTGCATGAATCATCAGACGGTGGAAGCCTTTTCCACTCGATTCCCTTTTTATTTTTCCTCTCCTTTCTCCACTGTTGTGGTGATTCCTTTTAGAACCGAATTAAAAAGCCCGTCTGACTCACCAGCACTAACTCAACAACCTGCTATTCTGAGGGGGTGGTTACAGTTCCTGGGAATAACCTTCTTAAGGCTGTTTCTCTAAGTCATTGTAAGTAAAATGGATGCAAAGAATATGTTCTCATTATACAGTAGTAGGAGGTATATTGAGGAAAGTCTGTGATCATTTGGAAAAGTAGAGATGGAGACCAGCTCTTTAAACTAAGAGTTAACGCACACCACTGTTGCCGCGAAAGCTGCGTACTGACTTCCTAGCTAGCTCCCAGGTGAAACTAAAAGGTGTATGGTTTCCACGCAGTCCCTCCGGGCAGCTTTCTGGCTGATGTGGACTGTATGTGGACTGATGTAGCTGCTCGAGTCTCTGTTGCGGTGCTAACCCCGGCGTGCTGGAGGTTGTCCTAGGTCAGGTCTGAGCTATGCTCATGATGCTGAGGAAAGCTGTGTAGAACCGTGTGGGGAAAATGCATGGCATGACAACTGCATGACAGTCACCGTGGTGTTGCCTCCGAACAAATACTCTAGGAGCAGCGTGTGTATGCGGCAAACCTCCAAATCCAACAACAAGTAAGAAAAAAAATTGGTATTTCTTGTGTCATCCCACTATCTGGGAGTCTTCGCTGCAGATCAGGATTCAGTTATTCAAGTGTTGCACAGATGCAGAGAAAATGTTTCACATCTAGAACAAAGTTTCTTCATCAGTACAAACTGTCAGAGCTAGTGGCCCCTATGGGAGGGATCAGGGCGACGGCAAGCATAGGGTTTTAGTTGAACAATCAGGAGATAAGGAGGAGCTTATTTCATGTAAAGAACCTTGAATTAGAAAAGAAGGCCCAAGACAGCTCTGGGGCAGGGGTGTAGTATTTCCCAATAAAGCTGGAGTAGAGGATGAGGATTATAGTACAGTGGTGGCAGCTACTCAGGGTTTGTAAGTCAAAAGTTACTCCTCGCCTGTGTGCTATTACTGATAGAGGGACCTACGTTTTGTGAAACCATCGTCCTCTGAAGATGCCAACGTGACCAAAGCCGTGCTGCTTTCTAAGGGCTTAATGTTGTTGTGGCATCAGTTTTTCTAACTTTGAAGGTCTAACAGTTTCTTGCCTCGGTTTCTTCTTTGTCTACAGAAATGTTGTAGTTACCCATTTGGCAGAGTTGATATCTTCAGCTTCTTAGGACAGAGTGATGTATACTCTACTTACAGGATATCCTCTGTATGTTTTTCTGTTGCGTATTAACCCACGTATTAATACATATTAAGATGATATGAATGAAAAGGCAGCAAACCAGGACCTGGCTGACTTCTGGTTCTGACTGCCCTCGAGCACACCGTATCGTGCTGCTTCTCACTTTCCTGAACTACATGATTACCTCAGGAATCTCAAGGATACATGTCCAAGAAGAAGCTTGGAAAGAAAAGGTTGATGGTGGTTAGAAAAAAAAGTACTTGAACTTCTTCCTGTGTGTGAGCAGCCACTTTGAATGATTGCTCCATTTGAATGAAGGCCTTGGTTCCTGTCCCAGGGAAAAATATTTGAGAAAGCTTCCATTTTCTGTTTGGTTTTGTGAAGTCAGTTGGGTTTGCAGTGCACAGAAGCAACGTCTGCAGCTGCCAACTCCTGCACAGTCATAGCTCACAGGCCATTAACACCGCTAAGAGCCTGTAACCACAGGACGTGGCTGTCCAGCAAAGCCAAGAGCGTGAACGAATGGTAGCTGTACTTGGCTGCTCTTTGGGCTAACCGTAAATCCCTCACGTGGGACCACAGGTTAGAAAAAAGGGCTCCAGGCTCGAAGAATAAAAATCAGATTAGGAATGCCAGCGTCACTCCGTGCTTGTTCGAGGAGGATCGCGTGGTGAGTAGTTAGATGGGATATAGGACACCACAGCATCTTGCAGCTATAGTGTGTGCTTTCATGTGTTTGAGTGCTGGTTTTATGGCAGTGTATTACCGGACAAATACAGAAACAGAGCAGACTTTACCCGCTTTGCATCCAGGTCTGTAAGAAGAAAACACAACTGCATCTTGGTTTGTCTGCTGCTTTGTATTTGTAATAAACACAGCGGCATTAGGTGAGCGCCACTTCTGGTAATGGCATTGAGACTCTTTGCTGTGGCTCCTCTCCCGTGCTCTGTACATTTAAAGTGACAATTCATAATCTGTGGCTTCCTACTGCACTTGAATGAGCAGTTCCTCTGTGAATTTTCAGGCTGCTCTCTAAGGTGGGAGACTCAGAGCTGAAAATCGAGGCTTGTTGTCTTTGGGAAGAAAAAAAACCACCACCACCAAAAATCAGTTGACTGTTTCTAGACAAATATCAAACTGTGGTATTTATTGCTAGGGAAGTAGCAAGTGCATAATTACATTACAGAGGAAGCTTGCTCTTTCCACTTGGCGTGCAGCTGGAGCAGGCGCTGGTTGCCACAGCAACAGGGAGATGGCTAAATATAGCCTCCCCGGTGCTGGACCGCTTAAGGTAGAATGATGGGGAGGTGTGAGGGTGTGGGCCTGGCTCTTTTCATCTTGACCAACTTTTTTGTTTTTAAATTAAGTGCACAGCTGAGTTGGATGGAGCCAGAATGTCTCTTTTGCTGCACCGATGCTCGTGTAGTTCTTCAGATCTCTTCCCTAAAAACATTTCTTCTGCAATTCCTCTGAGAAGCAAAATTGTAACTGGAGTAATCGGAAGCGTTCCCCCTACACGCGTGCTTCCCAGTTTTCCTTTTACCTGGAGGTTTTCAGTTATGAGACTTTAAGGCTAGGACTGTTTTGTTTATAAAGACAAAACCACAAGCCACAAAATCCGCAGTGGCATTGGCCGCTTCGGAGACCAACACGTGGAGCTTCTGCAAGGGCGGCTATCAACTGCTGTGTTCCCAAGAGGGTTTTCTTCCCTGGGTCAGGCCATTGCTTCGCTGCACCCGGATGATGGTCGCTACTGCTGGAAGGCTGCAGCCCAGCCAGATGCTGCAAGACCTGCGCTTCACAGCCTGAGTGCCAGCCTCTCTTCTGAAGCGTCCGTTTGTTTTGTAAGCATGAGGCTCGTGTTTATCCGTACAAATGCTTGCCCCTTTTTGAATCCTGTTAAGCTTTTGTCCTCAATTAAGTTGTGTGGCAAGTACTCCCCTACTTCTGAGTATGGCAAGAGCACTTACTTTTATCGCATCTAGATTTCAGTCTTTCATTTAAATAAATGCCGTCTTTCTTTTGTATTCTGAGAGCATAGATCAAGATCTTGATCTTTGTCATTCATTAGCCTCTATACTATTACCATGGCTGCTCTTAATAGTCTCTTAAACAGCTAAATTGAGCCAATCTTTTCACCTCATCGATGTGTCAGGGTTTGGGGTTTTTTTCTTCCTTTTCCATTTCTTAAATAATCAAGTTCTTAATACTGCTGTGCTCTTGGAGGGATAAAAATCTTGGAGGGATAAAAATGTTCCATAGAGTGTAATGCAAGACTTCAGCTGTGGTGGATCTCTCCCTGCCGGTCACACCATCCTGTTCTTTGGCTGGTTTCGGTGACTCCCGCGCAAAAGGGAACTCCTTTGGACTTGGTTCAGGTTTTCCAGGGAGCGCATAGTTGATTTAGTCCTGCAAGGTCTGGGACTAATTCACGTTATTTTCTTTAGTATGCATTGTTGGTTTTGTTAATATTGATTTTTCACCCGCCATTCTGTGGTCTGTTCACACAGCAGTCTGAGCTCTTTAAAAAGTTCCTTATAGTGTTCTCCAATCTGGTAATCTCTTAAAAACTGCATGATTACTCATTTCACTGCTAATCCCCATTTGAGCTCATGAATAAATATCACAAGCACCACCTGTCTTGATATGAAAAATTTCTGGCATCCACTGTTAACCTTTTGCTGTCGTGAAAATTCATTATTAATTTGTGGTCTTATTTTCTCCATGCTACACATTTTGATGCATGTCACTTCTTTATTTCACCAACCAAGCCTTGCAGGTAACTCCTGGAAAACACAACAAACTTTGACGAAGGTGTTTGAAATGCTGAAAGATTGAAGCGATTCTTTTCTGTCAACGTTAGCAGTCTCATTTCTAGCGGTGAATCACAGATTTAATTCACGCTCGTATCGTGGCAGAAGCCATGTTGGTTTGAATCTATCGTCACGATTTTCAGAGAGTTGTTTTAATTTTCAAGCATCACTTAAGCTCAGCTCTTTGTTTTCAAGATGGCTACTTAAATCGTTGTGGCAGCAATGGCACAGGGTATACGTGGATGAACAAACACGATGAGAAACTCGTATGTGAGTCTGCAGGAGCTGAGCTGCGTGGTGCCTGCCTGCGTGAATGTTCTCGCTCCGCACTAAGCACAGCATCCTTAGTAGTACATTCAGGTAAACTGGCTTGAATTTACTACAGAGTGAGAATAAGCAGAGATGCATCTTTCATGGTGTTGGACTGTCTGGTAGCACCCTCTAACAACGTACTCGCCCAGATTTCCCTGAAGCTTTTAAAATTGATTCTTCTTCTACCTAGCATTAAACAATACGTCTGGTTTTGTAGGTGAAACTGGTCACAGAAACGGACATGCCTAAAATCAGTCAGTGGGTTGGGGAATCCAGGAGTCTGACTTTGTCCTACCCGCACACGCTTTAGAAGCGCTTGGCGGAGCGAGTGGTAGCTCATTTCAGACTGATGCACTTACCTAAATATCGCTGTGGAACACGTCCAGTTTTACTGTAATACAGCTGTAAAACAACTGTAATTTTCTGTAGCCATCCCCTGAATGTCTCCCGCACTATATTAAAACGCCTCTGTATTTGAGCAGTAGATTCAGGTACTTCCTGTCTTGAAGATCCGTCATGAAGCAACATTCAGAAGACGAAAGGGGTTATCGGAGTGTAAACTACGCAGCAAACTCGTGTTGCTGTTTCGGCCACCTTAGCCCGAGATTTAGAAGTTGCCTTGTGGACCTGTGCCAGCTTCGCTCCATCGGTTTGTCGTAGTTCAGTCCCGTGTGTGTATATATGTGCGGAGCTTGATTCTCTTGCTGTATTGACCTCAGAGTTGTTTGTGATTTATACCAGCTGCTTGAATACTTAAATTGTGCTTAGTCGTATTAGTAGACTGCAATTTAGGATTTGGTTGGAGTTCTTAAACAGATCTTACTCTTAATTGCATCCTAAAGGTTTTCTTCAGGCTTGTGGCAACTTTGTGAAATTTGAAAGGTGTTTCCTTTATTTCACGATAATGTACCTTTACTGCCTTTCAGATCAAGAGGGGTAATCCTGAATATCGCCTCAGCTGCTGGGATGTATCCAACTCCGCTGCTGACTCTGTACTCTGCGACGAAGGTAAGCGCTCTTTCGCGTTCTGAAATCAAGTGTCAAACGGAGCCGGCGCTGCAGGAATGAATGTTTTGGTGTCCATCTAGTGGCGCTTTCCTGAAGTAAAAGCACTGAGTTTCTAACTTAAATTTTTCCAATAGCGGAAGCTGGAAGATCAAGAGGGAAACGGGCGCCAAGGGTTGACTGGCCTGGAAACGACTGTGTTGTGTATTTCACCATGCGCTCTGCTTTTACATGGAAAAGGATGCTAGGGTAGCCAGCAAGCTTAGTGTGAGGTTGAGAAAGGACATTGACTATGCTTAGCACACTTGCTTATTTTGACTTTTCCCCCTAATCTTACTGAAGATGTGTATCTTCAATATATATGTATATATATATTTATTTAAGTAGGACTCTTCCGGTGCTTGCTGGAGGCAAACACTTGTCCTCGTTTTTTATAAGTTGCCTTAAGGTTAGCATTTCAGGTAAGAGAAAGGGTGGAGCTCTAGGACCCCTCAACATGACCAAATAGTCAGCTTCCCTTGCTCTGCTCACCATACATCCCGCTGATGTAGCCTAGCGTGTCATTTGATGTTCTTGCAGTGAGTGGATTATTGGCTTATCTTCTCCCTGGCAGCCACCACAAATTCCACGTTCTTTGCAGCAGAGCTGCTACTCGACCAAAACGAAGGCGTGGCATTATCCCGCTCTGTGTGCAGGATTTTGCATGGCGCTCTGTGCCAGTCAAGAAATCTCATTGTGTTTAACAATAACCGAGTTGATCAGAGTCTCTCTGGAGTGGAGCTCTGTTGTGTCAGCCGCCACATCTAATGTTGTCATCTGCAAATTTGCTGTGTCATCACCTAGGTTGCTGGTAGGAGATACTGAAGAATATGGACCTCTGTATTGATCTGTAGGGTTCTCGGCTTGTTATCTGCCAGGTGTCAAGCTATTGACCACGACCCTTTGAGCCTGGCGGGCCAGCCAGTTTTCAGTCTGGCCAGCGGTTTGTCCTCTCAGCACATACCTGCTGGACTTCCAAATGAGAGTGCTGCAGAGGATGGTGTCAAAAGCTTTACTGAAGTGAAAATATATCTATATATGCACAGATACGTAGTTTATATAGAGATATTAAAACCCTGTTTCACTCATCTACAGAGCTGGTCCACTCAATTGTAGAAAGCAATTGAGTTGGTCCAATGTGATTTGCTGTTGGCAAATCAGTGTTGACTGTTTCTGATGTAGCTTCTTGTCCTTTATGTGCTTGGAAAGAATTCCAAGAAGCGGGCTCCACGATCTTTCTGCAAACTGAGTTAAAGCCGACGGGGTTGTTCTTGCCTGTTCAAGGAGGGGTATGTTAGCCCTCTTTCAGATGTCAGACATCTCCCCCAGTTTCCATAGTGTTTCAAATGTTGTAGGCAGCAGGTTTGTATATATATGGACTAGTTCTTTAAGCTCTCTTGAGTGAATCCATGGTGGCTGCATTGAATACATCAAACTTCTCCGAGTAGCCCCTGAGTTGTTGCTGCCTCTGCCTATCTCTTTCATGAAACAAAGCTGGTGCGTGCAGAAGCTTGTGAGCAGGCTTTGGCTGTGCAAAGTCAAGAGAAGTGTTGAATGCCTTAACCTTTTTCTATCTTTTTATCTCTAGGTTGTCTCCCTCATCCATCAACAGGACCCCCATTTCTCTGAAATTCCTCTTGAAACTAGTGTACCTGTAGGATCCTTTACTGCTGCCCTTCATATCCTTCGCTAGTCTTTTCCTAGCTTGGATTTTACTCCTAAGTACCAAATAGTGCTTTGGGTTTCTCTTTTGTTACTTTCCCTTGTTTCTGTCTCTCATATGCTCATTTTTAGTTCGTCAGGAAGGTCTCCCCTTAGCCAAATGCTCCTTTTACTGAAATTTCCTGTTTTCTTCCACAATAGGCTGGTTTATTTCACCAGTTCATAAGTTACTATTCTAGATCTGCATTTCACGTTAAATTTATCTGCTCTGGTTTCTCTTTGTGTCTCTGGGACAGTTTTGTCTTTCTGCAGCTGTTTGGTTTTGTTTGGGTTTTTATTTTTTTTCCAAAGCCCCCAAAGGGGCTTTTAAAGTGTTCACCTGAAAGGTCTCCAGTTAACGCTATAAAGACAGAATATGTGTACACAGTACGGAACTGATGTATACATGATAAAACTAAATGCAAGAGACATTTACACTGGTATTAAAGAAGTATGGCACTACAGCTTCTTCAGGTGCGCCTGATAATTACCGTAAATACATCGAGGATTTCAGAGTCTAAGCAGAACACTGACAGAAACCTTCGGTAGTGTCACTCACGTCAGAACAGACCTGTGTTTCCTCTAGGCTCTCGCTAACCTCTTCATATTTCCAGAAAGGAATTGATGCACGCTATTTTATTCATACTAAAGGAGGAGACATTTAAGTTTAGAAACTATGAAAGCCTGAGTTAGTTTTAGCTGATAAAATTTGCTCTTGAAATAGCTATTTCCTGAGAGCACAGCTCTTTGTTTTAATACGAGAGGTCACTGTCATTGTAGCAGCGCCTTCAGCTTTATGGAACGAACTGAGCTTCTGAATTTAGCGATAATGTGCCTTACACTGCTTTGGTTAGTTCTTTTTTCAATGAGAATCTCAAATGTTTCCTCCCCTACCCCTAAGAAAGTCAATTACAGGCTAAGGAAGCTGCCTGTTCTCAGCGCTGCTCATCTTCTGCCACAGCAAGGTTACTAAGCATGAAAGTGACTCCCCTAATGTAGCTGTAGAAAGACTGTATCTGCAGTTTCTAGGGGTTTTTTTTCTTCATCTATATAGAGGGGGTTTAAAGCATAGTTATCCTTCAGGTCGAAGTCAATGGCTTTGGCAAATTATCAGGAACAGACGCAGTCCAAGTCTTTAACCTTCCCATGGAGAATTCCCTGTTTTAAAATGAAATGAGGCACATTTAAAGGAATCGTGGTCCTATTTATGACAGGCTTACCTATCTACCTGCATTATTACCAACGAGAAGCGAAATAGCGTTTTTGGTTTTAACCCTGCCACGTCTTTAGCCTTTGGATTTCTTACTGGATATCCGAGGAAGAGTAGTTTTCTTAATGCCAAGTTTATCAGTTTATTCAGGGGATGCTTAATTAAATGATATTCTTAAGACTGTTTTAAGTTAGAGGCTGCTGAGAGGCTTGAGGATCTGGAGGTAGAAAACCTGCCTTGTTTTGAAATAAATTCTTCAAGAAGAAAACCACCCAGGTTTATTTGGATACTGGATGCTGCTTTTTCTTCTCCTGTAAAATGAACATTCTCTTTATTGCAAGCTCTTCGCAAGTAGTAGGGATGACAGTCTCTTTATACTGCTGCTCCATATTTGGAGCAGTAACTGATTTCAGGACTCGGTCATGTAGAAATAGTTAGAAATCTGAATGATCAAAGCCGTTTGATTAACACAATGTAGTTTTTAATTTATTTGTAGTAGATTATTGATACATGCTGTGCAGTTATCACATCTGCATCTTGCAACCGTGTTCGGGGACTGCACTGAGCTATTTGCATGTCTATGCAAGTGCCTTGTTGCAACAGCATGACTAACTCACTTGAATCGTTGCTGCTAGGCGTGATTTCCAGGGACGTGTTGAACACTGGATTTCGTTAAGAGCTTATACTTGGGAGGAAACGGAGAAGGAAAGACCAGTTGGACAGCAGATAAGCGTTTTTGCTTTAATGAGCCTCCTTCTAGCTTGCACTTACAACTTGAAGAATAAAAGGACCTACCAGCTACACAGCAAAATCTAGTTTTCTTTCAGGCCTTGCGTACGCTCAGAAAAGTGTCTATAGAAATAGCCCAGTAGCATGGGAGTGTTTCTCTTGCTTCTTGTATGGGCTTGGTTCAGTAGGATCATCTTAATAGGAACAATACTGGGCACCACAAGCTTCAAGCACTGGTTTCAGTTAGGACTTGCGCTAATGCAGCGGTGACAGGGTCGGCAAAGGAAGGCTGTAAAGCAAGTGCAATACTAGAAGTTTGCTTTTTGTTTTGAAGCTGGTCTTGAAGCAACTGCTTCTTAAATGCTTGTATTAATTTACTTAATATTTATTTTAGC
The DNA here is from genome assembly GCA_013398225.1 of Steatornis caripensis. Lineage (NCBI taxonomy): Eukaryota > Metazoa > Chordata > Aves > Caprimulgiformes > Steatornithidae > Steatornis > Steatornis caripensis. The sequence continues at coordinate 175,731 of VZSC01012463.1, forward strand.
TTCAAACATGGATAAGATAGTTTGGTTCCTTCAGCTGAAGGTACTCCATTTATACCGCTTGACTGTATTGTTTCACTAAAACAAGAAACCATAGCGGAACCTGGTATTTTGTCTCTCTGGACTGCAGGAGGGGAAAGTGGGAAGGTGGTTTAGAAGAACTCGAGGAGGGGTAATCTGTGCTGGCTTGAACTGCAGAGTAGCCTTGGGTTACTAGGACAATACTTTCTCACTGTGGTTGTGGAGGCGACTGTATCAGATGAGGGCATCCTGAAGGCAGGTACTACCATCTACCTTTTAAGCCCTTTCACTTCTTTCTTGCAACTTTGTCTTGTAATTTCTATAACTTCCAGAAGTTTGGGAGAGAATCTGTGGCAGTGGACTTCAGTGCTAGGAAGCAGTATCACCGCAGGGTGGCATTTCTTAAAACCGTAAAGGCAGAAGACAAAGTATTTAAACACCATGTTTTAAAAACCACGCACAACAGAAACCTACTTAAATGACTCTTCAAAAAACCAAAAAAGTCTAAGGAGATGACGTAAGCAGTGGACAATGTGAACATACAAAGTCTTTATTTTCGTTTTTTAACTAGGCTTTATGTCACAAATCTAGTTCCTTTTCCCTCTAAATTAAAAAGAGCGGTTTTTTTGTTTAGATTGAGCCTCGCTGCTGTAAAAATGCTTTGTAAGCCCACGATTTCTATTCAGATGGCATTGCTCCAATACGCAAAGTTTCTTTGACGGTTTTTCGCTTTGAAAACAGGAACCATAAATGGTTATTCAAACATGCTTACAAAAACCTGCAAACTATAGTTTCCATTTTTATGCGTAGCATGCTGCATATTTCCCTTCTTTTCTCTCTAGGCTTTTGTGGATTACTTCTCCCGAGGCCTCCATGCAGAATACAAGAGCAAGGGCATCATTGTGCAGGTGAGTAGTTTGTTCCATCTAAGTGTGGTTACCACAGCAACATTGGTGTCTTGGTAACAAAAGGGAATCAGCATATTCTCTTATTCATGAATATGTGACACAGATTAAGGATAAGAATTTCCTTTGATCCCATTAGCAGTTTTCTTAAGTTACCCTGAAAGAATGCGTCTTGAAGCAACAAAAAACACGGTTCACGTTTTTTTTTTTTTAGCTGATGGTGGTAATTGAACCTTTAAGTATAAAATATTTCATAAACCTGTGAGCAATTCTGTAGAATGCATCTTTATACAACTTAATCCACCAGAATGCACTTTTGGAGTGCGTGTGTACAGAGATTCAGTGGGCAGCTGCTCAGGACACTAGAACAGTGGCACTCCGTTCCCTGCAGTGTCAGTGAATCAACTGCTAGTGCAAGCATAGTAGCAAGAACAAACAAAAACCTCAAAGACCCTTTGTATGTCATGGACTGACTTAATTTTCTTTAGTATTGGGTTTCCGCGTTACCAATGAGTCTTGCTTTTTTGCCCCCCATTTGTTTACCTTCTGTGGTTTTAATTATTTTTGATGGGGCATAAAAGCAAACCAAGCCAGTCTCTCAACAGCTTTATGGGATTCTGCTTTAATATCACTTCTCGCATGCTCTTACCATTTGCTCCCAAAACGCAGCTGGAATTTCCAGCTCTGGTCGCAAACACTGAATTTTTCATTTCTTATTGTACCTGTTGCTCTCCACAGCAATACTTAGTTTGATAAAGGCGGTGTAAGATCTTACCTGTACTGTGAAGACAGTGATGTATCTTTTTAAAATTCAGTTAGGGATTTTCTTGCAGGATCTGCCTATGTCCATGCCTGTCATCCCCCTACGGTGATTCTCGAAACCATCTGAACTCCAAAGGCCCTGTGAGGAGTAAGGCACAGAGTTGCCTACCTTATTTGTGTAATTACTAAGCGTGAGAGCGCAGCTTTTGTTACTGGCTAAAACCATAGAGAAGTTGTTACCAACTTAAGGCTATGTTACTTTTTTGACATGCTAGATTTTTTTCCCCCACCTTTAAGTATACTCGGCAAAACAGCTTATCACCAGGAAATGTTCTGCAGCTTAGTATCCAGATGTTTAGTCCCAGATGTTTGGTATAATGTCCTGTCCTGGTTCCCAAGAGAGGTTTGTGTTAAGAAAAAAGACAATTGCCGGGTGAGCTATTCCCATGCAGTCACTGACCTTTTAACGGGAACCTCGTTTAAACCTAAATTAAAACCTTACACTAAACATCTTAAAGGACAGTGTTTATTTTGGGGACTGGTGGCAGCGGAGAGGAAGCTGGCAAAGGTGGTCCTTGAAAGCATTTGAACTACTGTTGCTGTAGACCTTCTTGAGGACGGACTAGATGACATTGGTTTTACACCGGTAATAGATTTTAACTCACATACCTTCTCCTCAGAGTGCTTGATGCTGTGCCCCAGCACCCTGAGATTCACCTTCAGCTAAACCAGTGTGCAGCAGTAAAGGCTGCGTGGAACGGTAGCACTCTGAACAGGTGCACATTCGGCGTACGTGGAGGTTTGTGTGTGCCCTCGGCTCTTGAAGTGGACTAAGCTGCAGCAAGTTTTAGTGTCGTATGTCTCCTTGCTAGTTTCTTCTCACGGGGCTTTCCAAGCCTTTCCCTGGCTCAGCCCGGAACTGTCCAGCAGTGGGTCAGTTCTTACCATACTTGCAACTTCCTCATAGCTTGCTTTTCACTTTTACCCTTCTGTATCACTTCTGTCTCCCCAGTGTGGTTCAAGTTGCATTACTTGCAGGTTTAGCTTTGTTATCAGACAGCTGTTCTTCTAATCCATTTCATCTACATGCAGTGGGGCTCTCTTTTAATCTGTGCTCAGTCTCCAAAGGAGACTGAAGGAACTGGTAGAGTATTTCTTTTCTGCATCAATAACATGAAGTCTTCGGGCAGGATTTCTTTCCTCCTCAAGGCTACCTGCGGACTGTGAGGCGTGGGCTCCTTCGACACACAACTTCACTGGCAATAGAGCTGGGTGTGATTTTTTTTTTTTTTTGTGTGTGTTGCAGTACAAAGCCTAAGCTCTTTCTCCATTTTCTGGTGTTTCCTCCAGTAAAGCTGCTGCTAAGTTTACCTCAGTGTGAGAATATTTAGAGACAGATGCTTGCAGGAGAAAGGAGCGTTACATCTTTGAGATGTGTCGTTCCTATGTGCACCTGTAACCAGGCACTCCCCTCCTCCCCAAATTTTGCTTAAATAGTACTCTCTCAGTTTGAGGAAGAAGGAGCAGGCACTGCTGATTTCTGACTGTGGGGTACCTACTGAAATGGAAAAGGTAAATAACCTGGTAACTCGTGCTTGGCTAAAGGCATTAAACTCAGTATGAATGTAGATAGTCTGGGAAATGTTGTCTGGCTTTTGGATATGGAAAAGCTAGAAAAAAGTTTTCGGTGTCTTACATTTTTAACGCTATAAACAAATGAAGAATTAACTCTAGCTTTCTGCGTCAACGGCGATGTTTTCCTGTACAAAACTTAACAGGTTGTGGTAAGCTTTCTGTAACTCCTGTGTTGGGTAAGGGTGCTGAATTCCTGATGGCACCGCTTTTTTGCCCCTAAATGTAGACAGCGAATTGCCATTCTGAGTTATGGGGGCCTGATGACCAGTAGCTGTCACAGCTTCAATTTGTTATGCTAATTTTATTGCGGTCCGTGTCCTTGTCGTCGTGTTCCAGCCTAAGCACTATATACCACTAATGAATATTACGAGTACCTTCCTGTGAAGACTAGCTGATGTATCTTCTTCAAGCCCTTTGGAAGACTGTGTCTCCTTTAGATGCTTTGAAGTTCATTTCTCTGACCTTCAGAAATGCAGTGGTTCCACTTGAGATCACTGTTAAAACAGTTAACTTTTACCGTACCAATACCTGCAGAGTACCACTGCGTGAAAAGCCGAAATGCAGTACAGGTGGTGTTTTACCAATTTCTGAATTTCAGCCCAAGGTGTATCAGTTTCGCCCAAGTGGGTTACCTTCACTGTGGAAGCTTAGTTTTGATGGTACATAGTGCTTTTATTGCGATGCAGACATCTTTACATTAAAAATATACTCTTTCTGGCGGACAGGCCTGCTTGATTTACAGAAGCAGCACAGTAATAGCATAGGTTAAAATTCTGTGTGTTTGCATGGAGAGAGAGATGGGTGAAAAGGAAGGAGGAAGGAAAACAAGGACTTCACTCAAGACTTTTTTGAAAAATCTTTCTGAAAGGTTTCTGTGACTCTTGTGAAGCTTTTGCTCTTTGAATATGCCTAGAAATATTGCTTGGTTCTTTACCCCTTTCTTCTACTCCCTTTTTAAACTTCAGTCAGTATTGGCATTTTCCCTTGATACTTTGTTACTATCTGTAGTAAAAGCAGAACAGTGAAAACTTCCGCTACCCGTTTTCTTCTACCCTATCCACTATATAAAAAGTCAGATCACAGAATCGTGGAAGTGTTTGTTTGAAGGTACTTCCAGGAAGTTTTCTAGTCCGACCTCCTGCTTCTCCTAGGGTTAGCAGTGGGATTGCTGCTAAGACGAGGTCACGGGCTGGTTGTGGCTTTATCCAGCCAAATACTGAAAACTTTCAAGGGCAGCGATGCCGTGACCTGTCTGGACAACCTGGTAAGAGTGTTGCGCTGCTCTCCCAGCAAACAACTTTTTCCTTAGTGTCCCATCTTTTGTCACGGCCAACATTGACAGTTTTGCCTCTTGTTATTTTATCGGGCGCTACCAAGCAGAGTTTGGCTTTCGTCTTCATAACTGCCCTTGAAATAACGATAGGTACGTATTGGGCCACCCCCAACCTCCTATTTGCCGCGCTGATCAAGCCTGTGACTCTCTCCAGGTACTCCCAGCTGTGTGCTGTCGCCACGCTAATGGCATTGCCTTCCTTCAAAGCTTTTTAGCTTTGCTCCTTAGCTTTCTGTACGGGTCAGCTTTGGTTGCTGCATTTCTTCCATTTCCCCTTTATATCCCACGCTTCTTTTCCCCACAGAGAAATGGAAAGAGACGTCTTTGGAAACACTCAAGAGTTCAGGTCTTTTTTTAAAAGTAAGGTAAAATAGATGATAAAATTGTGGAAACAAGGTATTCTGGCTTTCTGGGGCTTCTTTCTGTGTGAGTGTATGATAATTAGCAGAGGCTTCTGTTCAGGACTTGAGATCAGTTCTTGCATCCATACAACATTCAAGACCCAATTCTGAGCGCCGGCCAATTTTAATAACCATCACAGCTGTAAGCACTAGCAAATATTTTGAGAGAGCAAGAGGCATTTTACGGACATAAGCTACTTTTAAGGCATGTTTTGAAACTGGGGAGCAGGCTAGGCTTTCTCTGGATAAAGACAAGGAATTTTTTATACAGTTCCATGCCCACGTAGTGTGCGCTTGTATCTGCCCAAATACAAAATTCTAAAAGGCTTTAGGCAGTGAAAGATTTTTTTTAAATCTGTCGTGCTAGTTTTAGATATGGCTCATGAATGTCTGGGATGCTTATGGGGAGGAAGAAGGGAAAACTAACTTAATGGACCCGACATCTCTCTTCATCGCTGTTAAAATACGGCACAGTTAATAGGAGGATGGTAAATCTTACATTTCTGAAATTAAACACCCGTGTCTCTGTTTTCTAGAGAGCATTTGATAGGAAATGTTGGAGTGTAATCCTGTGCTTCTGTATGCCTTTAAGTGTGTGGATCAATAGACAACCAGCAGTGCTACTGTATACTTGCTTTTTCAAGTATCCTCATGCACAGTTGTTTGCCCCTTTATGCTATCCAGTGGCTTAACTGGGTAGTGCAGTTCACTTAGGAAGTGTGTTTCGAGCAGAGGAAGACAGAAAATAAATCTTAACTATAACCGTGGTGCCACTCCGTGTGGGGATGTTGCAGGTGTAATTTGGTGGTGAATAAGTAAGAATTGTTTTCTCTTCTAAAAACACCAAACTAGAGATTCAGTTTAGAAACGAAATCTGAAAAATGGACGAGGCTCACATCCTGGAGCTGAAACTGTACCTATGCTGTTACGGGAACAGAATGAGTAGCTTGCTTACCCAAGCATTTGTAGCTTTTGGCAACTTCAAGGCGATAGGAACCGCTTACACTTCCGAAATTCAGGTCGCTGTGTTTTTCCTCTCCATTTGAAAGTGGACTCATGCAGTATATTTTTGAAAGTCCTACTTATAGAAAGAAGTGCATGGTTTTAACGTCCTAAGGTAAAGGAAGGAGCAGAGATACCAATGCTTCCTGCCTGTGGTGGTTGAATTCCTTGTGAAATGTGCACAGCCATGGCACGGGTCAGTAGTCAGTGGGAGTTCGAGTGGTCCTTTCCCCCCTGTGTTCTGCTTCTGAGAACACGATACTAAAGTTAGTGTTTCTGAGGTCAAGCGTGCGTGGTCATAAGAGACTAACATGGAGAAGCAGGTTTCCAAACTGTAATTTGCCCAAATATACTGAGTTTCGACGTGGTAGTCTCACTTTGAGATCCATTAGTGTAGCGTAAGCGGATGCACCCTTCTCGGATACCTGCCGTAATGGTACGTGAATCATAGTGCTCACTACCGTGATGGGCAGTGGTGGCTGTATGTATGGAATCACTAGGATAGCCGCAGACTGACGGTCCATGTTTTAGGAGGTCCTTGCCTTAAGTGGTAAGCTTCCAGCCTTTCAAAGCTTGTGAGATCTGGCATGTCAGTATCTGGTTGAGTGGCTACAGACAAGGGCTTTTTGATTACTTTTTTTTTTTGAGGCTTACATTGAGAGCAAGTCGAAAGCAATGCCAAAACTGTGACTATGGGGAAAGAACATTGCTTCCTAGTGTGCAATTATACATGCATTTCCCTTTCCTTCTCCAGTAGCTTGAGCTGGGAATAGGTGGAATGTGGTTTTGGACCCCCAAGGTCTATCTTGGCTCACCACGGATGTGCTTTTGTGGTACCAGTGTCCCTCTGCCAACCACACACCAATGCTGCTTCCTCTGGCTTTTCCATTATGCCAGGGCTGGGTAGTTCTGAGACCCACCATCACTTTTTCTTTTTTTTCCAAGCATTGCTATAAAAGCCCGTTAACTGTGCTCTCCACTTCTTGATCTGTCCTTGAGGTCTTCCACTCTGGTACTGATACCTTCTTTCTCTGAGCCCTCCTGCGGAGTTACGAGCTCAATGTTCCAAGTTTCTTAAAGGTTTCCTTTCCTCCTTCTTCTTCCTGCCTGCTCCCTGTACAGGTGCCAAAGTGAGGAGCTGTTAGTCAAGTATAAAATCCCTGTCTTGGGTTCTGCACCTCCTTCCCAAGCAAACATTGGGGGTTTACTACAGAGAAGCAATACTGCAGTATTTTCTGTTAAACAGCTGGAAGGAAGTTTTGGACTCCCAAATTTTAAGAAAGGCTTTTTGGCCATAGGCTTGCAAGAGTACTTTATCTAGGGCCTCAACTGGAGATGGTGACTGTCAACAGACCACTGAACTATCTGTCCTTCACACTTCAAATGTGGCCCACAAGATAGCCCATTAAAAATGCTTTAGATGTTTATAACCAGAATTGCAAAGAAAGCTAGCTTAAGCTAGAATTCAGTATATATAGTTTACCTAATTTCCAACTATTTTAGTTCCTTGATGCATCTGTAAGTTAATCTGAAAGTATTCTCTGCTTAACATGATCTTTCCTACGTGCAGAGTGTTCTACCATATTATGTTGCGACAAAAATGTCCAAAATCCGCAAGCCGACCTTCGATAAGCCCAGTCCTGAAACGTACGTCAGAGCTGCCCTGGGCACGGTAGGCCTGCAGTCCCGGACCAACGGGTGCCTACCCCACGCGCTCATAGTAAGTCACCTTGGACAACTTACGGATCTGGAATGCCTTTTGTACGTGTTTGTTATGGAAGAGGAGTAAAGAATCATTTTGAATGTGAAATATTTTGGTTCTTTAACTTCTAATTGTAACTTGGTAATATTTGTGTGCTGGTAACTTAGATTTCACTTAGTATGGGCTATAGAAAGCTGAGACTTGACTTGCCCCCCACCCCCCCTTTTTTTTTTTTAGGGATGGATCTTCTCTCTTCTACCTACGCCTGCGGTCATTAATTTACTCATGAAAACAAACAAACAAATACGGGCTCGTTACTTGAAAAAAATGAAGGAGAAGTAAGTTGGAGGCAACGTGATCTTGGAAGCTCGGGACTGCTGCGCGTTCCGCACGCACGCTGCAGCACCAAGTAAACCTAATGTTTTAAATGAACATCTTCAATCGTAGGTGTACTTTCTAACAAGCAAAGCAGTCTTGTTTTGCAGTTACAGGTGAAACAAGACTGTTGACTTCTAGTATTGATTTAAAAATAGGCTTTATTTGTTTATAGGTTTTATGGTGGGGGGGGAAGTGCTTTGGACTAAAATTGCACTGTGCTTTAAGAAATACTTACATGGACTTGATCACGTGTTGTGCTGTTGAGGAACAGCTTGGTTATATAGTGTCCATCACATCTATGTATTGTGCATGTGGGTGAAAGGCAGAAAAGTAGTAGTTCTCCTGTTCCTGGGCAGGTGGGGAGGAGTATGAAGGGAGCCTGTTTACTTGAAAGGGTAACCTAGCGCTATTGACAGAGTACAACTTTTTCCCAGCTCGGGTTATGGGTACTTGCAAGGATTCTGCATTGTCAGGCAGCTCGTGAGCGCTCCCCTGCTTACACGGTCCAGTGCGATTCTTGGTGATGAACTTGAGGGAGATGGGCCAAAAAACAAAACGAGTGTAGTTGCTCATCTATAAATATATACATAAAATAACATTGCAAAAAGTATTTAAATTCTTGGTTCTTGAATATGGATTCTAACTTTTCAGTAACATGTAATCTTTACGATTTGTAATAACATTTTTAAAAGTTCAGTGCCTGCTCTTTGTAATAGGTGGTGATAACACAATGTAGATAAATGTCACACGTTATACGTTACGTGCTGGTTGCTATGTAAAAGGTTATGGGCACTTTAAATGCAGAGCTTGAAATTAGTTACTCCCCTTGTTAGCAATGATGGTTCTTAAATTCTTTTTGAAGTATGTTTCAGTCTGTCTTTTTGGTGAGGCCCTTTCAAATGTGAATCCTGAATATTTGAGACAGCTTTAAAAATAACTACCAGCAAGCTTCTTTAAATGTAGAACACTTCTAATTTAATTGTGTTTATGATCCTATCCCGAAACGGAGTGCCCCAGAGAGGCTGAAGTTGCCGAACTCCAGGAGACAGGGATCAGAGTATAGGGGAAGCCTGCACTGCTGTTGTTTGCCTGCTCTTTAAGTAAAGGTTTTGGTCTCTGACATTCCTTTTTATAAACACATAACGTACTGAAACTTACAAGGCAAATCCCATTGCAAGCAGCTACCGATGTTTTCTGTGGTGACTTCCTGTGGCTGAAGCGGAGGTTGTTTTCTGTCCTCGGAAGAATAATTTCAAGCTCTGATTTTGAAGTAAAATATGTTGTACTGAGACATGATTTGGGGCTAACATTTCTGTACATTGAAAAAACCTGAATACCGATGCAATGGTGCTGATCAAATCTGAGATGCAGATCCTATCCCATAGTTTTCTTAATTTTTTGGAACAGGGATGGTGAAGTCAGTGGTATTAGTTCTGTAAGAGCACATGCCTTGGTTTGCTCTGGAAAAATTGGACTAAACAATCTGTATGTCTTTGACTTTGTAAAACAAATAAAATGGAATTTACTCTGCATCTTTAATGTGTTGGTTTCTCCTTAAAATGTTTGCCTGTATACTCAAAGGCCTGATTGTCCTTTAGCATATGTAATAATGCGGTGAAAATTATTGTACTTTTACATGCCAGGACTAGAGCTTTTATTAATTCATTTTCCTGGCTGTTACCTATTTTACAGTGCTGATGTTTTAAAATCACTGGAACGCAAACTGTTCATTAGAGCTATTAATTAAGCTATTAATAAGATAGTTATTTCCAAATAACAATGTTCCGACTGTTGAAGGTGTTTGGTAAGATACGTGCGAGGGGAATAGTGTGCGTACCCCATCGGCCCTGAAGCAGTGGTGCCCCGGCAAGGAGGTGGTTGGAGCCTGCGGTTGTGTTGCTGCAGGGCCCTGCGTGGGCTGCTGGCAGGCTACGGTTTGGGTTCCCACCTCGCGCCTCGTCTGAGGCCTTTTATTTTCCAAGGGCAGCGGTGAGTCGCTTTGTAACCTCAACTGCCTTGATGTTGCTTTTGAACGTCTGCTCCCCTCAGCAGTTGAGCTGATGTGTATTCGATAGCTTCTGACGTGCTTTTAAATACCCTGGGCACCCGATAGAAAACGGGGTGGGTGTTCTTGGGGTGCTGTTGCTGTCTCTTTGCGACTCTGCTCCGAAGCTGTGTTTGTCACCGATGCTGTGCAAGAGCTGGAGTTTTCGCTCCCGTGTTCGAACCGGTAGGGTGGCCGTTGAGTAATGTGTCTGCCCCTCTCTTCCCAGGGCGCTGTCCGCTGCCCTGCGCACCGGCAGCACCGACCCACGCCCGAAACGCCTGCACCCCGGCGACGGTGCCCACCGCCCGGCCCTGCGCCGCAGCCACAGCAGGGGCCAAGGCCTCGGCCTGCCCGCCTGTCCAGCCGCCGGCCTCGCCCGGGAAGGGCACAGGGCCGAAGGGAGGAGAAGCGGCTCGGCCGGTGTCTGCGGGTCCCGTCCGGCGTGCTGCAGCACCACCGAGGCTGCCGCCATGACCAGCACCTGGGAGGGTGCTGGGGTGGCCCTTGGACAAGGCCATCCTGCTTTCCCTCATTACCCGTTAACTTTACGGATCCACGCGGCTGCTTGATGGATGCGTGGAAACCCGTGCGCCGCGTACGCGGCTGGCTGAGGACAGCCTCCTCGCGGGAGCGGCCGCCTTTCGCGCAGACGCCCTTTCACGCCAGCCGCCCCGCGCACCCGTGAATATCC
>VZSC01012463.1:186680-217357 GCA_013398225.1 Steatornis caripensis
GACACGGGCCGCTGTGGGGCGGGTGCCCGGCGCTCGCGGGGCCGCTCAGGGCCCTTCTCTCCGGGACGCGGTGTTGCGGAGAGGCCGGTGCTGGGAGTCCCGGCCCGGTGTGGAGAAAACCGCTGTCCGGGGTGCGACGGGCAGCGCCTTGGAGGCCTCTAGCCCGGGGCTGGCGGCTCGCGGCGTGGTTTGTACGCGTGAGCTGGGGCCTCGGCGCGCGCAGGGCCGGGAGGCGCTCGGGCGGCGTCGGTGCGGCGCGTGAGGCCGCGCGGTTTCTCTGGGCGGCTGAGGCGCGGGCGTTCGAAGCCCGGCTGCGGGTGTCACGGGTGCGTTGCAGCAACGTTGGGCCCAGAACGCGGGCTCGGTTGCGCGGGCGTGCTACGGGCGTGTTTGTAACGCGCTCGCGTAAGCGGGCGTGCCGTTGCGCTCTTGGGCGGGTGGAATGAGGCCGGCAGAACTTGGTGGAGCTGACTTCTGCCATAACTATTAGTTGCTTTTTACGCGTAGAACTTATTGAGAGTCTTCCTTTATCTTTTCACAGCGAAAACGTTGCAAAACAAAGACCGGTAGTCGAAAGGCGTTGATGACGCTCTTGGGTACCGAACATCCAAACCACGGATGCGGAGGCAGGGGAGCGCTGTGTGGGCTTCCAGCCTTGCCAGAGGAGCTGGTTGGTTTTGTGAATGTGGTCAGAACACCACGTTCCGCTTGCCCGATTACGATACCCAGTAAAGCGCCCGTTTTTTCTGCAGACGGAGCACCCTAAGCAAGCTGATTTGATTTTTCTTTTTTTAATCCTGAAAAAGATTAGCCAAGTGTTTTGAGTTGTGCAGGTAGCCTGTACGTTTCCTGCCACGGGTGGGTTTTATTCCATCTGTTCCGAAGGGGATTTTTAAAAACTATTTTTTGCATCTTTTGACTTATGCAGAGTGAAGACTTCTACTTTGTCTGTTTCAGGCCTGTTTTTAAGCCTGTCTGCGCACGTAAATAAAACACGTGAAGTGGTATGCCCGAGCTGCTCTTCCATACCTTGTCCCTAGTTTCAGACTCTTGTTTTAATAAAAGTGTTTTTCTCAGAGGCATATCTTTTTGTTTCCTAAAAATTTGCGGAGGAAGTAGTTTAGCTGCTTGGGAAGGTTTCTGCTGGCATGTGGTAGGTGTTTGTGGTGGAATTGAAAGGTTCTTGATTTCATGCGTTCTGATAAAAGGATGCTTTAATTTTTGCTTGTCTGTGAATAACAAATGTATAATAAAAAATGTCAGTTTCTGTGCAATTTTAGCTCTTACGTGACATAGGTTTGGCTGTTCCCTGGGGTCTCTGCCAAGCAGAGGAGACCGCTTCAAAGAACGTTTCCATAAGTTCTTCTGAACTGTGTTTTTTGTATGATGAAATTCTATTTCATGTGTTTCTTTTCTTTTTTTTTTCCTCTTTGCTTTAGCACCTAAGGCACCTGTGGCCAGCAGCCTTGCCCCTGCAGGTGTTGGACCGGCATGGATGAGGAAAGATCAGCCACACCCTCAACAGCAATTTGTCTTTGAAAAGCCATCAGAGGTAAAAATTACGTGGTAACTAGCACAATCTCATCTCTTGTTAAACTTCAAGTGATAAAAATTATCAGACTTTGAGATGATAGTCTCATGTTTAAAGCAAATTAAAAACTCAGTGAGCTGAGCTTTGGGCTTTTACCAAGCAGAGTTTGCAACTGCCTTGCATATAGGGCAAACAGAAAGTTACGGTGCCTGTGCTTAGCCTCAGACTTTGAGTGTTCACTATGTTCCCGTTCGTAACTACTTTTTTTTTTTTTGAGGGCTAAAAGGATATGTTGTCCTAGGTATTCAGAATGATGCAATGTCCTAAGCATGATCTGAGCTCTGTTTTTTCCCTAAGCTGAGATACCTGTCTTACTTGTTACAGGGGAAGAGTGTGGGATTTGTTTTATAGACTTTGCTTTATGTCCCATCAGCAGATGAAGGATGTTGTGCTCTGTGCAGTGTGGGGGCAATTCCTTGCTTGGGAAAAAAATATCTTGGACACCTCTTTCTAAGACAGAAGTGTTTGAAAAGCTGTTGTCTTGACTTGGAAGGGCCGGAGATGGTCTGGGGAGATTCTCTTTTCCCTGTGGCAGAGCCTTGATATCTATATGGTGCTATGTTTTAACCTTCTTGCTTGCTCAACTCAGTGCCTCCTTGAATCTCAGCACTCTGCTGAGCTCAGAGAAGAGACGCGTAAATCCCTGGTTGATAATCCAGGCTGGATTAGACTACTGTGTTTGTTTACTTGTTTTAACAAAAAACAGCTATCTCAAGCTGTGCAGACAGTTTTAAAGTGTCAGCTCCTGCTACACCTGGCCTGTCTTGTGTTTTGCTCATTGTCTGGGGCCTGAGATTTGTTTATCCCTCTGATAGTTGCTCTAGATTTTTACTTCCAAACGTAAGGGTAGGAATTTTTTTGGTTGCAGTTCATAAATAGCAAGTATTGTAATAATCCAAATCATTTAGAAATGAGTGTCCTTTAGGGGGCAGTTGGTTGTTAAAAACCGTCTGCAGCGGTAGCTGCCTTTGGCAGTTTCTGGGGCATGGAGAGGGTGAGTGGGTTGTCACTGCCTCCCAAGTGTCCACAGGTATGTTTTTCTCACCGACATACCAGTATGTGGCTGCATAGAGTCCCTAGAGATGGCAATTAGTTCTGTTTGACTTGAGCATGCCAGGTACTTGGATGTTTAATAGTCACCGTGTGTTGTCTTGTTGCCTTCCAGGTGGAGCGCAAAGTTCCTGAGGCGGGTGTGATAGAGTGAGTACACTGCCGAGTTAACCGTCCTTCGTGCGGTTTTTCTGTCATGTTGGTGAGTGGGAATCTGCTGAAAGAGAGTTCCTTCTCCACATACAACTGCCATGCCTTTGGAAGGGATTTCAGTAGAAAACGTGGACTTTTCAGCCTTTCTGTCCTGAACTGAATTTATAATTGGGAGAGCCCAAGCCTCTGTTAACTACTTTTTATAGCTTTGGTGTAGCAGTGTAAGCCAGGAGGAAGAAACAGTTGAACGTTGTGGATCAACAGAACTGCAAATATGTCTCCTTTAGTTAGCAACGTACATTTTCCTAGAACAGTCCCTGGGTAAACTGTTTTGGAAATTACTCGCTGTTATCCAGGAACACAGCTGGTGTGGCAGCTCAAGCGGCACTTGCTTTGACGGTTCGGAAAAGCGGCTGCTGTTAAGTGTCACAGTGAAGCTAGATATTCGTACGCTGTAGGTCACCTACTGTTTGTGTTGAAATGGGGATCTTCTCAGAATAACTTTGACATGAAGTGTGACAAGGTGTGGTGGTGTATGGTGAAGTTACAGGTTTTGAAAATTAAATTTGCTTCAGTTTGGTCACCTCAGTAGAATTTTCTTACTTGGTGTGCCTGTACATGCAAACATAGCGGTCAGGGTGCAGTCTTGTACGATCGTCTCCTTTGGATTCCCCCGACATCCCCCGTGTACTTGCCTCTAGAGCCCTAAAACTGTGTGTTGAGCCTTTGGTGAAATGAGAGTGAGAGGCAGGAGGTACACACAAACTCATTTGCTTCTGCAGCACCCCTTGCTGCCTCACTCTGAACTCTGGCTGTCCCTAGAACGTCATTGCTTCCCTTTTTTCATTTTCTGTTTTTTTTTAAAGAAAACTTTCCCTAGTCCAGGCTTACAGCAGTTCTAATCCACGCTGCTCAGCGTGCGATAGTTTCTTGTTGTTTGTCCATCTGATGGCTCTTTCCTTTCTACGTCCTCAGCAAGCCTGGTGTGTATGAGCTCAGCAAAGCGCCAACTGGCACTTCTAGGTAAGTGGATGAAACTTGTTACTTGCTATTGCAGAATGACCCAGTGGTACTTGGCTTTCTGAAGTCCGGTCTCTGTAGAGAGTTTTGACTCTAGCAGGTGCACATTGCCCTTCCTGTGTAGCTTCTGTTTAGAGTGCTGCTGGAAATACCTTGAGTATCAGGTAGCGGAGGCTTACAGAGTTCTGAGCAGCACTGAAGAGAAGAAAAATGAACCTCGTAACATCTAGTGCATACTGCATCTAGTGTTCTTGTCCGGAATAAGGAGAAGGGGCTATGTCCATTTGTATCACGATCCAGACTAAGTTGCTGCTTCAAATTTGGATCAGTATTCCTGTGTTAGCAAACGCGTGGTGTCTGTTGTATCGTTAAGAGCTACCAAAAAACTTCTAGCTGTAAGTGGGACTTGTTTTTAATTCATCTAATGAAAGCATTTAACTTCAGGCAGATTTGGTAACTTCAGGATTGTCTGGTTTGCTTACATGCTATACCTTAATTATTTGAGGTTCATGACGCTTCAAACCAAAACCTACTTGTTCTGTGATTCCTGCTAACTAAAATGCATTTTATTTTGCCTTGCTGACTTAGCTGCAATATCAGTGTTAATCCTTTTCTTCTGAATTTGATAGATTTTATTAATAGCGGAAAAAATGCGGGGGACACAGTAACATTTTATGCATTTATTTCAAAGCTTTCATCTTGGTTTCTTCTACAGCTGCAAATAAATTTTTATGCCAATTCAAAAAGTAAAAGCTTTGACCAGCTGCAAAGAGAAAAGGTGCACAGCTACCAGGGCTATTCTGTCATTTTCCAGAGTTCCTTTTCATAATATGTTGCTGGAATGTATACATTTCTGGGAAGTTAATAATCCACTTTGCATCTCTCTTAGTACCTTTACCGTGTATTCTCACTGCCATGTCTTTGGGGCATTGAGTACTTGTGAGAGTAAACTCTTGTGAACAGAGTTCACAGGTGGCCTACTCTGCAGCCCCCCACAGCGGCTGGAGTTTTTGAAAGCTGCCGTTAGTATGGTCAAAATATAAAGTGTACGTAGGAAATTGTAAAAATAAGAGAGGCTGAATACTCTAGGGTTCTTGTGCTTGGAAAAGAGAGGACAGGATGGCAGGAGTGATGAAGGGCTGTCAGATTCCGAGTGGCACGGAGGTGGTGAAGACAGGGCAATTATTTACGTAATGTTGATTGTAGCCCCGACTACGGTACTATCTCGTCTATCAGATGAGAAGTTAGTAACAAGCAGGAGGGTGCCATTTTTCACACAATATATGGCTGATTGTGGGACTCACAGGACATTGTTGGTGTCATACACTTCTATAGGTTTTTAAAAGCAATTAGACGTGTTTGGTGAAGGGAAGACTCATCCGGAACTCCTGTTGTCTTTGTTCCTTGCTTCACACCTGCTTTAGGCCGTGGTCAGAAATAGGATACTGGGCTTTGACTTTTGGTCTGATGCATTACAGCCATCCTTAGCTGCTTTGGGCATTCTGGAAATGAGAATATTGTATCAAAGCTTATATAGAAGTGTATATTCCTTCCATCTTTTTTTTTTTAATGTTTTTCTTCCTTAGGATTCATTTGATTCCTGGCTTTATTGACTCAGAACAAGCAGACTGGATGTTTGAACAGCTCCTCCAAGACATACCATGGGGTCAGCGGACTCACATCAGACAGGGTACGGGGTGTATAGACCAACTCTTGAGGTCATTTCCATACCAAAAGCCATGCATTGCTTATCGTTGTTTTTCATTTTGCGTATCACCTCTCTTTCATGTATTTCCGTCCAGGATTTCCATGCATATCTGAAGAGCACTGCTGTGTATTTTTCAATCTCTATCACCGTGTTCCTGTTGCCAATTATATGCGGTATTTCCAAACTAGAATTTCCTGTCTTAAAAATCTTTGGATTTTACTTCCCCCTCTGTCATCTCCAGTTCTTCTTCCCCCCTCTTATTTTAGATTAAGTCTGTGCTCCATCCCTTCATACTGTCTCCAGGTGATGCTGCAAAAAACTGTGTTCTTTGAGGTTTCTGTCGCCAGGAATGCATTTTGTGTCTCTCACTTAAAATCCCAGCAGAGCATGTCTGTGTTCCCGTGTCTTAGCTTATTAGTACCAGTACGCAGTAAGTGAGGAAACTGCTATTCTGGATTTGTTCACTAAGGGGCACCTGTTCTAGATAAATTTCTCTTCTGCCAGGAACGGATATAAGATAACGTATCGGAGTAGTTGCTCAACAGGCCTGGAAAATGTCTTCAACATCAGCGTTTATTGGCTTGCAGTAAAGGTGTGGTATAATGAGGGGTGTTACCTGTCAAGCATGAGAAATGGCTACCAAGACAGTCTTTTCAGAAGTTGAATGTACTTTTAACTTGCTGTTTCTATTAAGAGCACAGAGCACACGCGTATTTGACACAATATTACTTGTCCAGCCTTGCTACATTCTGCTTCTGTAATGCCCTGCTGATGCTGCAGGCCTTTCTGCTTCATCCTTTCCAGTGGATACAGCTTGCAACTTATGCCAGTGTATTGGGCACTGGAGCCAGGAGACTGTAAAAGAAGCCAGAATTATAGATAAAATTTCAGTTTCATTTTGCTGCCTTTAACTTGTCCTGTCCCTGCCCTGTCTGGCACAGGGATGAGAAAATTGATGTGGTTCGAAGACTTTGGCAAGGTAATTCCTCTTGCAGAGACAGGCCCGCTGTTGAATAATCTCGTTGCTTCACTTGAGTTCATTATGTAAGGCTGAGGATTTTAAGGGGCCACTTTTTAACCTTAGGTGAGTGGACAGTCCCTTTTTTATCAAGTTTCTTGGCAGAGTTGCATCATACTTCCATTTTCAAGCCCTTTGATAAGGCACCTGAGCGAGTCTTCCTGTTTTTCGTTTTTTAGAAGTATCTTTTGAGGAACCGAGGCTTACCTCCTGGTACGGGGAACTTCCTTACACGTACTCCAGGATAACAATGCAGCCAAACCCAAATGTATGTATATGTTTACAGTTTTCTTTTATTGTTGTCTACAAAGGAATGCTTTGCAGAGATTGAGACAAAAAAATTCCTTCTATCCTCCATTTTTATCTAGAGTATCTTACCAGTATTTCATTTGTGATCAGCAGCAGACTGGTGGAACGCGGACAACATCATAAAACAAGCCATAGGAGTGGATTGGCTGAGAGGAGCATGATTTAGTTGCTAAACGTTGGCAAAAAGAAACTCCAGAGTTTGAAGTTCTGCTTTTGGGTCACTGTAGCTTTGGACAAAACTCTGAATTCTGTGTAGTTTACTCTATTCATCCTTATACTGGAGATTGTAGTTTACACGGTCATACTGAGCTTTTCGTTATAAAGATACAGTGATAACCATGACTGAAACAGTTACCTTCAGAAACACTTAGATTCAGTACTGCTTAAATGAGAATTTGGGCATATCGTTGATTCCTGTGCGAGTGCTATGAAATTCACATACACAACCTGCAGCTCCAGACTGTGTGATGTAATTTCCCACGCTATTTTGGAAGGGTTAAAAACCTTCCGAGTGACTTGTTGACTTTTTGTTCTTGCTTATGCTCTCTCTCTGGCTTCCGGCCTGTTGTCCCGTTGGCCTGACTCTTGGTATTGCTTTGTTTGAAATCTGCGGGGCAGTAAGCTGCAGTGTTCTGAACCATAACTTCACTGTGGCTGTTGAAGGCGAGATAGCATGAGAGAGGAGGTGTCCCGAGTCCCGGCACTGCTGCCAAAGGAGACAACCTCCTAGCAAAGCTCAGTTTGGGAAAAGTGCAAAGGAGTTATTCAACAAGATGAGTTGTGAAGATTTTGTAGTCTCAAAAATACCATAGTTCAAAAATCCCATAACCTGTGGAATCTGTGGTGGAAAAATGGGCTTTTTTTTTTTTTGCTCATTTTTGGAATACTATTTTAAATTGACTTTCCTAGAAGCTGTATGGCTTTAGGGTTGAGAAGTGCCCCTCCAAAATCATTTTGCTGTACACCGATGATTTAAATCGAATTCAGAATTGCCTGTTGCGGAAGCTGTTGCTGCTCAGAGGTTGGGTAGAGCCTATTTACCCTGAACTGATGATTTCTGTGCAGTTTGCATAAAGTTCAGAGTTAGCACTCATTGGGCCACTGGTTTGTTTTTCTCATGCAAGAAGTACAAGGCTTAAATCAGTCACGCGTGTTGATCTTGTCTTTTCTCCCTGAATAAGTCTCCTTTTTACTGAAAGAAAGAAACTCCAGCAGAAAGCGAGATGCACTGACAGACTTGCTCAGCTGGGAACCAGCCCTGCTGCTGGCTGCAGACTGCCCGTAGGCAGGTACACGGGTGGGCTGCGCACGGACGCTCTGACGTTTCACTCAGCTTTGTAGGTGGGAGTTCCTGCAGCCCGGAAGAAGCAGCGGGTGGTGTAAAGAGCACAGTCCCTACCTGCGGAATAGCGTTTATATCATGAAAATATTCCGAGCGAAATGCAATGCAGCACGCAGCTTGGCCAAAACCAATTACCTGCCTTGAACGCTTGATCTGTGGGGGTAATTAGCTTTATGCTGTTCCTCTTCTGTTTGAGACTGGGTGTGCCTGCAGCACTGCTAGGTATAATCCAGTGCTCATGCCTAAAGGAACTTTGTTACTAGAAAAACCTTTCTTTGTAAGCGGTGGTGTAGTTGGTGACACAGTAATGTTTCGCCAAAAGTACTTCTGCTGCTGCAGGTTCGTAGTGGGGTTTCCACTGAATTGTAAAATTCACCATATGGTAACACTTTTAGTAATAAATGCTTTTGCGGTAGGAATTGAAGGAATCCAGTCCTCGTTGGTCACTGGGAAGTGCTTTCAGTAATTCTCGTTGGACTCTTCTGTCATTGCGTTGTATGTCCTGCACGTACAGGAACAGTCAGGCAGCCCAGTTACAAGCTACAGCTTTTTTTTGGGTAGTACTACTGACTTCCCTACATGTCCCATAGCTGCAAGCTCTGTTTGTGTATAATTAAATATTCACATGATGTTTCGTCATTGAAGGGGTGACTTAGCTAGAAATACCCGTAACAGAGAAAGACGGTGTGTTGAGGCTCTTGTGGTACACTGCTTAAAATATGTTAAATAGGTTCATAGGTTAAAAACAGGCCAATAGGTTAAAAACCCTTTAAACATGGAGAAGCATGTAAAGAAGGTGTCGCAGGCTCTATTATTAAAGGTGAATACTAGGAAATAATTCGTGCTGTCTGTTCCTTCTTCTGCCAGTGATGCACTGGGAGATTTGGATTCGGTTCTTTATCCTCTCTTGATCTCTGTTTCTGCTTATATAATGGGCAAAAGTTCTGGCCTATATTGCTTTGGCTTTTTATATATATATATATATATATATATATATATATATATATATATATATATATATATATATATATATATATATATATATATATATATATATATATATATATATATATATATATATATATATATATATATATATATATATATATATATATATATATATATATATATATATATATATATATATATATATATATATATATATATATATATATATATATATATATATATATATATATATATATATATATATATATATATATATATATATATATATATATATATATATATATATATATATATATATATATATATATATATATATATATATATATATATATATATATATATATATATATATATATATATATATATATATATATATATATATATATATATATATATATATATATATATATATATATATATATATATATATATATATATATATATATATATATATATATATATATATATATATATATATATATATATATATATATATATATATATATATATATATATATATATATATATATATATATATATATATATATATATATATATATATATATATATATATATATATATATATATATATATATATATATATATATATATATATATATATATATATATATATATATATATATATATATATATATATATATATATATATATATATATATATATATATATATACACACACACACACACTTATGTAGTACTTAAAAGCACTCTGACAGATGAAAGTCACGATGTAAGTTTATAACATTAAATAAATACTCACTGGACTGAGTTGTAATGGGATGTGCAGAACTGCCGTGGGCTGTGGGCTCAGCTAGATGATAGCAAAAGGAGGGCAGCGGCAATTCAGAGCGTGTCATTTGGTCACTGATTGCAACTTTCTGCGTGCGCTACGCCCACCAGCAATGGCCAAGTAACTCAGATGTTATCAGTACCCGTGTTAAACTCCTCTGGCTTGGCCAGGAGGTTTAAAAAATTAGGTATGCATGGGAGAAGTTGCACACTTTTTGTCTTCGTTAAGAACTCCCAATGTTTATCCATCCGCGACACCGGTTCAAGCAGGTTTTTTTTCTGTCTGCTTTCTCACCCTTCGGTTAGTTGGAGTGGCTGGCTACGTTAGTATGAAAGGCAGACTGGCTTCATAGTTTTAAGAGAAGATTTAGTATTGAGCTGTAGGTAACACGCATATTTTGCAAAGAGCCCGTTCCTCAACTTTACTAAAAATAGAACTGTTCAGAGGCATTGGTTTGCTTTCAAGTTCATTGTGATTAAAGTGCAGTATGTGTTGTTTCTTAGTAGTTTTCCCCTAGTGTCCTATGTTATCTGCTGCCGGCCTGCTTTCATTGTGTTTACCCTGCTCCTGCTGTGCTGGTTACAGTGGCATCCTCTGCTGACCGTGCTAAAGGAGCGCATTGAGGAGTTCACTGGCTACACTTTCAACTCTCTTCTCTGCAACCTCTACCGAAACGAGAAGGATAGCGTAGACTGGCACAGTGACGATGAGCCATCACTGGGGAAAAATCCTGTCATTGCCTCGCTCAGCTTTGGTGCTACCCGGACCTTTGAGATGAGGAAGAAACCCTCGCCTGTGAGTGTTTATATGACATTGAGAGAGTCCTGTAGTTACTAATGCGTTCAGTGTTTTACCTCTGTTTAGAGAATTTTAATTGCTAAAAGTGTTTAATAGTAGTTAGTGAAATCACAACTCACAAAGTTCTGCGGAATGAGCGTAGGGATGAAGAAATCTGTCGCGTGGAATGTGACATCTTGAGGAGGGGAATGGGACCGCTTCAGTAATGTGCAGCAGTGTAGTGCTACAGCGAGACTGCGGCCTGGGCACTCTTCTGCCCAAATCAGGGCCTTTCCCGTTACATAAAATGAAGGCAGTGATGACGGAAGGGGACTTCCGCTGTGTGAGTGAACCAAAGAGGTGATACCGTTTTCTCAGACTCAGGCAAACGTAGTGTAATGCGCAGTGTATGTGGGACGAAGAGTAGCTCTGACTGCTCTTGTAAGTAAAAATCTTCGTAATAATGTTTGCGTTTTGACTTGTGTGTGTTCAGATTGGGGGACAGTGAACGGAGGGAAGGAGCTCATGTCTTTTCTAGAAAATACCAGACGACGCATCATGCTTCACGGACTAAACGGAGATCTTCACTTTGAGGAGGAGGCACGTGTAGGTCATCCTTTCAGGAATGAGTTGGTGACTCAGTAGTGAATACTCTTTCTAGTTAAAATGCTGTGCTTGGGAATGCTGTGTTTGCAAGTCAACTTAAAATTTTGCAATTCGTATTTATCCAAGTAAAGGAATCACACGTTCCTGTGCTGAGAATACAGGCCTCATTTTAGGGTATCCTTCTTCAGATGTCTTGTCTGCGTGTGTGGTCTTTGAGAACTTTGGGAAGAAGCTTACTGTCTGCTTATGTGGCTATTTGTTCTAAGTAATACAGAAAGCAAAGTTGATCATTATCAGCCTGTTAGAAAACTGTATGCTGACGCACTGAAGTCTGCGCGTCAAGAGTCATCTAGTAGCGAACAGGAACAGTCGGAATTTGAACCAGAAAGCAAATAATTTGTCTTTTTCACCAGTTCTCTAACTTGCAAAGTCTTTGTTGTCTGAAGTGAATTGAATCCTGGTCCCTGAGCGTGAGATCACATAACCAGCGCGTTGTATCAGCGGGCGTAGCGTGAGTACGTGTCTTTGATGCTGTGATGATAACAAAATGTCGACGGGAAAGTTCGATCCTCTGGGAAACTGTAAATGGTGTTTGGATTCATTTCTAGAAGTGCATGTGTTCCCCTTCGATGGACGACAACCAAAGCCGCTTAGATTTCAGTATAAACTCTGCAATTTCCCTCTTAAAAATCAAACCCAGTTCTTGAGCAAGATGTCTTTTTGTTCTGTTTTCTGTTTTCTGAGAAGACACACCCTATGAGCAAAGGGGGATGTTCAGGCTGTACCATTCATAATTGGACACCTTTTTTGGTCTGTACCGCACAATTTCTTCCCTTTTCTTCCTGAGATGGATGGTTTTCTATAGATGTATCCCTCGAGCTCTCGTTTTTTTGCTTCACTGCTTCTGACCTGATATTTCTGACTAGCTGAGCCGCCTTACCTGTGAAGTGTATCCCTTTTGCAAGTGTGACATAACTGTTTCTAAGGTATGATCCCCATGTGCAGAGTGATCTTTGAATAAGTTGCTATTAACCGCATCCTGTGCCAAAGGGAACTCGTACTTAATAATTACGTGGCACATATTACGTATTCTTTGCTCATTCCCAAAGCCTGCAATTTTCTGAGAGCGCCCTATGACAGTGGGTGCTTTGCCAAGTGGGAGTTACAAGAGGCTCTGATGAAAATTACAACCTTTCAGGCTGTACCACCAAAGAAGTAATTTTCATACTCTATTGTAATGTAGCGTTCTCTCCTTCATTACAAGAAAGTTGAAGCTGATTGTAGATATTTAAAGTTTGGTCGTTACTTTGTTCAAAAGCAAGGTACAGGAAGAGGAACGTAGTCTAGGGAAAAGGATTTCAGATTCACAGTGAGCACCGGCATCCAGGCTCTCCCTGGTTTGTAACCTGCCAGTATCAGTCCATCGGGTTTTCCAGCGTTAGTCTTCATTGAGGACAGAAAGAGAAAGTAAGTCCTGCTCCTCCCCAAATTAAACCCCTTTGAGGGCCAACATGCTAGTATTTCAGATTCTGGAGTTTCAAAGGCCTTTATTTCCCTCTGTTCTTGTGAGTGCTTTCAAGTGTTTTGAGGCGAAAGATGTAATGAAAATACAAGATGAGAAATACTACGGTAGAAACTCACTGTGGATAAATGGTACTGGAGAAAAACCCCTAAAGCGTGTGTGAGGTCATGTGCTGGGTACAAAACAGTGTGTACCACAAGTCAGGTAACATCTTGTTGCGCTGTTGAACAATACTAGATCAGAGCCTTCAGAGACTTCAGTCTGTGTTCGTATCTCTACAAATATTTTCCATGTTATGTCTTGAAATGTGGATGAACTTATTAGAGAATAAAATACTGTTTCCTCTAACTGCAGAGAAGACCAGTAACGTTCGTGGGTTGGGGTTTTTTGTGTATGGTTGTGGGAATTTTGACACTGATAGGAATTTGGTAGCGTTTATATAGGCCACTCTGAAACTGTCACAAAAGGAAATTTCTTTATCCTTTCTCTGCATTTTTCCTTGGCAAAAAAA
The DNA here is from genome assembly GCA_013398225.1 of Steatornis caripensis. NCBI lineage: Eukaryota > Metazoa > Chordata > Aves > Caprimulgiformes > Steatornithidae > Steatornis > Steatornis caripensis. Next base: position 200,068 of record VZSC01012463.1, read on the forward strand.
TGAAAAAAAAGATTATTTAGGTGCAAGTGGTGGGGTTTTTTTTTTCCCCCTGAAAATTGTTCTAGGGAGGGAGGGAGGGAGAGGTTCAGTTCTCTTTCTTTCTGGATGAGTAAGTGTTCATATAATAGATGATAAAGGAGTGGAGAGACGTGCATAGCCTATTTGAATCTGCATTAACAAGCATCCCTTGTGGATAAGTAGAAATAATTCTTGTTCAAATTTCAGTCCAGTGCACGTGAAAAAGCTACAAGTACATTTCAGGAGTAAATTCCCCACTGGAATTAAGGAGGCTTTTCATGGGAATTAACATGACGCCAGAAACTGTTTTACTTCACCCGCTGGAGTTTTTCTTCTGAAGCATTCTTTCTTCCAAATACTGCCTTTTCTGTTTATTTGGACCAGTTTTGTGGTTGTAGCTGATACTTCACCTTTGCTTTAAGTGTTTTCTAGGGTTTTTTGGGTGCCTACTTGGTAGTTCAAAGTCTGCAGTGAAGTGATCTGGTTTCTTTTCTACTTCTAGTTCCAGTAAATTACTTAAACTTTTCCTTGCCTCCTTGTTTCCCCCCATCGTTGTAGCTCCTGCCTGCGCCGAAACCAAGAGACAAGTGCTTTGTTTTAGAGCTGTGATTCATACGCAGTTCACGCACAATCTATTGGTTTAGTGAACGAGTCCTCTCGCGCTTGCCCACAGCATAGCTGTCACCAGGGCACCACCGTGACCTCCCGTTCTCCACCCGGCCTCCAGGCGCGTGTCCCGCTCGTACAGAACTTGGTCGTCCTGCTCTAGAGGAACTGATCTCACTGTGTTAGGTGGGAGCTTTCTGATACAGTCTCACTGCTGGTTTTACTATTGCTTAGCGCTGCTCAACTCGGCGAGACAACGCCAGGTTATCCGATCCGGTCTTTCTGGAAGCTGAGTGTGAAATGGTAGTTCAAGGGTGATGGTTAATCTTTAATGTCCCGCTAAGCTCCCGCGTCCCACTGGGAGCTGCGCTGTGGCAGAGGTCTGGGGGCCATAAGGACCGGTTGGGTGCAGTTGTGCGGAGAAACGCCGTGTGAACTGTGGAAGGGGTTAGAAAGCCAGCTGTCAGGTTGCTGCTCTTCCATCTGTAACCAAGGAAACTGACGGGTGCCAGGGAAGGGAGGGAGGGAGCTCCACGAGCGTGTGTTAGATAATAGCAGGATGTTCGTGGTGTTCTCAGAATCAGCCTTCAGCTGGGTCTGGCCTTCAGATGGAACACTAAAACATGGTCCTTTTCTCCTGTCCTTGAGTAGCTGTTCTGGCAGAAGTGAAAGATCTCCTAGTACTTTTGAAAACAGCAGAAAAATAACCCTTTGTGTCCTGACGGGCCTGATTGAAGATGAACATGGGAATATGTGGAGCACAGTAGAAACTGAGGCTTGGATCAGGGCGAGAAGGATTGAACTGCCAGATTGGCACGAAGGAGACTTGCAGACAGCAGTGGCTGCGGAGGAGGAGGCGCTGTCCACCAGTGCCGGTAGGACTCGAGCAGCTACGGACAAGCAGAGAGGAAGATTGCAAGTGCTTTAGAGCTACCTCGCTTGCAGCCTGCTAGGTCAGCTTCAGAAAGACTGAGGGAGTTTAAAGATAGTCCTGCGTAGGCGGGCAAGTGGATTACGTGGGGAAAGGGCAGTATGACTGAGATTCATTCTTACTGAATACGTAAAGAGCAGAGCTGCAGTGAGGATTTTGTCAGGTAGTGAGAATGAACAGGTAAAAATGCACAAGTGTTGCTACATGAGACCCCTGTTGTGGGAGGAGGGTGTTTCCACAGCTGATGGTAGAGAAGTAAACTGGAAAAGAGGGATACACGCAAGATGGAAATCTGAAAAAGTAGGAGATTAGAAATTTTGTAAGGGTAATTCTCTTGGTAATAGGTAAAGCAGAAAACTAGAACCCAGCACTCCCCATGAGGGCTGCTGACTTTAGCCTTTGAAAATAATTTTGCATAATTTGCATGTATAACTGCCTTATTATTTATACCTTCTTCTACGGGATGTTTCCATTTACTTTTCCTTAAATAGAAGATGCTTCCACACTGTCCAGAACCCATTTCCTACTACTATCACAGTAAACTTGTCTGAGACTTAAGAAGCAAACTTAGGTGATTTAGATAGATTTATACTAGGTCTTTTGCTTTTTCTTATCTCTTTGATTTTGATACCATTTTAACAAAAAAAGCCTTGATGGAGTCCCGGGATACGTACAGATTTTATATTCCCAGTTTCCCATCAACTCATGCTGAGCTTTCCGCACTTATTAACCGTACTTACTTGAATTAAGGATTAAAAAAAAAAAAGTTTTAGCAGTGTACTTGGATGGTGTAAAGCTTGGATGGTATTAAATATGCAACTCAAGATTATGAAAATTCTAATATACCAAGATACAGAACAGTTGCTTTACTAGACCTGTTCTTGGAAGCGGCTGGGTTTGTAATGCGTGTGTAGAGTTAGGAAGCGACCATGTAAACGTTACCTAATGTGTTTCTTTCCCTGTTTGCTATCAGTATTTCTAAAAAGTCTGTTCCTCCTTAGACGTCGAGAGTACATTTCCTTCATAAATTTCTTGACCTGTGAAGCTCAGCTGGGTTTTCTGTATACCTAACATCAGCTCTAGAGACAGAAGTTCTGAAAAGAGATTTGGTGGGCGGCGTTTGTAACGACCTGCAAGTCAGTAGAAACGTTTTGTGTCACTTCACTGGCTCTGCAAAACAGATTGACGTTAAAATCTCTTATTTCTGAGTGAAACTAAGCTCAGAGATGGCCCATTTAAAACAGAAGGTAGCCGCTGCTTTCACGTACTGACTTTACTAAGCCGAAAGGATGTTTTCTCCTAAAGAATTCATCTTAGAAGAATTCCTTTTTAATCAAGATGAGCAAGAGATAAAAATAGGCCCACTGTTGTCCGTCTGCAGAGTGAAATGATGTAATCCTGTGAAACAGAAAACAGCCATGCAATGGTTATTTCTCTGCTTTTCATCAGCAGTCATGTTTGTAATACCTATTTTTGACATCTTTTCCTTGTTTCCTCTGAAGTTTAAGAAAATGTTTTTGGCATTAGACGTTACTTTTTAGTAGAGCAAGATAAATGGCTACTAATTCTAGAAGCTTAAAAATATGTTTGCATTTACCTTAACGACGGATACGTATTACAGGTGATTCTCTGTGCCTTCAGCACTCCCTCGTTCCAGAGGTGTAGCGAGCTGAAACTACCTGAAACTTCCCTGAATTCCTCGTTTCAGAGAATTGCTTTGCACTCTTCCGAGGCAACTTGCAAAGCTGGCAATAGAGACCTATGAGAAGGCGCAAAATACACACTGCCATCCTGTATTTCGGGGACGTCCTGGTTTTCATATTCACATTCCACTATTAATGAAATAATAAAAATGTCAACATTAAGTAGGCAAAATGTTAAATCGAAGTTGTTCAAGGTTTGCAGCAATTTTTTTCTGCACCCGTTGAAGGCTAAAATCAGAAAGCACTGGAGTACATAGAGCATTGTAATACCTGCCCGTGCGGCGTTCTGCAAGATCGTTCATGTCACGCATAGCATGATTTCCTGAGGAGGTTACTGTCGTGACTCACAAAGAGAACTGTGTTGGTGTAGCAGACTTCCCCGAGCATTTGATTTAGCAGTGTATTAGTCTGATGTAAGATTGGAAGGGATGGTGCAAAGCGATAGAGTTGCTGTTCCCACGGTTGTGGCACGTGTGAGACTAACACTGCGGTGTTACTGTGTCTGGTGGTTGTATTTGTGCTTTTAAAAAGTTGTACGTAATCTGAAGGCTTAACAAAAGTTTGCAAATGATTTGACTTCTAGTTCAGCAGTCTGTTTTGCCTCGGAATGATAAAGTTTAAGACAACTTGTTTTACAAGGTGCTGTAGGAAAAGGAGATTTTTATTTTTGTAGGAACAGTTCTTCATCTGGCAGGTAATACTTTGTGAGCGTAACTTTGTGTGCAAAACAAGACAAGTTCAGAACAGAAGGAGGATGTGTCGTTTTGATGTAGCAGTTGACCTTTGGAATCAGGGAGGCTATTGCAGAACGTCTCCGCACACAACTGTTTATCGCAAGAGTGAATGTTTCCGGGAGGTTCCCAGCCTCGCTCCAGAATTTTGCACCAGGCGTAGGAACCGGCGGTTGAACTTTGCCTGTGTTGTACGGCCAGTGAGGCGCAACGGCTTCTTTCGTCCTTCAGACGCTCAGCTCATGAACTCTTTATGAAATACGCCAGTAGACAGGTGTAGTTAGACTTCTTGCTCCTGTAAGAGCTTCCTTTCCTCCTCTCCCCTCACAGCTTTTTAAGCTCTGCTATAGAGGACTGGTTTTCTACCAGGTGCACGTGCCTCCTTCTTCAATGTCTAACGTTTCTTTTTAGGAAGAGAATGGAGACTATACTTACGTAGAAAGACTAAGAATCCCACTTGATCATGGGACTCTGCTGGTGATGGAAGGAGCTACCCAGGAGGACTGGCAGGTAAGGAGTCCTCAAACGCTTTGCATGCTTTACTTGCAATGCAGTTTTCTAAATATGCGCGAGAAACACTCCCATAAAGGTATGGCGCGTTCTGCTGCCAGCGACACAATTGTTTCCCAGCGCATTAATATTGCTCTCTGCCTCGGAATTTCAAAGCACCCACAGAAACAATAGATTTTCTTTCAACTGCTGAGTGGTGTAATAGGAATCAGCTCAGATGTTCCAGCATTAAAGTTCAGCAATGAAAGTTGCAGCCTGCAGCTGAAAGAGCAAAATCAATTTAGGAACTCGGAATATAAAAAAGTTGCAACTTAATTTAACAAGTCTACGGTAATCTGCAAAGCCCTTTTGTTTTCAGTGGCCCTGAGCACTCAGAACGTAAAATTTTTGCCTTACCTAAATGTTTAGAAATGTTAATGAAAAGCCATCACAGGAAATGATTGAATGATTTTACATTGCTTGATTACCTGTGTTTTAAATACACAAGCTCATGCTTTCCCCCCAATACAGTCTCACTGCTGGTTTTACTATTGCTTAGCGCTGCTCAACTCGGCGAGACAACGCCAGGTTATCCGATCCGGTCTTTCTGGAAGCTGAGTGTGAAATGGTAGTTCAAGGGTGATGGTTAATCTTTAATGTCCCGCTAAGCTCCCGCGTCCCACTGGGAGCTGCGCTGNCCCCCCCCAATGCCACTTACAGCATCGAGTGCCTAAGGAATATCATTCTAGAGACGCACGGATAAACTTGACCTTCAGGATCATTTATCCAGAACCTGATGGAGTTTGGAAGTGAAGAGGCACTTCGGGCATTGTTGGATATAAACCTGCAGCAGATCCAGAGCCTCGGATTGCTACAGATTTAAAGGAAGCCGTACAGGAAGAGCTCTGTGAAATACCCGAAGGGGAGAAGAATCGATGTTGTGCAGATCTTTGACAATCAGAAACTGCCTGTGTTACGTGGACAGTGCTGTTTTGCTTTCAGAAACGATACGCTGTTAGATGATACTACATCACAGGCTTTAAGTTTGTGAAAAAACAATGATTGTTCTTAAAAGAACAGAGAGCACGTGAAGGGTCTGAGAGGTACCGACTGAAGCAGAAAGGTTCAGTGAGCAGTTACCTTTGCACCTCCTCTTTTCTCCCCTTTCCCCCCAAGTAGCGTTCTATTTTCTAAGTAACGACCAGACCGGATTCTTGTATGTAAAACCAGCTGTATATGTGCTGTGTGCACAGAAATGAGAAAACTGCGCGTCACGATGATCTCCGAGTATTACTCATTTCACCGAGGCGTAGTGCATTGCTTTTTATTTGTAGGTTGCAAAGTCTTTTCTGATGAAGCAGTTTCATTCTTTATGTAACTGCTTGAATTATACTAATGTCTCGTAGAACAGAGGGTCAAGGCTCCCTTCTGCTACGCACCCTGTGGTCAGACTGTGTCCTAACTGTTTATCCACGCAGACCAGGCAGACAGAGACAAGCAACAGAGACACCTTAGCCTCGAGCCTTATCAGCCGGGTCGAGGCTGCCCACTGCTTGAGCATTAACAGTCCTCCATCCCTGCTGGCTTAAAACTGTTTCCTCTGCGTCACAGGCAGGAAAACAGACACAAAGAGATGAAAAACATTACTTTCAGAATTTGCTAATAAATTCTTAGTTTGGTGGGGGGTTTTTTTAGAGCACAACTAGGTTGTTGCTTCCAGTGATTTCAGGGGGACAGGAAATGTCAGCGTCTCTCTAAAAATTAGGCTACTTGATACCCAGAAGAATTGGTCCGAAGATTTGGCCCCAAATTGTTGTAATCGCAGTGTAAGTCAGTTGCAAAGCTGCACTAAGTAGAGTGCAGTAGCGCCAGGCGTAGCGCTCGCTCCGGTGCTGCTGCTCCTAGGTCAATGCATATTGATGTAATGTTACTTGCAAGGTTATCTCTTGAACCTCTGCTGTTACAGAGCAGCAGTCAGCAGCTGGGACCTGATTCTAGGTTGACTTGCGGGAATTCAAGTTTGCCTCCGCCAGGTACGTCTCGCCTGTCGGTAGGAACCAGCGAGCTGGTGACTGCTGTCTGGATGTTAAGTCGGGTATGCTGCCCGCGTGGTTAAGCTCTCACTGCAGCTACAGGGCATCCACTGTACCGGATCAGAACGGGTTTGGTATGTCTTCACTTTGTGCCCGAAGTAGGATCTCCGCGTGGGTAAATACTCTGTGCCCTGCAACACGTGAACTTTGTTAAGCAAGCTAGCATCCCTTTTCAGTGCAAGAATAAGTTGGGGTTTAGAAAACTTCTGTCTTTTCTTAGCCAGCATTTGCTGTAGTTTAAAATTCTTATTTGATGAGAGCAGTCAAGTTGCTAATACTCAACTATGCCTATGTTGTAGTGTTACTGATGACCTAAAGGACCGAGCGTTGAGCCATTTCAGTCTCTGTGCTCTGAATTGGGGCAGAGTCATGTTCTTTGTGTATCAGACAGCTCTAGAAGCAGCTTCTCTACCTGAAGCACCATGCAGCTTTTGAAATAGCTTATTCTTCTAAAACGAACGAATATTATTAGAAAAATCATTTTGTTATCTAAGAATGTCTTCACTTTCATCCCAGTTTGTATAGAAATATGTTTTTGGAGTATATTTAATGCTAATTTGATCTAAGATCTGATCTCTGTGACGTATCTCCTAAGGACTAGTGCTGAAGGAGGCGGATGCTTACTTTGACGTTTACTTTCTTTGAATAACCGGAGCTTTGTGCACATCCCTGTATGCGTGCCCAGGTTTGCAGTGCTGACAGAGAGTGGTTTGCTGTGACCGAGGGGCAGTGCTAGTTATTCTGACAAGGCAACACTTTACCCTGTGTCAGTTCATACAAACTACGTTTATTTACACTGTGTGAAGAGCAGCCATGCCGCAAGAGAGCGTAGGAGATGGGGACCAGAGAGAAGCTTTTAAACCCCTAAACCTCAGCCTGTGGAAGTTGCAACTCATTTGAATTCAGTGAAGCTGCGGCACGTAACTGATGGTAGGGCCCCGGAGGCTGAAACTGTTGCGGAAGAACAATTTTTCACTTACTTTCTCGATTTCAATTTATAACGTTAGCAAATCGTGGCTTGGTTTCTTTACTTTGATCTGAGAGGAGAGCAAGGTTTCCTCCCCAACAATAAAATGATTTGTAAGAGAAGTGCGGTATCCTGCGGAGCTCTCTTGGGGCGATACCCTTCTGTTGCTGGTGTCTGCTGTGTTCTCTCTCTCGCGCATGTCGACTGCGCTGCTGCTTTTATCCCAGTCTGGCTGACGGTGGGGTGAAGGCACATGGCATCATTCCTCCCCCTGTCCCCAGTGCCTTGGCTGCAAGGGGAACAGTTGGCATAGAGGTCAGGTTTCTTTGTCAGCTGGGAGCTTGTAGGTCCTTCCTTCCTCCCCCACCTCCTCCCAAAAAAGTCACCTAGCCAGGCGGCAGCAGATTGCAACCTCGCGCCTCCCGGCACAGCAGGAAATGGCTTGGAGCGGAGGAGATTCCAGCCCACATCTCCTCAGGAGAGCTTTCCGCAGGGACATTTTTCCTGTAGGCAGAAATGTGTTCCTGAGTGCCGCGAGCGCTTACAGGTCTCAAAGCAGATGTGCGCGACAGTGAGATTTAAGAGGTCTTGAGCCTGGTGGTCTCGTGGCACCTAAAGGCTTTTCACTGGAGACCAGGGCAGCTTGAAAATTTTTTAGTGCTAGTATTCAGCTGTTCTGCTGTTGGAGTCACATGCAGAAGGTAACGTGTTTCGGACGGTAAACATACAGTCAGAGTCCATTCTTTAACGTAAAGCTAGCTGGAGGAGCCTTTCCCCTAGTCCCATGGATTTGAAAACAGTATTTCTAAAAATGCTACCCGAAAGATTTATTTCCTAGTTATAAGGCTTTCGTCCTTCCCGGGACTGTTTTGGCAGTAAAAAATTCCCAGCCAACAGCTTTTTGGAAAAAGATTTAAACTCGGAATAGATTACATTAATCCAAAGTAAAATTCGTTCTTTATCTGAAAACACAGGCTTGTATGTACGCGAAGGGTTTGGGGTGGGGTAGCCTGGGGGTTTGGTTTTGCTGTTATCACCAGACTCGACGACCCAGGCGTGGAGTAGTCTGCGCGTATGAGTAGTGGAGCAGGTGCTAGGAGCTGCTTCTGAATTCTGTTTTCCATATTCCCTGTATTCCTCCTGTGTCTCCCAAACTGCCTCTTGTAGCCTTTTCCTTTTCCCCTCTCACTCCCGTTGTCATTTGTTCATATTTATCTTTAGTTCCCTCTTGTATGCGCCCCGCTGCAGGCGTGACGATACCTTTTTATGTAGAAGCTACAAACCGTGGGCTTACTTGTTTCCTGTTTCTTCGTTCTGAAATGTTGTTTTTCAGCAGAGTATATGTGTCTCTTCCAAGAAAAGCTGAAAAATTGCTTTCCTCAAAACTGTTCATGGTCTGTGGCTTTCAGACAGATTGAGTCTACTCATTACCCGGGTTAAGCGTCCCTTTTCCAAAACAGCCACCACCTTTTCCCAAATACAGTGGCTCTCGGGCTGGCTGATGAGGAGCGGATGAATGGAAGCTGCCTTTGGTAAGGATGGATGGTGGCCTCCGCCCCGAGGGAGCGCGCAGCATGGAGCTGTTCTGAAAAAAGGGTGACTGGTTCCGTCGACAGTACGTAACCGTTCATTTATTTAACACCTGTATAAACAGTAACAGTACTAATTAACCATACTGGTGTCAGGAGTCGCTCTGTCTCCGTGCTGCTTGCAATAATCTTTTAATCACAGAGTACTTGGCTATTCAAGCACCAGCTCTCGATGAGGTTATGTATATCTGATTGAGTACTGCTGGGCCACACCAGGCTGATCTGAGCACACGCCATTTAAAATAAATAGCAAAGTTCCATCATTTCTCTGCTGGGTTGGTTTTTTTGTTTGTTTGGTTTGGGTTTTTTAGGGAAAAAAAACCTCTTTAGGATTTTCAGCGTTGAGTAGCTTTAAAGCCGTAGATAATTTTTCTGTGTCAGATTAATTCTAGCTATATATTTTCCACTTGTCATGACTGATGGGCTTAGTATAGCTACGTATGGTAATTTGGAGCTACAATAGTAAAGTAGAAGGAGATGGAGTGCCAGGAAGGGGTTAATAAACCAGAATTTTCATACCAGGTACTGGCCGAGTACAGAGTTGCTCTCCTGGGGTTTGGGCTAGAAGAGGTATGACGGGCGCTGCGAATCCGTAATGCCTCCTTCTCTAGTGCTGCTACTCTTGACTTCGCTAAAAAGCATTTAACGCCCACTTTGCCTTTTCTGGTCATAAACCTTCTCGGAGCGGGTATGAAATCTGCCTCGCTATGCTTTGTTTTCAAAGTGCTGCTTTTCCATCCTTGGCGTTTCCATAGCAACCCGGGCCGTTTGTTTAAACTGGAGCTCGCTGGCCTGTCCTCCCCGCACCTGACTTCTGCTGAGATCTCGCAGGTACCGTCTCCTCTTGGCATGCCTGAGGGTGACTTGCAGCGGTTATGCAGGCGCTCAGCAGCGGCCGGCTGTAAGGACGCTGGCCCTTCCCAGAGGGCCGCTCGCTCAGCACCGCGACAGATGTGTGCTTTCTCCCCTGTGGCCCTCTTTGGTTTATCTCCCTATTCTGTGTAACGTTCAGTACGGCTTTGTGGAGTTGTTAGAAGCTCCCTCGAAGAGCAGGGTAGCTGGCAGGTGGCTGGCAGTTCGCACGGCGAAGGCACGTCTCGGCAGAGCTGGGAGGCCTTGTTTTAAGGAAAGAAAGTGGGGACCATGCTGAAGAATTCTGATTAGAATAAGGAGCAAGGAGGTCTATCGGACGGCCTCTGTCGTTTGCTTTCGGTTCCCCACTGTTGAGATCACTCGGGAGGTTTTGCTGGCCGAGCAAGACTTAGAGCAGAGTCGCATCACAGCATTCACACCGCCGCGGACCGTCCGGGCAGACGGTGCTCGCTGGGTCCATGCGATGCTCGGCCGTGAGGTGTTTCTGCCTGTAGCTGCAGACGTAGCTTTGCTGTTCACGTGAGGGTGGTTATTCTGTCCCTAGTCCCGCGGTGGAGACACCACACAGACCCACGCTGAAGGGTGGGTTGACGTTACGGCTGGTCTCTTGAGTGACTTCTGCCCCTGGGCACGTGCTTCCAGCAGTGCCCTCGCGGCCACGCGACCCTGCAGCGGCTGACCCCGGGGAGTAAGCTGGCCGAGCACGTTCCTTTAAAGCAGAAAAGAGCAGAAAACAGGCCCCTGGGCAGGAGCCCCAGGCCAGAGAGAGCCCCAGCATTGCGTGGGACAGGGGAATCGTGGCTGTGACCTGTCACTGGCCATCGCCTCCTCATCGTCATCGTCACAGAGGGCTGTGGGAGGACTTTGCTTATGAATCAGAGAGCAAAGGGTGAAGCAGGAGTGAACAGAGACATGGCTTGCCAGAGGGCATGCTGGCCTAGACAGACAACCTGCGATCCCAGTTTGGTGCCTGGTTTGTTGGGCTGCGGGGCTTATGTGGTTCCCAGTATCCCCCCACCCCGCACCCTGCTTTCTGGAGGAGTGGCATGGCATGCCTTTAGCTTGGGGCTTGGAAAGGAGGGGGCCACAAGATGCAGGCTCCTCGATTCTTTGGAAGAAGCAGGTGGGAGTGATGGAAGAGGGATTTAGAATTGCCCAGCAGCGGTGTTTTCTGTGGGGAAGCAGTGAGTGGCTGCAGGCTCCCTGGGTCGCCGGGCAGGATGCAGCACCGGTACCCACCTGCCCCCCAGCGCACGGGAGGGGACGTGGTGAGCGCCTCAGTTTCTGACAAACCGGGCGTAAGGCAAAATTTGCCAGTGTCGGCACTTCACGAAGCCCTCACAGCTTGCGCCAGAGGAGACGCGCTTCCCTGGGACATGCTGCCAGCCGGCACGAAGAAATCCTCGCGGGCCCCAGGGCAAGGAGAGCGATGGAGCGAGGCGCTGCGTACCGGATGCAGGATGCAGCATCTTGGCGCTGCAGCAGCCACAGGTACAGTAAAACGGCCCGAGCACAGGCTGCGTCTCTGCAGCATCCCCGTATCTGGCACTCACGGTCTCCTTTAGTCACCCCATCGGTTAACTCCTGGTTTCGCTCCCCTTGCAGAGACCAAAGTGGCTCTATTTTATCTTTCTAGAAAAGCTTCTCCCTGGTGTTACACAGGTCGTTCCTCCTCCGGGTGCTACGGGCTTTCACCTGGCAGCGATGGGGTTCGCTGTTTGTTCTTTCTGCTTGTCAGCATGAGCACCGCACCGGATCCCCTCCGCACAGCGTGGCGTCGGTTGCTGGAACCGGCGTCACTCGTGGCTGGTGTGGTTGTGGTAATTTTTGTCTAAAGTCCCCGAAAAGGTTTAGAGAATGAGTGAAGAAGAATCTGCAGGATTTGGTTACTCGAAGTCTGATAGTTGATTGTCGAGAAACTTATGTTTTAATGTCTAGTTTAAAATCTCTACAGCTGATTTCTTTCTTGATTACTTACAGGTAGGCTTAGAAAGAGAGGAAAAAGGGAAATTCATTCTGCTGAAACACTTGGATGCTCTGCAGTGTTTTTAGCTGCAGGAGAAAGTGGAAGATAAAATCCTTCAGAAGTGCTAAGATCCTGTTTGTGGCACCAACTTTAGATTTTTTTTATCTTGACTCACACAGGAAAGGTTTCCCTTTTTCCCCACCTCCAAAGCAGCCGGAGCCTTTGTGGCCACGCTGTCTGCGGCCAGCCCTCCCTTGCTAGTTTGGAGGTTCGCGGTCAGCTTTGTCCAAAGCTGAGAGAGGACAGGAAAAGGCTCAGAAGTGATTCAATTTCTTCAGCTCTTGCAAAAATTGGCACTTGGTACAGAAGGGAGACCAAGACGAGCGTGCTGTGCTGGGACAGCTACGTGTTAACACTGGGCTACCCCGACGAGGACCGGGGGAATCCTCCTCTCCTCGCTCCCTTGCCGCTAGCGTTTCATAGCTGAGACGTTGCCTGGCAGGCAGCACAGCCCGTGCGGCCACGCGGAGGGACAGAACCTCCGAGGACTCCTCAGCAAAGTTCTCCCCTGCGCACACAAAGGGCTTTTTATTCCCAAGACGCTTTCTTTAAATTTATTTTGTGGGGCAAAACGTTTTTTGAAGCTTTTGAACTTGAGACAGGGTGTGTGTTATTAATTGCAAGAGGTATTATTGAACTAGAAATCATGATTTCTGCGCTGCTTAACTGACAGGCTCACAGTAACCACCAGGCATGGTAATACCTCAGCTGTTAAAGCCATGGGAGGTTAGAGGTTAATTTTACGCCAAGCAGCAGCAACTTGTACCAGCAGGAATATTCAAAGCAATCAGTCTCTTAATTTGTCAAAAGTACAGTTTTGTTCTTCAAACTGCTGAGTTTTTTGCAGTCACGGGTGTCCGGTTGTCTAAAGCGCACTTTGGTCTTGTGATCCTCGTAGCACCGGGTCCGGGTACGTCGGTAACAGCCCTGGGAAGAGCTGCCATCCCTTGTGGCGCCCGCCAGGCCAAGCAAGGGAAATTCAATGGAGCGGTTTTGGTCAGCGAACGTTTTGCAGCTCTCTCTGAAAACGAAGAGTTTCGTTCCTACATTTATTGTTAGCGGTGCGATGACAGCCAAATGCTGTTTGTCCTGTGATGTGCTACTGAAACACTGACTTCTCACTTCGGCTGTCAGCTTTCAATTGAAGCAATTCAGTATGGAGAACAAAATAACATTTCTGTGAGCAGCATTAACACATTCAAACACTTCAGTCAGCGCTTTGTCCTAATGACAGTGGGCAGGAGCATTATGGGGTCTGTTGCAGCTCATAAAAAGTCAGGCAAGACTGAAAGTGAGAGATCTGGGGGGTCGGAGCTTTGAATGCACGTACGCTGTGTTAACCGTGTTGTATCACGAGCTCCTCACAAGTACTAACGAGCGTTTGTCACGACATACAGCCGAGCGGTGGGTACGTCCTCTGCGCGTGGCGGAAGCGGTCCCGCTCCCGCATCTCGCCACAGGCCAGCGGGAGCAGCGAGGTTTGAAGGGAGCTAGGGCCGGGTACGCTGCATGCAGCGCGTGTGCCGTACGGCCTCCCGCTGGGGTTTCACGTGGGAACGTGAGGGATCGGTCTTCAGGAAAATATTTTGAGGGATGCATCAAGCGTGTAAAATGCTGGCTGCGTGTTGCTCTGTTGGCTGCCTGACCGTGAGCGTGCGGGTGTGTGATCCGTGCCGTCGGACTGCCCTCAGGCAGTCAGCTGCTGGGCCTAGCTTTGCTTCTGGTTATTTTTTTTTTAAAGGAAAGAATGTTAAAAGGCTGCTGAAGTCCTAGCTAGGAACACTGGAAGGGAAGATAAAGGATACCCAACCAACTATGTAAGGAAAGGGATATGGCAACCTTGAGCGCGTAGCCCTCGCAAGTAATTAGTCACGCAATTCCCTGGCGTAAACGCATTCCCGTGCGCTTGAGAAAGGCTTGGCTGCCGAGTTAAGCTGCGCTCGGTGGTGCTGCTGCTTTGTTATGATAGCTAGGAAGAAGCCACAGTTTGCTTTTTTCCAGGCAGCACGCTCGGAGCGGGTTTCGGCTGGGCCTTGCTGAGTAACTCAGGTTGCCCCGTCAGAAAAGGCACAATTTTGAGTCTAAACTGAACGCGCGCGTGCGCACGCAGAGGAAAAGACGACTTCTTCTGACTTGCCTTGTGCTTTCAGCAGCAGTTTGTACCGACCGCCTGTTTGTTTTGTCCTTTCCTCTTCGTAAGCCGGTATCTGTTAGATGGCGGTTAGCTGAGTGTTTTTGTTATTATTTTAAAACGGTCGTTTCAGGGTGTGAACTATAGTGGGGGAGGAACCGCAGCTCCTTCCCCTTTCCTCACGGAACCGAATTCCGAGCAGGATGCCGAGCAGAGGTGCGCGGGACGAGGCGCTGCGTGGCAGCTGACAGCACCACCGCGCCGCTGGAGACGCTCCTGGCGGCGCCGCAAGAGGCAGCAAGCAAGTTTTACCCTCCAGTCTGCGTGGGGAGCGGATCTGAACCCCGCCAGCCGGGGCTGGGCCGAGGCATCCCGCCCGGACACAGCCTGTCCCGCGCGCTCGCGAGGGAGGGAGGCCCTGCCAGCTCCAGCGACGACGGCGTCGCAGCACCGCTCCGTTTCGGGATCTCTCTCTCTTCCCCCCTCCTCTTCTTACTCTTTCCTTTCCCTTCTGTGGCACCCGATCCGATAGCCAGCAAGAGGAACAGTATTAACAGGCTATGTGTGTATTTCCTACAATTGCGTTGTTAAATGAGTGACGCGATGACACGAACTGATTTCCACGGTGCAGTTTCAGCAGCGCCAGTTGTTTCTCCTCCTGTGAAACCGGCATTTTAACTTCCCGAGGCCCCGCAGCTGTCGAGTGGATGTTTTATGGGAAACATGCGGCGTTTGAAACGTTCCCAGCCCCGGGCGAAGGCCCCCTCCAGCCCCCGTGCAGCGCCCTGCCGTACAGCGTGACTTCAGCGCTGCACTATGCGGGAAAGAAATGCGCTCGGATGATCCGCGCGGCAGAGGGTTTCTGTAATCTATACCGTGAGGTCACATTTCAGTACCGGGAGCAACTGAGATTAAAGTCATGATTTAAACCACCGGAGTAAATATAGTTTTTACATTAGCGCGCTGCAGCCCCAACTTGGGGGATTATGTCACAGGATATTTTCTCTGAATTGTCTCAAAGAAAATCTTAAGGCCTCCTGGTTATTACCATGGTGATGTTGCTCCAACTCAGCACTGAAATTTCCCAGAGCGTTTTATAATCAGAATTGTGAGGGAATTAAATGTTCTCTCTACCTGAAGTGAAACCAGTTTGCCCTCATGCTGAACTTTCTCTATGAAACCAGACGGGCAGTTTGCACCGGGGATGCGTGTGTTGACTGTCGGGTGTCAGCTGGCCTTTTTTTGGCAGGACCTCGGATCCTCTCATGCTCGAGCACGTTAAATTTACCTTGCTTCGCGTGAATGCGAGATGCTCTTCTCCAGTGCCAGAACAAGGCTCCCACGTCCTCCTGCAGACGGAGGAGCGCAGCCCCAGGAGGCCGCCAAACTGTTCCGCAGGCTCGTCCTCTGGGAGGGCTGGGCCGAGCAAACGCGCTTCGCCCTCGCCGCGCTGCGGAACCAAGTGGTCAGGAGGAAAAACTGTTGTAAATGGGGCGCTGGGAGAGGGAGTCGTGGTACTGCAGTGAGGGCTGTACGGGCTAAATTTAGCCATTAAAATCAACACTAAAAAACCCAGCCTTCTCCAAGCTCCAATGATTCAATTTGACCAAACAGAAAAATTGTTCCTTTATTAAGCTAATTGTATCCCCCAGTAAAAAGGCTTCAAACCAGACCTGGCCCTAAAGCTGCCCTGGGGAGCCAAGGAGCCGGGAGATCGCAGCCAGGTGCCTCATGCAGCCAAGGCTCTTAACGCTTCCTTTACGCCGGCAGGAGGCAAAGCAGGCGGCCCTCTGGAAGCACCCCAGCAAGCGCCTCCGTCCCCTCCCTCCCAAAGCCGTGCTCGGGTTTTGTTTTATCCCGTTTGAGACGGGGCTGTAATTACAATGGTTTGTTTCCAGTGCAGGTCCTGAAACATCGCCGCTGCTACGGCAGTTTGAAAGGCGGAGGGAGCGCTCCTGAGTCTTACTCAAAGTTGAGGCTTTCCGATGGTGAACTCGCGAAAACAAGCCCCTTCCTGCGTGCTGGGCAACGGCACAGGGCGTGCGCACTGTACGTAAGCTTGTGGTTTTTTTCTCGGAGCACCTGCCTACCTCTGCACAAAGAACGCGGTTTATGGCAAAATGCAACAAACTCCAGCTTGGGCACGGCATCCGGGGCTGCCGGGGCACGCGCGTATCTCTGTGGGCTTGTTCCTGGCTGGCGCTGGAGGTGCCCCGGGTAAGCTCTACACCGCGCTGCTGCACCCCACGCGCACAGCGAGCACGGGAGCGCTGCCTGCTCGGCTGACCTCGGGGCTCCCTGTCCCCTTGGCGGCGCGGACCAGGATTCCCGATGCTGTTGCTAAGCCTCCGCTTCCTAACCGAGCTTTCAAAAATATCCTCTTGAGTGGGTGAAGCTATACGGGAGAAGGTCTTTATGGGAATGGTCTAACATTAGCCCTGAAGAGGGGACAGACGAACCATTTCGGGCTCTTCCTCCCTCACCCTTTTCTACCCTGCTGCCTTCTAGCTCCTCTCCTGTTCCTCTCCTGTGTTTGCCTTGCGCCGCTGGGTTTTTCCATCACGGACGCTCCTTGGCACGCACGCTTTAAAGCGCGGTCCCAGCCGCCGCCAATTTGCAGGCTTTTGTCTCGGCTCAGCAATACTTGCACGCTGGTTTTTGTCTGAGGATCCGATGGTGCACCGCATCGAAGAAGTGTTAGAGAGCCCGCAGGGGAATGGAAAATCTTAGGATCCCTTCTAAGAGGGGAAAAAGGGAGTCGCACGGGGCAGGTGTTTAAACTGCAGCGGAGGTGCAGGACGGGGAGCGAGAGCCCCGTGTCCGGAGCCCTGACGAACCCCGTCACCGACGGTCTCTCCTCCGGGCCCACCCCGTGTGATCCCTGCAGTTTGAACCCGGGTCCCTGCAGCGTTAGGGCGTTTCACCCCAAATCGCTTTGCGTTTGCCTCCTTCAACCTTGCGTTCGCCGCCGGGGCTCGAGCGATCCCCGCTGGGCGCTGGCGCGACGGCTCCGTCGTGGGTCCGTTTGGGGATTGTTTTTGCACAGCCACAGCCCTCGCGGCGTTGACAAAAAACGCTGCGAGGTGGGATGCGGGCAGCTGGGCGGGGGCGGGCGGGGGGAGCGGGCGCGGAG
>VZSC01012463.1:223581-251798 GCA_013398225.1 Steatornis caripensis
CCCCCCCCCGTGAAGAAAATGACCTTTCTTGGGCAGGAGGGAAGGGGACTGGCGAGAAGGGAGAGAGGGAGGGAGAGAGCACAGCTTGCTTGTGAAATGGCTCTTGGCTAATAGAAAACCACGTGCAGGATGTTTATGGGCTTGGTACTTTTAATCTTGGATTCTGGCAAGTCCCTGTTTTCCCTTTGAGAAGTATTTGGAGGTCCTGACCGTGATCGTTAAAGATCCATTTTGGGCTCTCTTCACAACAACCTCTAATGCCGGACGGAGCCTGCGCTCCGCTGCCTTGGGTCTTTCTGGGCAAATTCAGCGAGGTAACGTGGTTTTGCCACCGTTCCTTACGTAAAAGCAAACAGAAGGAAAGCGGCATCGGAAGCATAGCTTATCCCTCACGCTTACTGTTAAA
The DNA here is from genome assembly GCA_013398225.1 of Steatornis caripensis. NCBI lineage: Eukaryota > Metazoa > Chordata > Aves > Caprimulgiformes > Steatornithidae > Steatornis > Steatornis caripensis. The sequence goes on from VZSC01012463.1 coordinate 223,988, forward strand.
CATTTGCTGTTAAGCTGGGTTGGACGTGCTTCAGCCCTACGCGGCTGGCATTTACCGTCTGGGAACGCACGCGTGGATGTGGGATCGCGGTGACCTGCCCGGCTCCGAGGTACGCCGTGCTTTCAAGGCAGGCTGCAGGGTCGGGTTTTGGAGGGGCGGAAAGAGCGCTGAAACCTGCAAGGACACAGCTGCGTCGCTCTGCAGAGAGGCAGCTAAAGCAGAGCTGTCTGGGAACGGAGCTGCTGGAGCAGGACCAAATGGTGCGGGGAGAGGCAGGAAGGAAAGAAAGAAAGAAGACAAAAATACCCAGCCTCGGAGAGAAACTGGATGTGGCCCGCCTGCCTAAGAAGGCAAACAAGAGAGCCTGTTTCTAATCAGCTTCCACAAGTAGGCCCCCTGAGTTTACGCACCCTTGGGATCCAATGAAACCAAGTGTTTTGCCTGCTTTTTCTAGTCCTGAAGCATATCGACATTCTTGTGTGACATTTTTGTTTGTCTCCCAAAGTAAATGTGAGAGCTATCAACCAATTCCCCCTTTTCCCAGAAAACCAATGCGAAATAACCAATCCACTAGCTTTAGGAGTTTAGCTATTAATTTTATGACTGTGTCTGCGTGTGTGTTTCGCCCTGGGTAACGCAAGCGGGCAGAGCAGGGGAGGTGGCAGGATCGCTGAGGTTCCTGCTTGGCTTTGGGCACGAAGGTGCTCTGCGGCTCAGAGCAGGGGCGCTGGCGGTTGGGGCTCCCGGGGTTTGCTGCTTGTTCGGGGGTGGAAAATGGTCTCGTGCTCGCAGGGAGAGATGGAGAGAGCGCTGTTCTTCATCCTCTCATTGGTGCGCTGCATGGCCCTGAGCAAGCTGCTGCTCTCTGGACCTCCGTTCCCCTGTAGGGGCGCTGAGAATTGATGAGGCTTGGTTCGCTAATCCCTACGGACGAAGCTCTGTTGCTCTGCAGCCGCGGGAGACGTGTTCGGTTGGTGAATGGAGAGGGCTTGGGTTTATTCAGAGGGCAAATGCCCAGCGACGTGATGTCGCGGTTTGTAAAACTGACGGCTGCGTGGCGAGGTGACCTGTGCCTAAGAGGGAGGCTTTACCCTGCCGGAGAGCCCCCGCGGGTGCAGGCGCCCCGTGTAAGCCGTCGGAGGCTGCGTGCAGCCCCTGGCTGACCAGCGGCACGTGCCCTTTGGGGACACACGCACGCTTTCTGCTGTTCAGCAGATACTTCTGGGAACCGCGGAGAAAAAAGTGTCCTGCCGCATGCCGGTGAGCTGGGCTAGGATTTCAGGCTGAGGAAGCCGATGAGTGATACTTACACGTTACGAGGCTTGCATGTGGCCTTCTCGGGTGTCCCATCCCCTTGCTCGAGGACCTGAGCCTGGTCGCTCTCCTCCCTCTGCTATGCAGGGATCCCGTAGGGTTTCTACATTACGAAAGGACTCACTTTGTCCGCGTGAATGTGCGTCTGGGTCAGGGAGGAAGGAGGGCTTCGTGCGAGCACCCGAGAGAAGAGCAGGGCATCGTGTCTGTGCAGAAATGTGGTCGCTTGAGGAGCTTAGTGGAAAGGAGCTGACCGTTAGGACATCAAAGTACGTGGTGGCTGAGTAGGTCAACCAGGAGAGGGGCAACGCTTTAGGTGAAAGAAAACCCGAGCTAAACAACATAGCTAAGCAAACAGTGGCAGCAAGTACCACAGAGCCCTTGCGGATGGAGCTGTCGTGCCTCCCTAGGGTCACTACGTGACTCGGGTGGCGATACGGAGCACCCAGAGGGGATGCTGCAAGGGGTGAGCCATTCCGCCTGCAAAGGCAGCCGATAAAGCAACCACGAGAAACGTCACCCAGCCTCGCACAGACCAGGTAAATATTGCAGAAGGGCGTGATGGAGATGCTACGGTTTGGAAGTACAAGCAGGGCATCCTAGGGCAACAAGTCTGAGCACCTACAAGCCTCGAGGAGCTCTAGATTTAGGTCGGGGAGTATACGGATGCAGTGAGGAGGCACTTTGCAATAGGGATAATGGAGCATTCAAATTTCACAGCTCTCTAGGGTGAAACTTCCTCCCCCCATCCTCTACAGTGCAGCCTTATCTTCAAGGATGAAAATTAGAAGAAATCAAAAGAGTAAAAAAGGCTTGCGGATATCCAGGCCCTGGATATTAGGAGTTCATGATAAATTGAACTACCAGAAAGACTTTTCAAAAAGAATAAAAATAGCTAGCATAGTTAAATAGTAGATGAAAGAATATTATTAGAAGTAAAAAGATGTCCTGCAAAAAGCGTAAGTCATGTCCAAAAGGGGAAAACAGAAGGGATCATCAATGCCGGGATGTTAAATGTGGAATCATAGTAAGACATGCTTAAAAAAAGAGTTTGAAGGATGGGGTGTAAAAGGCTAGAAGCTTCTGCTGTAAACTTCTGCAAACACATTGGAAGAAGGAAGCTCGTTAGCAAGCCTTCGGCCCTCTGGCTGAACGGAGACTAGAGTGAACGCTCAAGGAGGATGAGGCAACACCAGAAAAGCTAAGTCTGCTCCCTGCAACACTGAAAACTATGTATACTTGCCTATACGTTCAATACAAAGTACTCTAAAGCAGCAATTATTAATGGTGAAAGAGATGCTGCAGTCACTGGGGATAGTCTTGAGTCAACTTGCTCCTCAGTAATGAGTAAGTGATAAGAATGTTGACAATTGCCAGGGAAGAAATCAAGAGCGAAACCAAAATCCTAATCTGGCAACTGTCTGAAATGACAGCGCTCTGCTATCGTGAATATTTTGTTTCGATCTAGTTATTAAAAAATAAATAAATTCAAAAGAGATATCTGTTCCCTGCTGTTGAGCAGAAATTTCACAGCGCAGGACCTTTTGGTTCGGGAAAAAGAAAAAAAGGAAGATAGGAGGCAGATGCAGGAATTAATGAATCAAAGAATCGACGAGGAACTTCTTAATTATTTCCGACAATACAAGAGCTGGAGCAGCATATAAGCTACGGGACAGCAGGTTTAGGACAAACAAAAGGAAATACTTTTCTTGCACAATGAGTAACAGAATCGCGCAATTCGCTGTCCGAGGATGCTGCGGATGCCAGAAGGAGCAGCCTACTCAAAAGCAATTAGGTGAATTCCTAGGAGAAAGGTTTGTGGGGAGCTAGTAACGATCACGTGCGGGTGGGGGACGGAGGCTGGTGGCCAGAAGCTGGGCAGGCGCTCGCAGGCGACGTACCCGTGCTTCCCGGCAGCCTGTGCCGGCTGCTTGCGCTGCTCTGAGGCAAAGTCCAGCCGCCCGGTCTGGCGCGGTGCGACCCCGCTGCTGCCCGTCTGGGCAGAGCAAGGGCAGGTCGGGGTGCTGATCCCCCGCCGACGCTCCCCGGCGGTGGGCAGCTCTTGGCCGCGGGCAATCCTCGTGGCCGTGGTGGAGCACCAGCCCCTTCCCCACGCGGCATCAGGTCTCCTGTGGGAAGCGAGCACGGCTTGGTGCCTCCAAGAACGTTATTGATACCTGCCCTGGAGGGAGGCGTTTGAGGCTGTGGCGTTTGCTACGCGAATGTTGTGTTAAACCCAAGACCGGGCGAAATTTTTGGTAGGAGCCAGGCAGGACCGCCCAGGGCTCGTTGCACTGAGCCTCTCGGCTGGCCGGGCGCTGCGCATGGGTGGGCTGAAGCAAGAGGCTGCGCGTCCCCGTGCAGCGCCGCTCTGCCCCGCAGTGAAGCCATGCCCGGTGCTACGGTGTGTGCGTCAGGGTGTGCGTGCTTTTGGTTTGGTTGCTTTCAAGCGATTGGAAATTCTGCTTTATAAGCAGAAAGCAAAGGTTTCTGTGCTTGTCCTCCCATGCCCGTGTCCCTCTGGATGTGTGCTTTGTCTCTTACCCTGTGCTTGATTCCTGCGTAGGCACTTGGAGACTGATCTTAAAGTGAGCATCAGCACCACCTCCAGATCATAGCTAAATAAAGGAGAAGTCGAGTGCCAGCATATGGTGCCTTTCCAAATGCCGTGTTGGTCCTGCTAGAGAAAATGGTTATTTTTATAGGCTGGAGGGTTAACATTTCAGGGGGCATGATTAGAAAAATAAATGTCCAAATAAAAAGAACTGGGCCGTGTTTTGCAATGACTAAGTAACTCCACTCAGTAAATGGAATTATACTGAGCAAAGAATAAATCTCCCCAGAATTTGGCTCAGGGTTCGTTGCTGGAGCCCAGACAATAATAACAGGTACGCCGGGATTGTATGTGAAAAGCTAGGATTGTGCGTTTTCCCTGCTGTTACCAAATGTGCAGTGCCTATTTTTATTGAGTACGTTCCTAGCTCACGTACGACGGGCTGAGAGCTCATGTCACGGTGTGGTGCCCCCGCTTCCTACACAAATACACTCAGACACGCGTGCAAGGTCTTGGCTGATCCTTGTGGCTTGGCTTGACGCGTTTCCTGCTGCTTATCTGCTGCGCTTGGACCAGTGACGTTCTGGAGGGAGTCCTGGTGTTGGTGAGAGTACCGGACCCTCCCGCTCAGGGCTTCCCAAGTCCCCTCCTTGCTCAGCGCCCCCGGGAGACCCATGCCTGCGGTTTCCTCGTGCTTTAGCAGAGACCCGCAGCCTCCGAGGAGCGGGCCGGCTGCTCGCCGAGCTGGGCTGTGTGAGCGGGGGGCAGGCTGAAGAGGAAGGGCGCCGCCGTCATCGCCGGGGTCCCTGGCGCGCCACGGGCAGGGGCAGAGGGGCAGGGTTCCCTATGGAAACCCCTGGGGCCGGGAGGTCTTGCTGGCTTTCAGCCTGCGGCCGTTGCTGCGAGATCTACTTGTGCTCGTCTGATGGGGCCTTCAGGCTTTTTCTTAAGGAAAAAAAGTGTTCAGATTTAAGAAAAAAACGGAAACGCTGCTAAAGCAGGGAAGTGTTGGGTCTCTTGCCCATCCGTCGGCTCTTGGGAGCCCTCTGGATCCTGCCCATCCTTAAGGCTTCTGGGGCCTGAAGCCTGCAACACGCGGCCGTGAACATCTTGAGACTGAGCTGGACCTGAGGGGCACAAGGAAGACCCGCAGGTCAGACGGCAGCGGGCTGCTCCTCTGGGCTCTGCCGGGCTTGCTGCAGGCCCGGAGCTACGTGCCAAGCTCCTCCCGGGCTGCTCCGGTTCGTTCCCTGCACGTCGGCAGCGCTGTGCAGAAAAGGACAGGGCTTGGAACCTTTGGGGACTGTTTTCTTGCACCTCCTGCGGTCGTGTCCCTGTGAAACACCAGGTTTGGCCCACTAAAGGCGTATATGCCGTCCGGCCCACAGAAAGGTGCCTCTTTCAGCCGCGTTCTTCAAAACATAAATAGGGTTGACAGAACGTTTAGCTCAGCCTTCCCCGAGTACATTTTGTTTTCCGAAGCTCTGCGTCGTTAGTGTTCCCAGCCGAATGAAGCCTGCCCCAGGGACGCGGATCAGAGCACCTCTTCCCACCGCCGCGCGCCCCGTCCGTCACGCGCTGCTCTGCTCTTTCTGCCATCACCCCGAAGCGAGCAAACTTCACGGAAAGCTGAAACTCGGTGTTTGCGCTGCCTGCCTGCTGCTGCTCCGCCTTCCTTCCACCCGCGACTCTGATTTACACACCAGCGACTGCTCGCCTCCGCAGCCCCAGCGGTTTCACATTTTCCGTTTCACTCGCTCGCTCTCGGCCCGATGCGTGCTCAAGCGGGTCAGCACGTCAGCCTCGGCCTCCTTAGCAGCTTGTGAAGTACATCACGGTTCCCAAAGCCAGCGTTACTTTGGCCGTCTCCCTCCGCTTGTCGGTGGCGCTGATCTGAAAGCAGCTCTCACGGCTGTGTCCCGGCCGCCGCACACTTTGGCCAACAGCTCCCATCGTACCCAACGAGGCAGGAGCATCGCGTAGGCTGTGTGGGCGAGGGATGCCTGTGCCCAGAGCGGGGTGAGGCTTCTCTCCCCATCCCCAGCCTTGTCTCATGGCTCCCTGGACACAGCCCCAGGCAGAATCAGGCCTCCCGTGTGCTTCACGTTGCGCGTGCCCGTGAAAACCTCTGCATCGTGCTGGATTCATTACGGAGGTCTCTCCTGTCTCCGAGCGCCACGGCGTGTAGAATAACGAAATACATTAATATATAAATATTTCCCCATCAAAATGTTGTAGAGGTTTGGGGATTTTTTGGCCAGGCAGTTGCTTGCTTATTTTTCCCACGGTGTTGATTTTTCTTTGCCCAGCTTAAATACTTGCTTTTGATTAAAGCTGGGGGGAAAAACCCCCACGCTAACTTTGCCTCTGCTGCAGCGATGCGGGGCGGGAGGCGCAGCTCAGCATCCCGACGCTGCCCTTCCCTCGGCTGCGTGGGCGAGGGCATCTCCCTCCTCGCCACGGGGCCGCGCCAGCCCCCGAGGCAGCGCTGCCGGGGAGGGTGGGGACAGTTTTGGGGGGGCTCCGGCAGAAGGGTAGCGGGACGTGCCCAAGCGACAGCTAAAGTCAGATTTTCGCAGCGCTCTGCTGTTGGTTCTTTCGCCAGAGAGAAGGCCGTTTTCGGGAGGGGATTGCTGTTGCCTCTTTCTCTGTCTCACTGAGAGCTGCCATGGGTTTCCGGCCCAGCGAAGAGCCGGCGGCGAAGGCAGAGCGCGGGGAGACAAGCCGTGCTGCTGCACAGCAGCGGGGGCCGCGGCCTGAGGTAACCTTTTCAATTGCTCCTGTGAGAACTGTGCAAGCGCCTCTGTCAGAGTCCTTCAGACTTTGAAAAAACATTGTTAAGACTTTTTATTTGATGATGCCGTAACGGGAAAGCGCTGGGACTCCCCTGATGTTGGCGAAAGGCAGGAGGACCTGAGGCTATGCGTGAGCGCAGGGTGCACGTTGCTGCTCACGAGCCGTGGGGCCACGGCTCTGGTTAAAGCCTTCCGGTGCAGGCGCCCGAGCCCAGCGTGCCTCAGCCCTGCCTGCCTTCGGGGACGCTTTAACCTGGTTAAAACTCGTTAAGAGCTCCGACCTTTTCGTGTTGCTCAACTAGCACGGTTAGCACCGTCCCAGCTGCTCTCACGGCGTTACAGCTCCTTGGAGAGCCTCCAGCCACCTGCGAACGCGCCCGAACACCCCCACGAACCCACAACTTGTAAAACGCGGGATTCAGCCTACCCGTGGCTGCACAAAGCGCTCTCCTTTTATCCACGATTTACAGATGCGTGCGCCAAGCACAAACCCAGCACATCGCGTGCGCCTCCTGCCCGAGCACGCCAAACACAAACCCGCGGCTTTGTTTACCCTGGCACCACGTCTGTATACCGAACGCAAAACGAGTCCTCATGGCGTAGGGTTTGCCTTTCAAAGAATACGACTGTCCTACGCGCGCAGCGAACGACAAGCTGGGCCAGCGGCTCCACGAGAGAAGCTCTGGGGGCCGGGAGCTGCCTCCCGCGCAGGTTTGCTGCTGGGTGGCTGCGCTGCTGGAGCTGATTCAGCTGGCCCCTGCCGCAGCGAGAGCTGCCAGCCGAACACAAAGGCTCCCTGTAGTCTGGGGCTGCTGCGGCCAGACCGAACTGCGGAGAGAACCGGTGCGTCGATATTTACCCGAACCACACGCGCAGCTCCGCACGCCGCCCAGAAGCGCGTGTGCCCTCCACGCACTACTTCCACGTGCTTCTGTACGTAGATCTGGAAGGGCGCGCGCGCCTTACGCGGCACACGTAAAGCCACGTGCAAGCTCCGACGCGCCCCGCGCGCCTGCGTGCCCGCACTACGGGTTGCACTGAAAACCGCTCCGTGCGGAAGAAACGGCGGTCTCTGGCACCGGCTGGAACACGGGAGCGGGCGCTTGGGGACGGCCGGAGCGTGGAAGGCAGACCTCAAACTGAGAGGCCGCCGGGATTGGAGAGGTGGGACTTCACGGCCCTTTGTCGGCTACCAAGCGTGTGGAAAGTACACTCTGGTTTCTCGGTATATGCATCCACCAGCAAGTGGCAACTGGCACAGGGTTTTGGCCGGCCGGCAGCGGTGAAGCGACGACCGGAGGGAGGAGGTGGCCGCCGTTCATGGCAGCGGCACTGCGGGGCGCTTCTGGCGGGGCGAAACCAGCCCTTGGCTTGCTGAGAGGGGCCTGCGAGTAACACACAGCGTCAGGTGCTTGTTGTCCCTAGAGCTGAAAGCCATAAAAAGGGCACAAACAGCCCTCAAATGCCAACTGCTTGTTCTTGGATTGCGCTCGCTGTGTTTCAGCTGCAGTCTCGTGAGGACTTAACCTAAGGCTTTGGTTTAATGTCTCTCCGCACTGGGGCAGAAGGGAGTTTCTGGGGTCTCCTCTTGCCCCAGGAGTTTGCAGTGACCTGCGCTGAGCTGAGGCATTCCGGTGGGTTTTGCCGAGCATCCCGAGCGGGCTGGGCTCGGCTGCGCTCACGGTTGTGCCCAGCGGGACTGGGGCAGGAGCTCAGGGCTCCTCGTGGCTCCCAGAGCCGCTCTCACAGCTCGCCCGCGAGCCGAGGTTTCGCTGCGGGCTTCTCATTGCTCACGTGCGTGCCGGAGCGGGGGAACGACAAGCAAGGCCAGGGCAAGGCTGAGCGTGCGGGGGGCTGGTAGTAGCCCTCCCAATCCTTGGAGGAAAACTGGAGGTGTGCGTAGATGCAGTTCAGGCTCTTGAGCTGGAAGATAAAGGACAGGAAACTCAAACGTGGTGTTCTCAGCATAATCACCCGTGTACCGCTCTGACCCTCGCCTGCGAAACAAAACCAGAGCAGCATTACCTTACGGTATTTTCAGGTACCGACTGTTGTTGCCGCAATACGTAAGGCTGGAAGGACCAGGCGAGGCAAGCGCTATTTGTTCCCAAGAAACTTGAGCGTGTTGAGAAGGATTCTTGCTGGGGGCAACGTGCCGGTACCAGAGCTGTCTCTTCCTTTCTGTCTCCCATCATGAAGGCTAAGCGAGGCAGGAAAAATAGTGTAAGATTAGAGGAAAACAGGGGCGAATGTTACAAAGACTTGGGCACTGTGGGAATCTCTGCTGACACTCGATACCCAGGAACGCGGCGCCTGCGGCAAGCTGTCAAGCTGGTACCGCTCTGGATCCTAGGGAAGCCACAGGCGACACCGGGAAAACAGATGATGCCTGACGGCACCGGGCTGTGGAAGAGCTGGGAAGGGCAGGTTGGGCCCTGGGCGTCTTGCTGTGCCGCCGGGCAGCATGGCAACAAACATGAAACAGCATCCTCTGTTATCGGTTTCGCCCTCGGTCGCACCGCCGAGCCTGCTTCGAGCCCCCTTTTGTGCTGCCCACGCTTCCCGCAGGGCCACGTCTGAGCTGAGCCCTTGCAGTCAGCTGTCCGGGGACAAGGAGACAGCAAATAAAATCCAAAAGATACATGGTGGCTGTTAATCCTTTCTGTGCGTCCCAGCGACCTGGCTTTGTTGTTTAATGGCCGGCAGCAATGTTCCCTGGAGACCAAGCGCATAAACCCTCGGCTCCTCACGTATCAGGTTCCTGCAGACAGGGATCCAAAAAGGCTTTTAGAAGAGGGATTTCTGCTCGCTCACCGATTATTGATCGGTGCAAAGAACAAAATGTTCTTCGCGCAGTGGGAACCCACGTACCTTTGTATCTTTAGCAAAAAACAAAATACTGGCTTCCGAATTGCGACGTACAGCCAGGGCACTGCATGGCAGACCTAAGGCTGCTGCTTCGCACCGCGGCCTTGCTTCTGACTTCTGCTCCTAGCCGGGGGGTCAGCAGAGAGGGTTTTGTGATGACATGAGGCATGAGGTTAATGGTTTTCTTTGACTCCGCCAGAGTCTCTGGGCGAGTGGGAAGCGCAGCTCCCGCTCTATGCCTGCACGCTTCCTGCCCCCGGAGCTTCACGCCTGACCGCCACGGCGCGCGCGCTTGATGCGCCTTGGTGTCCTGTCTGCGGGGCGTGAGCCTGGGGGAGCGGGCTGGGGCTGGATGTCATTCTTCTTCCACGAACCTGATCCGGGGCTTTTCTCCTGCGTAGGAAGCCAATCCCAGGAGGTGCTGGTATGTAGCAAGGAGGCGATGCAGCTCCAAGCACGTCGCGCTCTCCACGGGCAGCAGGCTTGCAGCAGAAGAGCTTTGCTCTGGACTGGTGTGATGGCGGGGTCCAAGCCCTGAGCTGATGTCGCTCCCCCACGTTGTGGATTCGGCCCATGGTACGCCTTCACACAGCCCCATCTGACGTCCACAAGGAGGTACCTGCAGGGCTGTGGAGGTGGGAGCCGTGTGTGCCGTGACTCCGTGCTCTGTGCCAGGGGCTGCCGCTCCTGCCCTTGGAGCCGTGGTGTCGGGGCCGCCTGGCTGCACCCAGCAATTTTGCCCTTTCAGCTTCCCCTCTCTGCGCACGGCGCGGGGACGTCTTTGCCCCTACGCTGACTTACTGCCGGCAGGCGCATGTATAGACCCTGCTATATATAAACGAGCAGGGTCAGAGCTCTATTTTTAACCTACCATCTCAAAATATTTCCCTTGCTGTGCATTTCTGGCCACCGATTTCTAGTCCTGTCTCCTTGCTGCAAAAAGCCCTGTGAGGTGACTGAGGTCTGTCAGCCCCGGGATCAGACTGGGGGGACTGGGGAGAAAGCAGCGCTACGGGACACCCCCAGCACCAGGCGCTGCCGTGACCACGAGCTGAGGCGGGCGCTTCTGCTAAAACACCCCTTTGGTGTGTCGGGTGAAGAAGCCTCCAGGCCAATTTTTAGCATTTAGAGTCAACCGCCCTGTAAAATGAAAGCCCAGCAGCTCACCTGTACCAGAGCCAGCTGCGGGTGCAGGCGGGGAGCGCTGGGATGAGTTGGGCACCGCGGGACGCTCGTCCCACCCCTGTAAGTCTCTGCTGCGGTACCGGGTAGGTGTAGTTTTGTCCTGTCTAGGGCCGAGGTTTGCTTTCTCTTGTAGCTGGTAGGGTTTGGGAGCGCAGGGGAAGAGCAGCTCATTTATCTTGTGCTGGTACGTGCTGGGTTTGGTGGGGCGCGATGGCTCCTGTCATGCCCCAGACATTTTCTGAGAGCCATCACATCAGTGACGAATGACGTGCTGCTTCTGGGCTGCGGACCAGGGGGATTTCGGGGAATTTGCTTCCTGCATTGGCTTTCCATCTTCCCGAGGCCAGGCTGCCTCTGGAGGCGTGTGCAGAACAGCTGGTGTGTCGCTGCTGCTGCTTAACCTGGCTGTATGGGGACAGGGGGTGGGTGAGCTAAAGCTGCAGAGGGAATATTTTTGTGGAGGGAAACCCATCAGCATAAAAGGGAGGGCTTGGCCGCGAGTGGCATGGAAAGGGGGTGGAGGGGACGTGTGAGAGGGCAGAGGGAGCAAACCCCGGGGGCTGCCACCGCTCCCCTTGCAGCAACTGCTCCTTCCCCTGGCTCCCCGGGGTGCTGGTTTGAGGGGTGCACACCCAGCCTGCTCTGGGAACGCACAGCGGTGCCCCGCGGTCGCCTCTGCCGCTTCTGTCGCCTGCTCCGGCCCTCGGTGACACGGGCCTCTCTAAGGGACGGTTTGCTTCGACGGGCCCCGGTTGCGGAGGGCTCCCGCGCTCCACCGCTTTGCCGTGCCGTTGCAGGTTACAGCGAAGCTGCGGAGTCGGGGCAGCTGTCTGCGCGTACGTGCCGCAGCCCGGGGTGAGCTGATCGTCTTGCGCTCTTTCGTCACGGGCTGAGCTTAATTTCGTTTGCCTTGCAATAGTCTTGGCTCATCCTGTGCGCGTGGCCGGTTACTCGTGGTGACTCGTGTCACCGTAGCTCGGCTCTGAGTCCCACCTCTTGCCGTTTGACTGTAAATCCTCTGCTGTTTGAGGGTTTTGTTCTTACTCTCTTGGCTCCTGGAAGCCTCTGGTCTGGCAAAAACCTCTGCTTCTGCTTTTGTAACACTTTCCACACTCCCTGTCTGTGGAAAGGAATAGCTTGAAAACGGGATTCCAGTATTCTCAGTAGGCTGGGAAAAGAGGAGGGAAATGCATCAACTGTTAAAAAATCATCATGACGTTCTGGCAGCCTCCTATCAGAAGGAGTTGATTTGGGAGCACAGAGGCCTCGCTGGACGAGAAACGCCACAGCTTGTTTCTCACGGTGGTGGCTGATTGCGGGCTGGAGGGGTGATTAACTGCATCCGCTGAAGCTTGGGAGTGTTATTTGTTGCAGGGAGTTTCTTTAATGTGTGATAATATTGTCCTTGAGAAGCTTTTCCTAGAATCCCCATGACAAAAATCAGGTGCCACAATATAATTTTAGTTTGTCTGCCTGTTGCTGCTGTTCTCATTTACGTGACTTCCGCTATTTTTAGTGCCAGTTGCAACTCCAAGTTTATTACTGGTGATGTGAAACCTCAGTGTCCCTTTTTTCCCCAGCTAAACAGTCAGGAGAGCCAGCAGCAAGCGTTCTCCCCCAGGAGCAGAAAATGCACGTGGAAATGACACAGCCTCGGTGGATCCAACGGCCATGGCCGCGTCCCTTGAGGAAGAAGGTTTGTGGATGCTCTGAGTGCTGCCCGGGTCCGCAGTCGCTCACCGACTTTAGGAGCCAAGGAAAATGTCGGTGAGGATGAAGTACCACAGAGCGAACGCTCCGGTTTGTTCACAACCAGAAAAACTGCGGATGTGAGCGTGAAACAAGAGCGTGACAGCAATAACGGTGCCAAGGGAGAAATCTCCAGGTCAGCACCGAAGCAGGTTCCGGGGGTTTGAAACATCTGAGGCAGAAATACCTTCTGTCAGGTGAAGAACTTCTGAGGGCGGCCCCTTTGGAAGACACGTTGCATCGGTATTTCTGAAACAACCCTTGATATTTACCCATTTAGGAACCACGCCTCTTCGTACGTTTATTGCGGTTAACTGAAAGGCGATGGAAAACCAACGGCACTTTGTGCTTCTTATTCTTTATGAAGGGGTTTATGGGGATTTCTAAGCAGGGAAACTGGATGTTACGCCTGCTTTTCACCTGGGCCATGATCACCTGGGCTTCCAATACATGCGCGTCGATATATCGTTTTACTGCTCACCTGCCTGTGAGGAAAAACGAAAAGGAGAGGAGATTTCCGTTCAGAAAGGCTGTTTGGAAGGATCCTGGTGGATCAGTCAGTGGAGCGGCGGAGGGTGACCTGCAGTGCAGAGATCCGCAAGCTGCAGACCTGTGTCAAAAGGAGGACTGTGCACAGGGGCGTTTCAGCAAACGTCTGCAGGAGGAAGGTGAGGACTGTGGTGATGTGCGAAATGAACTGCTGATGTAGTACGAGTTCCTCACAGTAACCCACGATGCTTTCAAGGGAAAATATTGTACATTCATTTATGATTCATTGCATACACAGGTGTAACTTGCTAATTCCTTGTTTGTAATCTGAATCTCTTTTTAACCAACGAATGTGCAAAGCAGGAGTCTTACAATGCAGAAATACATTTCCCCAGAGGCAGGAGGGTGTTGCTGTTAAGCAGTAGTAACCTCGCCACCCGAGGTGCAGTATTAGTATCGGCAACAACTGACATTTTTGTTCACGGCTTGCTGATTACCGGGATATCAACTAGGAGAAGAAAAGCTGGTTATGTAGGCTTGTTACAGTCCCGTGCAGCCTGGGAAGAGACTGGAGACTGTAGAAAACGGGGAAAGACAGCCAAGCTCTTGCGTGAGGGTGCACCTTAAAGGCAGCTTGCCATCGAGGAGAGTACTCTAACGTCCGGAAGGGCACGTATGGATTTCCCACCTGCGCCCTGCATCCTTCCCACCACGGATCATGGAGTACCTTCCGCCCACAGGGCTTTTATTTGAAACCAACTTCAGACCGATAGCACAGAGGACCAAAAGCCACAACAGCTTTGAGGTGCCACAGGAACCGGACGTGGCAGATTAAGAGCATCCCCGGTGTCCTAAGTCCCTGCTGCAGCGGGGAATTTCTTAGTACAAAACTCTGAGGTGATCCTAAGAAACGGACCGTAACCCACCTCAGTGTGAATCCCCAGCATTGCTCTGTGCAACGACACTGTGACCTCTGACGAGGTACACCAACCTAAGCCCCAGGAGGTTGGGAAGAGTTAACGAGCGGATTGTTGAGACCGTAACGAGCGCCTGGTCGGTGACGAGGTGGCGGTACAGACCAGCCACGTCAGCAGACGAAGGCAGGATCCCCATCTGCCTGTTTTTAGGCCGGTCTGGGATCTGGTGGGGTTGCCCCGTCCGAGAAGCATTAATTAGGGGAGCTAGGCTGGGACAGCTAACCCTGGCGACAGCGAAAGCTCCTGCGTTTGGGGTGGACGCTGGGCCCAGACACTCGCTCTGCTCCCAGTGCAATGCGTGGCAAAACTGCCACTGCTGTTGCCAGCTGCGCTGTGAGCGTTTGGAAATCCCGCCCTACCACTGCCACCCACCTTGTCTTCTAAGACCACGGGCTCCTTTTTTTTCACTCTGCATCTGGCTCCTAGCAGCCTCAGCTCACCTCTCCCTCCCGGTTCCGCCATTTAATTGCACGTGGATGTTCAGCGATTAAAAATGGTAGCGCGACATCGGCACTTTCCCTCTGTTAACACTTAAAACTCTGTCGTCTCCCTTACTTCCAGCTAGCTGTGAAGGGAAGGTTTGGATTTCCAAAAGCCTGAGAGCAGGATCACGTGCGTGAAAAAGGTGGCCAGCGCCTAGCTCCTGATGCATCGCCTGTTTGTGGTCAGCGGAGAATCCGTGCTCTCTGACGGACACGGTGGCCAAAGCCCAGATTCCCCGGGTCCGTATCACGGGGAGGGGAGTGGATGAAGAACCAGAGAAACCTTGAGCCTGACGTCTGGCCAGGGCCCGTTTGCTGCTCCCATCGACAGTGCCCCGAGTGCTAATTGTAATCTCCTTATTCTGCTTTGGTCAGGGCAAATGACAAAGCGGGGTGAAACCCAAAAATAAGCAGCCCTCAGAATAGCCCTCTCCACATCTTCCTGCTAATGGCGTCTCTGAACAAGACTGCTTGTTCCCCTTCAGACAAGCTTTCAGAGGCTATTTTAATCCATTTTTAGTCGCAAATAGCATTTATCAGAATAAGAGCGGGCTGGTCGCCAGCTCCTTCGGATCTTTGACAGCCCAGAGGGGAAAGTCTCTGAAAAACAACTGAGTGTGCTTCTACTGCATGTTCCCCTGCCCAGGGGGCTTTGGGGGCATAATAAGGAAACATTCATCTGATGGAGCAGAGCCCGGGAACCAGCGCTCTGCTAAAACCAGCGCTTCCCCCGTCATCAACACTTGTTCCCAGGAATCGGAGCTCTTGTTCCCGTCTTCGGTGTGGACGTTTTCGGATTCAATTTAGCAATCATTAGGATGCAAGGAGCAAGGGTGGCGAAAAGGTTAGAGCGCCACTCATTTCTGAGTCACTGCTTAGAACGTGACCCCAACTAACTGTGTCCAAAAACCCTCGCCGACGGTCATCTCGGGGCCGCTCCGTGGCTTCTGGTGAGTTCACGATCTTCTTCACCGAGTTCATAAACTGTTCAGAGTTATATTTTAGAAAGTGCCATGTTGAACACTAATAGGCATTCCCAGGGAAGTAAACACGGAGCGGGCCGCGAAGATTAAATTCCCCCTTTCCCTGAAGGCATTTTGGTAACGGGCAGTGTCTGGGCAGCTTGCCCTACTGCTGTATCCCAGTGATCTCTCTCGGGCTCCAGGGCTGTCATCTTTCAGCATCTTTCAGCTTTCTAAATCAATTTTAAAATAGCTTAGGAATAATACGTGTGGTGGCCTGCTGCCTGATTTCCTTGGGAAAGGGGTGACAGGCCAGAGAGAAAGAGCCGGCAGAAGGACGGAGGGTAGCACGAGAGACCTTGGGGCCTGACAGCGGTTGGCATGGGAGAAGTTTAGGAAAATATTGCGACATTCGTGACGTCTTGCTGTCCTCCGGCGTTTGCCAGAGTGGCTTTGAAGACCACTCGATCCAGTCTTGGTCTGTTGATATCTCTTGTGTTCAAAACCAGGCATCTGAAATGCAGAGCAGAAGGGGTTCACGAGCAAGTGCAGTGCAGAAGGCCTGCTGAGCGTGTGGTACCTGAGGCGGTTTTGGATCCACGATCCTGGCCAAACATCAGCGTAAGAATGATAAATGCTGCGCTGAGGGGAATGGTTGCACTTCACCAAGAGTACAACGGGTTCAGTTTTCTCTCTCTCTTGCCACCTGAGACCCAGGCATATATTTTCTGACGTGCAAAATTCATGCGTTTTGCCAGTCACGATAAACATTCCAGGGCGATACGGGAAATGACATACTGCTGGCTTCTTTCTTATTTAAAAGGGCAAAACCTGACAGTAGCAGAACTAATGCAGGTTTGCCGTGGAGGTCAGCTTTGATACGCGTGTTACGTAGCAAACCTTGGGCACCCTCATGACTGCTAAACGCGCCGCAGTGCTTTCAACTGGAGAATAAACCCATACTTTTCATCTTGGCTCAGCTGTATTCTCTCATCTGTATTTTCAGGGATAGGTGCTGCTTCTCACCTTGTGATGGCGGCATTTAAGACTTTGAATTTATGTGGTGTATGTAACATTTGGAGTTAGAGGAGGTTTGCATCTTTGCGCGCCTAGAAGTGACAGCTGATGAATTAAAACCAAGTGCGTGTAGGGAAACGCTTTGAGGGCCAAGTGAGAAGGGGATGAGCTTTGCCAGAGTTCACCCTTGACTACATCGTCTTCTGCAGAAGGTCACTGCCTCTGTCATGGTGTTGAGGAAATGCTGAGAGCAGACAGTGAGGAGGAAGGAGGAAGCAAGCAGGGGCTTAAAGGGAATAAAGGCAGAGAAAACCAGAAATGAGGCTTGCAGACAGGAGGCTGGTGGAGCATGTCAGCTCCTTAGACCCACAAGGCTGCAGAAACAAAGGGGAGGTCTTAGCTGAGCATCCAGGGGAGCGGTGTCTGTGTGTGTGTCTGGGGGTTGTATCTGGGTGTTTGGGGTTTTTTGCAAATGCACTCAAGGTTTGGTTTTGTCCTCGGACACTTGCATAAAGCCGGGGCAGAACTTCTCTTAAAAGGCTCGCGTTGCACTCTGGCAAGCAAAGATTCCTCACCACCATTTCCCGCAATCCCCTTGGTAGCAGTCCGTCGCCGAGGCAGAGGCAGCACGTGGTGTGCGCACGTACTGGCGTGGCAGTACAGAAAGGAGTCGGCAAAGGCTTGCCTCTTGCCCTGCGCCCAGAGCGCTCGGACACGCTGTCCTGGCGGTAGGCACAGCTCAGAGGCGGGGGGCAAACTGCCCTTTCCCCGCCAGGCCAGAGCTGCCTTTAGCATCTGCTTTTCCCCACCCTCTGCTCCTCCGCCCTCTCGTACAGGGCACTTGGACAGAACACTGGTTTGGATGGGCTTCAAGAGACCTTTTAAGGCTGTGGCGTTTTGCCTTGATAGCTGCAGTTTACTGGTAAAACTTGTCTGAATTATGGAGGCTTTTTACGGTGACACAGGTTCAAGAACCTCTGTTTTTAGCCCAGCTCTAAACAAGCGCAAGAATTACTGCCTGCTCCTCCCGCATTCCTCCGTGGCCCGCTCCCTCACCAGGGGTGTCAGCTCGCTGTGCCGGGTAGCTGTCGGGTGGCAGGAACAGTCAGAGAAACGAGACTATTTAGTCTCAAAGAAACCACAACCTGCTTCTCCACAACTGTAAAGAGCTAATAAATCCTCTTGACTTGTCACAACAAGCTGATGTGCCATTAACTAGCAAGCCCAGGCTGCTCTTGGAACAGAATGGGTGAAAAGCGTCCAGGCTTTTAGAAGAGAGTTGACCAGGAGAGAGGACAAGGTAAACGTAACCACGAGGTTATTAACCGGCAGTATCGAGGGAGGGGGCTGTGTGTGCTGTTTACATAGTGATGTATTTGTGCGTGATACGTTGGAGATATTTAAAATGCACATTCCTTGATCTGAAGAACTGCACTTGAGAAATAATTTGCAATCACAACAAGGACTCTAGTTGACCTGTGGATATGTTAACCGTGGTAGAGTTCCTTACTCCGATATCTGTTTATATAAAGCATGTACGTGCTTTCTCTGTTTTATATACAAATTCATGCAACATCCATCCCAGGAAGTTCACAATCTAAGCTTAGCACTAAAGGATGCTGGCTGTGGCATGGGTGGGAATGGCCGGAAAGCACACGGGAGCGCGCCCTCGTGACAGACGGCGATTGCCACGAGCCCACGGTACTAATCCCTACCCTACTGCCTCTCCTCATTTGACCCCAGCTCCCGCAGGTATCAAACGACCCTGCAGCACCCCGAGAGCCAGCTGCCCCAGGAACAGTCCCGTGAAGCAGCAGTGGCAGGCGAGACCGCAGAACGGGCAAGGTTGCCTCCGTAGCACGCACACATGTGCCCCATCCCAGCCTCAACCCACCTGCTGCCTCCTCCTCCTCCTCCTCCTCCTCAAGGGCTGGAGGAAGCAAGGGCCCTGGTGTAACTAACTGGCTCAGCTTCCTTATATACACCCCCTCGGAGAGAGGGCTTTGCAGGTGCTGCAAAAGCCATGGAGGCAGTTCTGGCCTCCAGTCCCCCTTCTTGGCACGGGGTGCTCCTTGGACGTGCAGCCACCTTGCAAAGCCGATTCACTGCCTGCTTGGCTCCCTGCTGCTGGCTTGCCGGCCGAAGGTGCCCAGGTCACTGCTGCTCCGCCACGCAGACCCCCGTGGCCGAGGGCGGCAGCTTGAGAGGCGGTAAGTCCCGGGCAGCCGGTGCTTGGGTTTGGCTGGCTGGACTGTGTCCAGGGCTCCGTGGCTCGTTGTCACTCGACGTAACTCGAGCCCTCGTGGTTCGAAAAGTTTTGAAGCCCAAGCGGAGAGACTCTCAGAGTGAGCACAGCAGGGCCCGTGCGGAGCTGGTCTCAGGGGACGCTCCCGCCCGTCCCTGAGATAGGGAGGCTTTGGCACACGGAGCAAGGTGCACGTGGAGGTTGGTTGCATGTGGAGGAAGGTGATGGGCTTCCCGAAAGCCTACGGCCCTCGGCTGTTTTCCCTCACACATAAGTTGTGAAAAACTACATGGAGTCGAGTAGGTAAAACCTGTAACTGGCAGACCAGCTTTGCTTTCTGTCGCCAAAAAATGGCTGAGAGCCCAGGCCCTGTCCCCGCTTCTGCAGGGGACCTGCGAAAGGCTTGCCTCCTGCGGCCGTCCCAAGCCAGCTCCCTTCTCGTGCCTCCCTCTGCCCTTGCTGGGCTCGCGAGCAGCTCCAAGGGTGCAAAGGAAGGGACAGCCGTTTCTTCCAGCTCCCACAGCCCAGCGGTGTCCCGCGCCTCCTCACAGTGATGCACCCAGGGGCTGGGAAAGAAGCAGCAACAGGCATCAGCAGGGTGCAGCTCCCCTGCCCCAGGCCGGCTCGACACGGCACAGCCTCCTGGGTCAGAAGACCCAGGGATGAGTCCGGTGCGGACGGTGGCGTCTCTGCTTGCTGCAGAGCAGCATCGAGGCATCTGTTGCTGCTTTTCTGCTCGAAATCTATTCATCTGCGGCTGAAATGAGGACCAGCTGTTAGTTGTTTGGGATTTATTTCAGAAAAAACATCTTCTGTAAAGCACTATTCTGCTTTAAGTTCCTGTTTCCTTTCCCATCTGCCTGAGGAGCTGGGTTTGTAAATCTCCCGCTGTCCGTGTGTCCTCACTCACGGCACGGCTCCTCCGCACAGGGTCCCCGTGCGGCTCCAGCGGGCAGGCGTGAGGCTACGTTTCTCACGGGACTGTGCGGAGGGAGGGCTTGCGCAAACGTTGTTTGTTAGCTGGGTATGTTCTCATCTGCTTACAGTTTCCCTCCTTCTGAGTTTCCTAGATTTGAGCAAACCCAGAAATCTCAAAGCCAAACACCACTGAAGCACCGTCTGGTTTCACATCCAAACAGCGCGCTCCCCGGCCGTCTCTGCGCCAGCCCGCTCGACTCTCCCTTGCAGCCTGCAGCTCTGAGTTATCACTGGCAGCAGCACAAAGTGGCCCGTTCGGTGGTATTCCGCGCTCTACAAAGGTCCAGAAACACCCGGCACAAGGACAGCTCTCGAAAACTGGGCAGAGCACGCCCAAAGGCATTTTGCAATCTCTAGGTTGTAATTTTTATACCTTGCTTTTTGTTTTCTGTGTTTGGTTTTTATGAAAGTACAAAACCCTGCCTTAGTTGTTTGAAAGGATAGGCCACATGCACCAAAATTAGTCTGGGCTTAGGTCATTTTGGATTTACGCTCAAGTCGTGCAGAGAAGGAACACTGCCCCGTGTCCTCTTTTTTGTTTTCTACAAGCGTCCTTTCTCTTTCCTTCAGTGGTTGGCAGCTACAGGAACGATTTTCTCACTGGATTTTTCATCTTTGTTAAAGAAATCGTGGCTTTTAAAAATAAGATTTCCCTTTCTTCTGTAACTTCTGGCAGTAATTAAAATCTCTTCCGTAACACAGCACAACTTGCTCCCGTGTCTTTCAGCACTTTCAGAGGTCTTCACCGTTCTTCCTGGGCACTCCTCATATTTTTAAGACTGGAGGGAACTTTATGATTATCTGTTCTGACGACGGATCTCACCCAATAATTTCTGCTTCAGTATGTCTTGATATACAGTGTATCTTTGAGAAAAGGCTGTTTAGTCTTCCTCTCAAGACCTCAACTTGTGGAAACTCTACCCCATCCCTACGTAAATTGTTCTAACGGTTAACGGCTCTTGTTAAATAGCACTCCCTATAGTTCATATGAATTTGCTTGGCTTCTGTTTCCAACCACCGCAGCAAATCATATTCCTGACTTTTTTTTTTTTTCTCTCCGCCTGATTAAAGAGCCCTAATATTCATTGTTTCTTCTTGTGCTGGTGATTATAGACAGTGCTTGAGTCATCTTCTGACCTTCTGTTGGATACACTTGGATTGACCTTCTTAAGTTTCTTGCTAGAAAGTATGTTTTCCAGATGCTGAGTCTTTCTTGAAACTCTTTTCTGAACTCTTGACAATTTCTGTGTTGTTTTTAAGCTGTGAATGCTGACGCACAACCACGCATTTCTCTTTTGGCGTAGCGTAGTGGTTTCTGCTGCTGTTTCGACAGCACTGCATACTGCGGTGATGCCACCTCTCTGCTACTACGTGATACTCTCCTGCTTGGATGTCCAAGAATCACATTTGTCCTAGCAACAGTGTCATGTTAAGGGATCGTGTTTAACTGACTTCGTACCATGACCCTTGCGTAGAGTTAGATTTCTAATCATCCTTTACAGAGCCGCTACTTTGCAAGAGACTGGCTTCTGCTGTACGCCCGTAACCATCGCCGTCCTTTGCTACCATATGAATGATCCCAATACGGATGTGTTAACCACCGTATGGCACAAATGAATTTGTCATGCCGGACAGTCTTCTAGGTGGGCCTCTACAGCTAAGCATGCTCCTTGTCTTTCCAAGCCCACCGATTTTGTCTCATTCGTAATGCTACCTGCTTCCTATGAGCAATACTGATTTTGCAGATTGCTGTTTTTATGTAAGAATGCCAAGTGAGGCTGTAAAATGCCTCCTAATGTAAACATACTCATGCAGTTGTCTGCATTAAATAAACTAGTGAGCTCACCAGATATGGGACCAAGTATGTTTTAATAAGGCCTGTTCCCATAAAAGATACGCACATTTCCCAGCGGGAAAGGGGAATCTCCGTCTCTGGAGACACTAAAAACCGAACCAGACAAGTCTCTGAGCAACCTGACCACGTAATCACACCTGGTTTGGGCGGGAGCTTGGGTGAGGTGACTTCCAGAGGTCCTTTCCAACCCCAGTTTTTATGTAATTACATAATATGTGACTAATTAGGTTACTATTTTTAATAATTGTTACTGTTCCCTACAGTCACCTTTCTGCATTTCACCCCGCTCCAAAGGCAGGTTAACTGGAGTAGGCGCTGCAGAGCTAAGTATCTTTTATACCAACACCTTCTTGAAGAGATCCGTATTTATGGATGAAATAGAGAGCACTTCATTATCAGGTAATCTTGCTCGTGCCAGATACAAAACAAGCGTGCTTGCAAAAGGCGTCTTTCTCCGCAGGCTGACGCAGGAGGGTGTGTGCTGTGGCGTGTGTTTCCTGGGGGACGTGGCTGGCGCTGGGGTGCCCGCAGAGATTTGCCGGGGGTCTTTGTCTCTCTCTTGCCCTCTGGCCAACCTGAGGCAACCCGAGCCTGTTCCTGGGCTCCCGCCGTCCCCGGAGCAGGACTACCCGGCTGGCAGCCTCCAGGAGAGGTCACTCCTGTCTGCCAGAACCTCCCGGAGCTGGACAGGGAGTGCCTCCTCCCAGAGCCTGTCCTTACCCTCGCCTCTGCGACCTACGGCAGGAAGGAAAGTCATCTCTTGAAGGTGCTGCTCCGTTTCTCCCCAGTCTGCCTTTCCCATCCTGGATGCATCCAGCAAGATTAGGAATGTCAGGCACACGACTGGCCTGTGATGTCAGTAAAACAGACTTGATCGCGTTTACTTCAGTAACAGAATATTTCCAAATCTTCCTGCTTTTGGTTTCTTCGCCATGATCGCAGTTTCCTTCCTAAATACTGTAAATAGCCCTTCTCGAGCTCCTGCTTTATTCCAATGCTTAATGGTACCTTGTGATCAAACACCGTTGCAGAGTCTAGTTTAGGTTGGAAGAGATCTCTGAAGATCACCCGGTCCTTCCATCCACTCACCGCAGGACCAACCCAAGCCACGCTGGGTTGCTCGGGGACATGCCTGGTCGATGGCTGAGTAGCTCCATGAACGGCGACTTTACAGCCTCTCCAGGTGCCTGTTGCCCTGCTTGACCACCCTCATCAGGATTTGCTTTGTGGCTTAATACCTGAGGGAATTTTCCCCGCTCTGTCGTCTGTCGATTGCGTGTCATCCTGTTGTTGCACCCTTTATTGAGATCTTCTATCCTGTTGCTGTCCAAGCTTTCCCTTCCGTTTCCCAGGTCAGTCTTGCTGCCCTTCCTGAAGTGCCTAAATTAACAGCGGCCAAGCGTGTACTCGCTGGACTAGGGGGAGCCTGGGGGCTCCGCAGCTCTGCGAGCGCGCTTCACGTTGAGAAATGTGCTCTGGCACCAGAGAAGGGAAGCGCGGTAGAGGCAGGAGGCAGCTGGGACCCCTGGCATCTCCCAGAGCGGCCTCGGGGGCGGCACGGGGGCCCGCAGCGCCGCGGCTGTGTTTGCGCAGCCCTCGCCCACCTCCGTGATGCAGCCGCCGCTTTGCCGCTGCCGCCTGAGCCGGGTGTCGCGCTCCGGCTGCCTTCCGTGTTTGTTTTCCTCCTCGCGGGTTCAGTTGTTTTGCATCTGCAAGGTTGAGTGGGTGGCTTGTAGTTTCTGTACACTCTGTTCTTTCGGTGGGTTTAGTTTAGTCTGTGCGTTTAAGTGCAGGTTGTGCTTCACAAAAGGGACATAACTGTCACTGAATGGCATCATCCATCTAAATACCCGGCTTTTTCACCAGAAAATCTGATGAGATACAAGCTGACATCTTATTTTCTTCATCTGGTTAGAGGAAGTCACGATGTTTTTTCAGGGAAGTCTTTATTCGAAGATCTGAAAATGTGTAAACAAGGAGATGCTTCCTCTGCTTTCCTTTGTCAGGCTGTCAGAATTTTCCCAGGCCACCCTGGTTTGTGGTTTTCACTTGTTATTCCTTCTTTCGGGTGACAACAGAGAAATGATTTGACAGGCACTGGTGTCTGAAGCAGGGAGTTGCTCTGGGGAGAGAAGCGCTCACTTCGCTGCGGGTTTGGCAAGGCTGGGTCAGTGACCCTGCCACAGAGCGACGGTGACTTTCGTGCAAGGGTATTCACATTGCTCAGAGGCACAAAATCCTCAAATGGCTGCTCTCTGGGACTGTCCTTTGTGGCTGGGAGGGTGCGCGTGGGTCTTATGCAAGGGATGTAGGCTACGCTCAAACCTGTAAACGTGAGCACGTGCTGACTTATTTACAAGAAGTCAATCTCCTGCCAGCGGCGCGAATAGCGTGCGGCATCCAGACACCCGAGTGTAGCTCCATACCTTTACTCTGCTCTCGCTTGCACTTTTATTTCAGCGCCGCAAGCTGTCGAGTCAGTAAAAGGGCAGACTCAAGCCCGAGGTTGCTCATCAGTTTGTTGCGTTTGGGCCCAGTGAGCAGGTTGAAGGCTGGGCGCAGGGGGACGACTGGGAGAGCTCAGGTCTGTCTGGTCATTGACTTTCAGGATGGGGCCTTCGCAAATCACAGCGGCTGGCAAGAGTGGAGCAGTAGGGTGCTCCTGGGACTTGCGTGGTTCTGTTGCGTTAGTTTGAGCTTAAAACAGCAAAGGGTGAGGAGCGGTGGCTGGCGGTGGTCGTACTGGTGCATAACGTGTCCGTGCTGGCTGGAACGGGGGCTGGAGACAGCAGTCAGTGGGGAAAGGGGCTTTGTTGGGCTCATGAGAGAGGAGCAAGGAGAGCCTTAGCCATGAGATGGAGAGTGCTTGACTCAGGCGTAGCTGTTCCCTACATTTCAGAAGTCCGTGGGGTGAGTTGGAAGAGATACAGGCCGTGAAAGGAGAGGAGGGCGGTGGGGAGCGGCAGAATGTGAGGGCAGTGAAAATGAGGTGGGAAAGTAGGAAGGGAAGAGCTGGAGCGGTGCGGCCCCCACGCGGAGGGAAAGGTCAAGTCGGTGAAAGATTTCCCGTGTCACTTGTGACAACATCCAAGTTCTAATTATTAGTTGTGCGTTCAGACCCAAGGGGGCATGCAAGGAAGCTCAGGTCTGAGAGTTTTGACTTGCCCGCTTCCCTTGTCTCTTCTACTCGTCCTTCCTTCGTCCGTCAGCCTCACACAACGGCTGAACAAAGCCGGAGGCTTCCAAACTCCTGCACGTGAGTCCCATGTAGAGAGCGGGGGGAGAGCCACGCTACTGACAGCCGCTTTGCCTGCTGCCTCCCCTCCTTGTTCCCATGAAGGACCCAGCGTTGCTGTGAGGCGCGTGAGAACGCAGCACGCTGGAGCGCGCCAGGCATCCTCGAGGGATTCCACGCAGCAGCCGATCAGTTGTGTGTGAGAAACTAGTGACTGAGACAGGGTGGGGGAGCTGTGGGGTGGATATCAGGAGTGGATGCAAGGGGTGGCTTGGTCGCTTGAAGTAGCCAGTGCTCAGCAAGGTGCTATCTACGCTGCCTTGCCAACGTCCACAACAGATGCCGGTGTTGCCTGGGCACCATAGGCACGGCCATTCCTCTGCTGACCTTCAGCATCCCGCACGGGAGGGAATAAAAGCCAAACGCACGAGTGTTCTCCTGCAGTGGGTGTGAAGCCACGGTGAAATGTTCTGTACCCTCACGCGAAGGTTACCTGGCAGCTGCCTGACAGCATTTTGTCCCTGTAGAGGCAGGTGTTGGGCTGAAGCTCCAAAGGCAGTGACGCTCTATTAAGCGCCTCTCCACGGAGCTGCCTTGCCTGTCCTGGAGGTCCTGGCTACGTCACGCTGTGCTGAGCCCAGGCTGCGTGGTGTGGTCACGTGTGGTGTCCCAGCACCGAGGTCTCTGTACAGACTCCAGAGGACCACAAGTGCAGCGGCAGCTGTCTGGTGGGGGCCCTTTAAAGAGGCACCTCCGCTCCCTTGCGCCCGCCATCGAACAGCACATCGTCCCCTGATGCCCGGGTGAATCTCTCATGGGCTTTAGTCTTTCCATGCAGGAAGAGAGACCTTCCCGGGGCAGGCTCACAGCTGGCTGCAGTTCACAGCGTGCATCAGCCTGTTATTGTTGTGACACTGCTCGTGTATTTTCCTCCTCTCACCCACTGCCTTTCCAAGGGGAAGCTGTGATAATGACAGGACTTCTCATTCTGTGTCACAGAAATTGGGTATAATTGCTCCATTTCAGCGGCTTTAAGAAGTGCAGCAAGGCAACGGGCTGTGTTCTTTCTTAAGGCATCAGTCATCTGAAGCATTTGGTAGGTGGCACATCAGGGCTGGGAAATGACTCAACCGTCTTTGTTAAAAGCAATCTCTGGGCCCTGGGAATGAAATTAGAGGGAGAGAGCTGAGGGGGGCGCGGGCGGGGGAAGGGAGCTTGAGCAGCAAACGGAGACGCTGTGTTATGTGCCGCTGTCGTAGCACGAGAGTTTCCTCTCGGCAGAGCCGTGGCCGAGTCATGCCTTCAGTCAAGCAGCGACTGACCCGCCAGCCCCCCCGCAGCACGGAGGCCAAGGTGTCCCAGCGGGGAGGGCTGGCTGGTGGGGGCGGCCGGGCTCAGCACGGCCACGCTGCCGCCGTCAGCAGCACAAGGCTGCGGGCTGCAGCTCCCCCGTGCGTGGCTGCAAGCAGGGTTGGTTCTGCGAGCGTGCTGGGAGAGCCCAGACCGCTGTCCTAGGCCTCTGGGATGCCTTGGGGAGGTGTGGGGAGGGCTCGGACGTCTGCCTGGGTCCCATGCACCTCTTGCTTTCAGCTTAGTGTTGAGAACTCGGCAGAAGAACCCAAGCTTCCCACCACTGCCTGGGCCCCAAATGGGCTGTTATTAGAAGAAAGCCTCTTTGAGAGGGGTGAGGATTGCCATGAACTTGCGTGGTCTGGTTAAACTAGCTCCCTGTTCTCGGCTGACCCGGTGTACAGGAACCAGGGTGGCCTTCAGGTGAGCCTGCTGCCCAGAGCCGGGAACGCCTCCGTGCTGGTGTGCTGCTGGGCCACCTGGGCCAGCGGCAGCCTTGCCCTCCTGTCGCAACACTGGGAACATCCAGCTTGAGATAATCCTAGCCAGGAGCCATTTCTCCTCCTGGCTAGGCTCACAAAAACCTCGTTGGGTCCGTCTTGCCTGCCCGTGAGTCTTTGCAGGTCTTGTGTGACACACTGCTGATGGCAAAACAAGCCGCTTCCCAGTGGGCGTAGCAGGGACTGGCTCTGTTTGTTTTTCCTGCTGCCAAGGCCTTGCTTATCTAACCTCCGTTTCAGCCCTGTTCTGCGTGGAAATGTTCTTATTTATGCAGCTGGGACAGAGGCCCTTTTTGTTTTAACTCTTCTAAGTATGAACTTGTGGAGGAGAAAATCTCCCACGACGGCCGTCTTCCTTCTGCTGCGTGAAATGTGGTTCGCGATACAGTGATTGTACAGGCGAGCGCGGGTCAGTAAAGCCTGCTGTTCCCTGGTCAGTAATGGGCCATCGTAGTGTCTTCAGTGCTTCTACACATCTACTCAAATGCATTTATTACAGCTAATCCAGGCCTTCTTGGTCCAAGAGTCACCCCCGTGACAGTAACATCCGGAGGCTTCAAGCCTGGTACAAGCCAATGGCCGCAGAGCACTCGGAGGTGGAAGTGCCACCCCATCCCGCGGACTCCTGCAAGAGCACCCTGATGTGATCTCGGGGTGCGTCTGGAGGCCATCTCCTGGGACGTCATGTGCTTAGGCAACCTTTTAGGCTACTCTGCAGCCAGGCCGGGGGCTGTCTGTGAGGGGGCAGGCCCCCGAGCAGGCTGCGCTCACGGCTGCTCTCATACCACAGGTGAAGATGTGGCCGTGTAACGAGGAGGCTCTCTCACTTTGTCCTGCTTTTTCTGCCTTTACTCTGGGTACCAGCATCCCTGATTGCCAGCAAGGACTGTTGTGACGGTGAGGACCTGATGACCCCGTCTCCCACAACACCCTCACAGGGAAGCTTAGAAAGTGTGGGTTAGATGAGTGCACAGGGAGGTGGATCGAGAACCAGCTGAACGGCAGAGCTCAGCGGGTTGTGGTCAGCGGCGCTGAGTCTGGTTGGAGGCCGGTGACCAGTGGTGTTCCCCGGGGGTCGGTGCTGGGTCCAGCCCTGTCCAACACATCCATCAATGACCTGGGTGAAGGCACAGAGCGCACCCTCAGCAGTTTGTGACGATACAAAGCTGGGGCTCGGCGGACCCACCAGGAGGCCGTGCTGCCGTTGAGCGTGACCGGGCAGGCTGGAGAGCTGGGCAGAGAGGAACCTGATGGAG
>VZSC01012463.1:252078-268938 GCA_013398225.1 Steatornis caripensis
CTGGGGAGAGCCCAGCGGGGGGCAGCGAGGGTGGTGAGCGGAGTGGGGCATCTGTGCTGTGAGGAGAGGCTGAGAGCCCTGGGGCTGGGGCACTGGGCCCAAACTGGAGCCCGGGCAGTTCCCCCTGAGCGTGAGGAAGAACTTCTTTGCCGTGAGGGTGCCCGAGCCCTGGCCCAGGCTGCCCAGAGAGGCTGTGGAGTCTCCTTCTGCTGAGAGATTCAACGCCGCCTGGACGCGTCCCTGTGCCCCCTGCGCTGGGGGCACCTGCTTTAGTGGGGGGGCTGGGCTGGGGGATCTCCAGAGGGCCCTGCCAGCCCCTGCCGTGCCGTGATTCTGTGTTCACGCACTGATATGACCTCTTTGGTCGTGGGAACCAAGGTGATGGTTTTTTCTGTTATAAGTTAATAGAGAATTCGGTCATGTGCAGAGCATCTTACGCCTCTTAGGATGCCTACTGCAGTGCGAGAGCTCAACGGCCCCGACACTGCGTCTGTACCAAGTACTGTGCATTCCTAGATGGTACTGTAAAATGATGCAGAAATGAGATTTATATATTGCTTCCTTTTATAGTCCCTCAATGCACTGCTTTGTGTTTTTGTTTAAGCACTCCAGGCTCTGGGTTTGCCTTGTTCAGCACAGTCTGTTCAACGCTAAGGAAAGTCAGTCATTAGCAGTTATTTGGAACGTGTTTTTCTTTCTTAGCTGTGCTGTGCTTTTACAGACTGTCCAGGTGCCTGTTTCCAAAACAAAGGTGATCTCTGTGGCTCCCCTCTGAAAAGCACCTACCCATGCTAGGTCGTGACTCCGCAGTAATTGAGGACGAGTTGCAGAACTGGCCAACGCTGTCTATTCAGCGTGGCCCGGTGTGTTTCCGAGTACCCCGACAAGTTGGTTAAGGGAGCACGTGCGCACAGTTTGCTACAGCTGATGCTACCGGTGACAGAATTAGACCGCCCATGCGCACGCTCAAAGGATCTGCGTTGGTAAGGTCCCAGTGACAGCTCTCATGTAGCCTGTATGAGGAGAAATTGTAATTTTGGGAGCAAGCAAAACGGAATAGAGCTTGTAAGGAGTGTTTCAGCAAAGACGATGCAGTTAGAAAACGCGTGTGTGCTGAAGTAGAAATGTTTCATGGAAATACATGTGGTTTGGCAAACTTCGATTGCCAGCCCTCTGTTGGGTAACTTGCCTGTTGTATGATATGTTCGATCTCAGCGCTGTGCAGAGACTCAGCTTCCAAGGTTTGCCCCCGAATTACTGCCCTGTAGTCGCAGTCCTGGCATCCTCTGGCTGGCCGAGATGGGACTTCTCCTGTCCTGTAGAACCTGGAAACCTGGCTCCTGGGTGAAGCTGATGTGACCCTTCCGTTTCATCGTTGCTCACTCCCAAATGAAATTGCTGTCCCTATTCAGTGTTGGGCAGCAGTGATACCGGGAAAAACCTGGCTGTGGTAATTTTACTCAACAGCTACTGGAGTCCTGGGCTACGTCTAATATTTTGGGAACACCACGTATCAGTGTTTCTGAAATTAAATTTTACAAGATTTCTGTTTTGTAGGAAACTTGCAAACCTTTTTTTATGCCTATTTGAAATTACATTTCAAGCGATTGAAAATTTCTAGAGAAGGGGAATCCTGTTACGTGGCCAGCCTGAGATCTGAGTTCCACCTTATTGTCACTGAGATTTCAGTAGATGTGGCTGGAGACATTGTGCCTACCACTGTACTCCTAGATAGCAGTTGCTTTTGCTGCTGCATAGAATACACTGTACACTGAGGTTTACTTGCACGCGGGCTCTGGAGGCTCATGCAGCGGAGACCAAGTGCAGAATGTGTTTGGCCATTTCTAAAACTCTTTGCAAGAAAGAAAACTGTTTTACGGGTTCTGATAAGATACTGCTGTGTTCTGTCTCTACAGAACGAGTTTGAAGCTCGACAGCAACAAAAAAAAAAAAGAAGTTGGTATTTTCTGCATTCAGGAGATGTTTCTTTGTTGGGAATTTTGTCACTGGTGTATTTAGTGCTTAAAGAAAACCCACCCCAGCGAGAACAGACCTCTAGGGAAGTTTGACTATTGCCTGAAGAGATCCTATGACCCAATTCTATGCAGTTTTAGCCTGTTGGACTGAAATCAAAGCCGAAATATCATGACTCCAAAGCCATGGCGTGCCTACCACGTTCATTTCCAAGTGGCTTCTCAGGATACTGAGATTATACCGGCTGTGGGATGCCTAGTTTCTCCGTGCTGCAATTTTGCTGCCCGTAAGTAAACAGAGGCTGAGACCTTGATTAGGTGAATTCCAAGGACTGCAGTTCTGCAAGATCAATGCAAAACTCATGCACATCCACCAGTATTTACCTTCTAGGTCAAATCTCAGGACAAGCTGGGAGGAAGGTGTTAAGGATTAAAGCCCTGACCTAGGGACAGGCCGGCTGGGTTTGAGTTAGCCATTGGTTTTATGGGCGACCTTGGGCAAACAGCCTCATTTCACCTATTCTTGGCTCCTCGTTTTCAAAGCGGGGGCAGCAGTACCTTTCCATCTCACAGGGGTGGGAATACAGCACAGCTTGTCAGGCACCGGGTCATTACTAGTTTGAGAGCACAATAAACCCACCTGTTCTCCCAGTTATACAGACAGCAGAGGCGACACGGGCGGTCGCCTTTGCCTGAGGCTGTGCTGGATGGACTAGTCAGTCTCGTCTGGGGATAGCATGTTCTGATGCCAGATCCCCGCGTTGGCCATCCTGCTGTTGTCTCTGCTGTGCTTGGCTTAGCATCTGGGGTGCTGAGGAGTTCCACCTAGGGGAGTAACTGGAGGCAAAGACCTCTGGTTTCTCTCCTTGGCCAGCTGCAATTTTTTCTGGAAGTGTTTCAGATTAGCTCAGTCATTAGACTCTCTAATTCCTTAAAAAAAGGTTTGTTTTTGCTTTCGTATACTGACAACATGCTGATGCTTGTCACTTGACTTGGCTGCATAGCACTTCCCATGACCCCAGTAAGATACTTTGAAAAGAATATTAAAACAAGCACAAATTGGCCCTGAAGGAGAGCGTGTCCAGTAAGCGTGTGTTGCAAGCACTTACGTCAAGGAAGCTAGAAATCTGTGCAGAACTTTTCTCTCCCCGAAAACCTTGTCATGAGGTAATTTTCTGGGGTGCTGACTGCTGACACAAAAGGACTTTGATGCTGTTTATGCAAGATCTCGTTGGCCTTTCCTCTAGTGTTTACAGCACCCTCGTTGATCCCACGTGTCAGGGGAGCAGAGGAGGCTTTGCTCGCACTTCTTCGGGGACGTGGCACATCTGCCTGGTACCGCACAGCTTGGGGCTCTGCCGCACGGTTGACTTGCCACGACCAAAGGTTAGTGACGAAGTTGCACATGGTCAACAAAACGTGCGTGTCCATCTTGGTCACTAAAGGAGAGAATAATTAATGCAAAGCTATGAGAGAAAGAAAAACCAGAAGATACATGCACGTTCCTTTTTTGCTCCATCTTAAATGTTGTTTTCTTTTTTTGCCAAAGATTGCAGTACCTGATTGCTCAAAAGGATTGATTAGTTTAGGTAAAAATAAGCAGGTTGTTTCAGCTGGCTGTGGCTGAAATGTAGACTGACCTATTTTTTGGTGTTTCTGTAACAAGATGTTTCATGTTGTTCAGGCTGGGATCCTAAGCAGAACTGGTTACCAGTTACTGCCGAGGTTTCCTGTCCACTCACTAGGGCAGAAGACCCTTTGGTGTGAGACCCGCGTCCAGGCTTCCTTCTGCAGAGCTGATGCTCGGGCAGTTCAGTCACCGGGCTGTCTCTGTTACGTGTTCTGATAGAAATGGTGGGATGGCTTCCAAACAGAAGCCTGAAAGACACGGGTAGCGTATCTGATGGTTTGGTGATGGGGACCCTGCAATGGGAAGGGTAACGGGGGCAGATAGAAGTGCATGTTCTGGCTCGCGTACGTGAGGTTTGAACTTGGGGTTCCCTCATACGTGACAACCAACGAGTACCGGGGCTGTTCTGCCCTGTGTGATGGGACACCCTGGACATCTCTGCTGAAGCTGCTCTGCTTCGTTTCCAATAAATCCCGAGTTCAGAGCAAGCGTGGTTCCGCAGCCAGCTGCGTCGTGCAGCCCACGCGGTGCCACCTTCCTTCTGCAGCCCCGGGAACAGTCTCCGCTCCCTTGGGAATCCGGCCATTTTGTCTGATTCTTTTGGCTTTTGTAGAAAATGCCCCCCAAGGGAAATTATTTGTTTTCCACCTAATAAAACATTTCACTTAATCTGAAGCAAAATGTTTTCAGTTTGCCATATATTCCAAAATACGTCAGTCTCGGGGGACCCGCAACAACACTTCCTTTTTTTTTTTTCCCGATTCCATGAGAGAACAACATTAATTAATTAGTGCCTCAGCCCACCTCCTCTCACGCTAAAGGCAAGGCGGAGAATGTATAGCAGCACTATCTCCCCTTCTTAGTGCAGGAAGATCTGCAAAACGTGCCCGGGCTGAGGGAAGCGCTGTGTCTGGGGGCAGGGCACGGGGGCGCCCGCCGACCCCGAGGGCTAGTGCGTGTTGGAGCCGTTGGCCATGGTGGCCCAATTGCTTCCCGGGGAAAAAGCCACCGTGCAGAATGAGGGGTGAGCGGTTCGTAGGCTCAGGGCTGTCCTCAGGCAAGCGGGTGAATGCCACCATACCGCCCGTCCGTCCCGTGCCTCCCTCTACCCACCCGCAGCCCAGCCGCTCAGTTCACGCGTGGCCGCTGAGGTGCTCCTGCTGGCAGTTATCTGAATAACGTCGAGGGTCGCAGCTCCTGCTGCCACCACCGTGACCTTTCTCCAGGCACCAAAGAAAGTGGCCAAGGAAGGACATGGTGACACTGTGGCCTCAGTTACTTTCCTCCCCCTGCAGCCGCTGCCGCTGGCTGTCTTGTTTCCCAGCAGCTCAGCCTGCAGGCGTGATGCCTGTGTGTTAGGGGACACCTTCACCTCTGCCTCCAGGGTCAAATCTGCACTTTTACTCATCAATCTTTTCCCTCTTCATCTGTTATTCAGCCCGTGATAACGTCCCTATCCTCCTCACAAAGGCTAGGTGTGGGGAAGGAGGAACAAGCTGTCTTCTAGCAATGCAGGAACATAAAGCTGCAGCCGCAATTGCGGTCACCAAGTGCCCGAATGCCATGCTGTCTTGGCCAGCGCACAGTCCCCATCCAGAGACAAAGCCTCTGCTAAGCGCTGCTGGCAACGGCCCCAGCCGGAGCCATCTGCGCAGCACATCCCTACAGGGGTGTCGAGCGAGGGGGATGATACGTCTCTACTCTGCAATTAAGGCTCTCGTTTTCTCATTTTTATTCCCTTCTTGAGGAAGCCGGCAAAGCGCTGCGCTTCTTCCCATCTCCCGCCCCCGCCGCAGTGCTTTACGGTGTCTGGGTGCTCCCTCCCCGCTCTGCGGAGCGGCCACCGCATCCCCCTGTCCCCGGCCGCCCTAGCAGGGCTGGGTGACCTGCCACCCTGCCTTCAGATGGATGACCTGCTTCTTGCTTTCCCAGCCGCTGCCGGGGGTACCGTTCGGCGCAGGACCCTGCTACTGGGAAACCCGCGCGTGCAGCCCTGCTCCGAGGCATAACGCAAAGGCTTTGTTTGCTTTGTGGGTTTGGAAGGGCTGCCCACGCCTTTTCCCACTTTTGGGTTTTTTTTATTATAATTTTTCTCTTTTTTTAATGGATCTTCTCTTTCTGTGTCTGTGATTTAGAGTACGCTGCTGCAGGTCCCACGCTGTAACCGCTTGCCTGCCCAGCTCTCCTCTTCCGCCAAACGCTGTGCTGCCGGGACGCTTCCCAAGTGCTGAGCTGAGCAGACGGACTGAACTGCCCAGCTGTGCGGGTACGTGCGCAGGCTGCCTTCAGGACGCTACCGATCTGGGGTGATCCAGAGATTTCACAGAGACTGGAATCTGGGCAGGCCCTGGGAAGAAGTCGGATCTGCTGCGCTCCCCTGTCCCGTTACACCGACGTGCGTCGCACGTTTTCTCTCCTTTCGTGTGAGAGGTGGTGTGGCACATCCTTCCTCCCGGTGCACTCGCACACGGAGGTCATCTCCGAGCAGCACTGTGTTTCTCAGCGTCCTCAGCGAGGGGCCACCAGGCAGAATGAGTCACTAGTGCAATTTTCCATAGTTTAAATTAAACTTTTAGGGCCCGATTTCGTTATTGTTGCTTATGTTGAGTGGTTTCTTCCTGCGTGCTGAAGTCAGCAGGATTACTTGTGTCACTCGGGTGGAAGATTTTTTTGCAAAACACAGGTTGTTTTAGGTCAGGAGTCAGTTAGGGGAGTGAAGTACAGGAAGGAGTGCTGGACAGGTAAACAGAGCTGGTGATGAAAGATGCCTTCACGCAACCTTTCCTCTGTCGTGTGTACTCCGATGTTACTTAAGCCCTTGAGCAGTTTCGTAACTTCTTCAAGCTCCGGGCTGGCATGGAGTGGGCCGGAGAGGTGGGATTCAGTGGGCAGCTAAGAAATGCCACGTCTCTCACGAAAACATGCAGGCTTTTGGAGAGCGGGCTGTTGGATGCAGGGGTTTTCTTTACATTTTCTTTCCCGATAAAGCCTCGCTCAAGAAACAGAATAACTTCCCCAGACCATCAGAGCTGAGTACTCCAGAAAAAGCATTTAGGTCTTTGAAATTATCCAAGGACCTGACGCCCCTTCCTCACACGCCACGAAACAGGTCCCTGCCATCTCCCGGAGTCGCAGATCCTTCCTTTTCCCTCCCGTTCCTTCTGCTGAAACAAACTCGGCCCCTCTGCAGGATTTCTTAGTGCCTTGGCCAGTCTAACTTGAAAAATACTCTTGTACTGAAGCTTTCAGACCTACTGTATTACGTGATTTTTCTGTAGTCGCGTCTTTCCTTTTTTTCTTCCTAGTTAAGTCCTTTTCACACGCATAAAAAAATCTTCTGCTTGTTTTTGCCGTATTTGCAGACTTACTAGCATATCTGTTTTGTCTCTCAGCCAAATGGCAGGCAGAGCTCGGTTCTGACAGTCTAGCTCAGCCTTCTCTCTCCTATTTGATTCTCTTCTCCGAATTTCCGCTTTGAC
The DNA here is from genome assembly GCA_013398225.1 of Steatornis caripensis. NCBI lineage: Eukaryota > Metazoa > Chordata > Aves > Caprimulgiformes > Steatornithidae > Steatornis > Steatornis caripensis. The sequence continues at coordinate 259,161 of VZSC01012463.1, forward strand.
GACGTCTTACTGCTAACGTGCTCCCCGTAACTGAGCGAGAGTATCCCAGAGGACACCCCCCACCAGATCTTAACCAGGATTGTGCCTTCTCCCCTTCAGGACATGATGTAGTTTCTCACGCTCTGTCAAAAAAATATTTTGCAGACTAGCATCCCTCCCCCCCCCCCNTGCCTGAGGCTGTGCTGGATGGACTAGTCAGTCTCGTCTGGGGATAGCATGTTCTGATGCCAGATCCCCGCGTTGGCCATCCTGCTGTTGTCTCTGCTGTGCTTGGCTTAGCATCTGGGGTGCTGAGGAGTTCCACCTAGGGGAGTAACTGGAGGCAAAGACCTCTGGTTTCTCTCCTTGGCCAGCTGCAATTTTTTCTGGAAGTGTTTCAGATTAGCTCAGTCATTAGACTCTCTAATTCCTTAAAAAAAGGTTTGTTTTTGCTTTCGTATACTGACAACATGCTGATGCTTGTCACTTGACTTGGCTGCATAGCACTTCCCATGACCCCAGTAAGATACTTTGAAAAGAATATTAAAACAAGCACAAATTGGCCCTGAAGGAGAGCGTGTCCAGTAAGCGTGTGTTGCAAGCACTTACGTCAAGGAAGCTAGAAATCTGTGCAGAACTTTTCTCTCCCCGAAAACCTTGTCATGAGGTAATTTTCTGGGGTGCTGACTGCTGACACAAAAGGACTTTGATGCTGTTTATGCAAGATCTCGTTGGCCTTTCCTCTAGTGTTTACAGCACCCTCGTTGATCCCACGTGTCAGGGGAGCAGAGGAGGCTTTGCTCGCACTTCTTCGGGGACGTGGCACATCTGCCTGGTACCGCACAGCTTGGGGCTCTGCCGCACGGTTGACTTGCCACGACCAAAGGTTAGTGACGAAGTTGCACATGGTCAACAAAACGTGCGTGTCCATCTTGGTCACTAAAGGAGAGAATAATTAATGCAAAGCTATGAGAGAAAGAAAAACCAGAAGATACATGCACGTTCCTTTTTTGCTCCATCTTAAATGTTGTTTTCTTTTTTTGCCAAAGATTGCAGTACCTGATTGCTCAAAAGGATTGATTAGTTTAGGTAAAAATAAGCAGGTTGTTTCAGCTGGCTGTGGCTGAAATGTAGACTGACCTATTTTTTGGTGTTTCTGTAACAAGATGTTTCATGTTGTTCAGGCTGGGATCCTAAGCAGAACTGGTTACCAGTTACTGCCGAGGTTTCCTGTCCACTCACTAGGGCAGAAGACCCTTTGGTGTGAGACCCGCGTCCAGGCTTCCTTCTGCAGAGCTGATGCTCGGGCAGTTCAGTCACCGGGCTGTCTCTGTTACGTGTTCTGATAGAAATGGTGGGATGGCTTCCAAACAGAAGCCTGAAAGACACGGGTAGCGTATCTGATGGTTTGGTGATGGGGACCCTGCAATGGGAAGGGTAACGGGGGCAGATAGAAGTGCATGTTCTGGCTCGCGTACGTGAGGTTTGAACTTGGGGTTCCCTCATACGTGACAACCAACGAGTACCGGGGCTGTTCTGCCCTGTGTGATGGGACACCCTGGACATCTCTGCTGAAGCTGCTCTGCTTCGTTTCCAATAAATCCCGAGTTCAGAGCAAGCGTGGTTCCGCAGCCAGCTGCGTCGTGCAGCCCACGCGGTGCCACCTTCCTTCTGCAGCCCCGGGAACAGTCTCCGCTCCCTTGGGAATCCGGCCATTTTGTCTGATTCTTTTGGCTTTTGTAGAAAATGCCCCCCAAGGGAAATTATTTGTTTTCCACCTAATAAAACATTTCACTTAATCTGAAGCAAAATGTTTTCAGTTTGCCATATATTCCAAAATACGTCAGTCTCGGGGGACCCGCAACAACACTTCCTTTTTTTTTTTTCCCGATTCCATGAGAGAACAACATTAATTAATTAGTGCCTCAGCCCACCTCCTCTCACGCTAAAGGCAAGGCGGAGAATGTATAGCAGCACTATCTCCCCTTCTTAGTGCAGGAAGATCTGCAAAACGTGCCCGGGCTGAGGGAAGCGCTGTGTCTGGGGGCAGGGCACGGGGGCGCCCGCCGACCCCGAGGGCTAGTGCGTGTTGGAGCCGTTGGCCATGGTGGCCCAATTGCTTCCCGGGGAAAAAGCCACCGTGCAGAATGAGGGGTGAGCGGTTCGTAGGCTCAGGGCTGTCCTCAGGCAAGCGGGTGAATGCCACCATACCGCCCGTCCGTCCCGTGCCTCCCTCTACCCACCCGCAGCCCAGCCGCTCAGTTCACGCGTGGCCGCTGAGGTGCTCCTGCTGGCAGTTATCTGAATAACGTCGAGGGTCGCAGCTCCTGCTGCCACCACCGTGACCTTTCTCCAGGCACCAAAGAAAGTGGCCAAGGAAGGACATGGTGACACTGTGGCCTCAGTTACTTTCCTCCCCCTGCAGCCGCTGCCGCTGGCTGTCTTGTTTCCCAGCAGCTCAGCCTGCAGGCGTGATGCCTGTGTGTTAGGGGACACCTTCACCTCTGCCTCCAGGGTCAAATCTGCACTTTTACTCATCAATCTTTTCCCTCTTCATCTGTTATTCAGCCCGTGATAACGTCCCTATCCTCCTCACAAAGGCTAGGTGTGGGGAAGGAGGAACAAGCTGTCTTCTAGCAATGCAGGAACATAAAGCTGCAGCCGCAATTGCGGTCACCAAGTGCCCGAATGCCATGCTGTCTTGGCCAGCGCACAGTCCCCATCCAGAGACAAAGCCTCTGCTAAGCGCTGCTGGCAACGGCCCCAGCCGGAGCCATCTGCGCAGCACATCCCTACAGGGGTGTCGAGCGAGGGGGATGATACGTCTCTACTCTGCAATTAAGGCTCTCGTTTTCTCATTTTTATTCCCTTCTTGAGGAAGCCGGCAAAGCGCTGCGCTTCTTCCCATCTCCCGCCCCCGCCGCAGTGCTTTACGGTGTCTGGGTGCTCCCTCCCCGCTCTGCGGAGCGGCCACCGCATCCCCCTGTCCCCGGCCGCCCTAGCAGGGCTGGGTGACCTGCCACCCTGCCTTCAGATGGATGACCTGCTTCTTGCTTTCCCAGCCGCTGCCGGGGGTACCGTTCGGCGCAGGACCCTGCTACTGGGAAACCCGCGCGTGCAGCCCTGCTCCGAGGCATAACGCAAAGGCTTTGTTTGCTTTGTGGGTTTGGAAGGGCTGCCCACGCCTTTTCCCACTTTTGGGTTTTTTTTATTATAATTTTTCTCTTTTTTTAATGGATCTTCTCTTTCTGTGTCTGTGATTTAGAGTACGCTGCTGCAGGTCCCACGCTGTAACCGCTTGCCTGCCCAGCTCTCCTCTTCCGCCAAACGCTGTGCTGCCGGGACGCTTCCCAAGTGCTGAGCTGAGCAGACGGACTGAACTGCCCAGCTGTGCGGGTACGTGCGCAGGCTGCCTTCAGGACGCTACCGATCTGGGGTGATCCAGAGATTTCACAGAGACTGGAATCTGGGCAGGCCCTGGGAAGAAGTCGGATCTGCTGCGCTCCCCTGTCCCGTTACACCGACGTGCGTCGCACGTTTTCTCTCCTTTCGTGTGAGAGGTGGTGTGGCACATCCTTCCTCCCGGTGCACTCGCACACGGAGGTCATCTCCGAGCAGCACTGTGTTTCTCAGCGTCCTCAGCGAGGGGCCACCAGGCAGAATGAGTCACTAGTGCAATTTTCCATAGTTTAAATTAAACTTTTAGGGCCCGATTTCGTTATTGTTGCTTATGTTGAGTGGTTTCTTCCTGCGTGCTGAAGTCAGCAGGATTACTTGTGTCACTCGGGTGGAAGATTTTTTTGCAAAACACAGGTTGTTTTAGGTCAGGAGTCAGTTAGGGGAGTGAAGTACAGGAAGGAGTGCTGGACAGGTAAACAGAGCTGGTGATGAAAGATGCCTTCACGCAACCTTTCCTCTGTCGTGTGTACTCCGATGTTACTTAAGCCCTTGAGCAGTTTCGTAACTTCTTCAAGCTCCGGGCTGGCATGGAGTGGGCCGGAGAGGTGGGATTCAGTGGGCAGCTAAGAAATGCCACGTCTCTCACGAAAACATGCAGGCTTTTGGAGAGCGGGCTGTTGGATGCAGGGGTTTTCTTTACATTTTCTTTCCCGATAAAGCCTCGCTCAAGAAACAGAATAACTTCCCCAGACCATCAGAGCTGAGTACTCCAGAAAAAGCATTTAGGTCTTTGAAATTATCCAAGGACCTGACGCCCCTTCCTCACACGCCACGAAACAGGTCCCTGCCATCTCCCGGAGTCGCAGATCCTTCCTTTTCCCTCCCGTTCCTTCTGCTGAAACAAACTCGGCCCCTCTGCAGGATTTCTTAGTGCCTTGGCCAGTCTAACTTGAAAAATACTCTTGTACTGAAGCTTTCAGACCTACTGTATTACGTGATTTTTCTGTAGTCGCGTCTTTCCTTTTTTTCTTCCTAGTTAAGTCCTTTTCACACGCATAAAAAAATCTTCTGCTTGTTTTTGCCGTATTTGCAGACTTACTAGCATATCTGTTTTGTCTCTCAGCCAAATGGCAGGCAGAGCTCGGTTCTGACAGTCTAGCTCAGCCTTCTCTCTCCTATTTGATTCTCTTCTCCGAATTTCCGCTTTGACGACGTCTTACTGCTAACGTGCTCCCCGTAACTGAGCGAGAGTATCCCAGAGGACACCCCCCACCAGATCTTAACCAGGATTGTGCCTTCTCCCCTTCAGGACATGATGTAGTTTCTCACGCTCTGTCAAAAAAATATTTTGCAGACTAGCATCCCTCCCCCCCCCCAGCCCAGGATTAGCTGAGGAAGGCTTTGACCCTGCCAGATCTAGGGCAAGAGACCCCCAGGGACAGCAGACCGGGTCCTGGACCCCCGCTGCGCTTGTGCCAGAGCACTGGCAAGTCAGGTTGGCTGCTGTGCTCCCCAGTGAGCTCTGTCCTACTTCCTTCCCTTCCTTTAGCCCTTTTTCTCTGTTCCTTTTCTCACGGCAAAAGCAGTTCAGCCCCTTTTTCTTGAGTCAGTAACTGTTTTTGTAAAACCCAGTTCAGTCTTCCCACACTGCAGAGATTTTTTTCCGTGCTGGCTGTGATATTGCTCTGTATGGAGACCTTTCTTTTCCTGTAGCCCCTGAAAGCGTGGGTGAAAGCTATAGCATGGATTCAAATATTTTGACAAAGCATAATAACAGTAAAAACCCTAGCAAATGATTACCAGAGGCTTCAGTGCTCTAATTTTCAAAGCAATTAGATAATAGGGTAGGTCAAGAATATGTCTGCCCCACTTTTTCGTTTTCCAGTTTCCTTACGTCCTATTTCTGTAGCTTTTAATCCTCATAGTAGCTAATCCTATGCAAGTAAGGATGGATCCTTTGAAAGTAGTGCACTTGGAAGGCCCGGAGTAGCTTTTCCCTTTGCGAGTGCTAGATTTAGCTAGCTGCATAATCTGTGCGAATATTCTCTCCGGCAGCCGGCGTAACCCCTGGGACCTCTGGGATTGTTATTTGCAGCAGAAATTGTGGAGTTTAAAGCCTGTGTTTCAGATCGAACGAGTCCTGGTTGTTAAGCTGAGGCACACGGGAGGTGAGTAAGGATTGCCCTTGCACATTGTCCCAGCTCCTTACAAGCACCGACTGGTATTTTCTGCGAGGCAGTGGCAACACAGAGGTGAAATCCAGAGTGGAGGAGAAGGGAAGGAGAGCAGGAGTTGAACAGAGGACAGGCTGGGTCATGAAGAATAGATTAGAGAAGGGAAAACTTTCCCCGCCTGGTTTAGCACAAAGCGAACGAGGAATGACGAGGGGGTTGAGCACGGCCGGCCGAGCTCCTCTCCCCGGGTCTGCGCGCAGTGCCGGGGGCTCTGGCGGGTCCCCTGGGGACAGCAGCTCTCGCTGCTTCCTCTTTGCCTCTCCGGAGACTCACAGCTGGAAAAGTCTCATGGGCTACTCGGGCTCCGTCTGCTCTATGTTTATACTGCGATACGCTCCGCAGGGCCGTACGTGCAATGCACCCATCGAAACGCAGAGTCCCCGCAGAGCAAATGTCCCTGTGGCTCGGCGTGCCGCGCTGCACGGGGCAGGCGTGAGCCCCCGCTCGCTCAGACCTTCCCTGAAAATGCAAAAAGCTCAGGTCGGGGCGTTGCTATTGCCATAGGTTTGAAAAACTTCTGTTCTTCTCACTGTCCGGTGTCTTTTGGGATCTGCCACGGAGCTGTGCAACTGTACGTGGTGCTCCACCTTCTACAGGATTTACCAGGCTGCAGAAAGGTAAAAGTCTGTGAGGAGACGTTGCCGTCACAGAGCCCATGCCCTAGGCCCTTCAGACCTGAAGTCCCGTGTCAGAGCCTGCCTCACGACCCAGTCCACCCATGGAAACGGGAGCAAAATTCCCAACACCTCTGGCTGCCTGGATATTTACTGAGTTCTCCCACACAAAGTCTCTGAGAAAAAACCCCGGCTCCGGATGTCTCTGCCGCTCTGCACATTTTTTTCCTCTCAAAATAGTCAGAGTTGATCAAAGCACCACCCAGTTTGACGAAGCATTTGTGTGTGAACTCGAGCAGGCCTGGCCTTCAGCGCGGCCTGTAACGACCCCCCAGGCCAGCGGCGCCTCGCCTGGTACCAGGCCGGGTTTCGCTCTGCTGCTGGGTTCAAAGCAGCCCAAGCCGGTTGGGTTTAATTGCTACGGACGCCGTTCTCTGTGCAGTGGGATGCGAAGTGGAAAACAGGCTTTCTGCCTCTCGACAGACAAACAGGAGAGGGGGGCAGGGTCTCCGAAGGGCAGAGGGTTTGGGTGGGAGTCGCAGGGAATTTGCAGGGGGTAGTTCTGGTGGAGACGGGTTTGCACAGGGGCCAAGCGCATTCCTGGTGCAACGCTGCTGACGTCAGCGCCCCGTGCCTCGTTCGACATTGAATCCTCATTCGTATTTTCTCCTGAGCTCATACGGCCTGGCATCTGCTTCATGCTTTTGTTACTGCAGCTGTTTGCTAGTCTGGCTGCTTCAATAATTCCCCCGGTCCCTGGAAAACCCACCCGCAAACGCGTCTCTAGAGCTCTGTGATTGCTCTGTTAAACACACGCTTCCCACATTGGCTCCCTCTCCCCAGACTAATTCATCTGACTAATTATGCCCTTCGCTGGTGCTAGTTTGTCGTGAATGCAGAAATTCGGTCATTACAATTTGTTCTATTCTTGAGAAATCCGAAGTCGTTGAATAACGATGAATAGAAAAACGCCTTTTGTGAATTCAAATTCGGCAGTGAATAGTGGCAGCCCCTCTGACAGACCTGGCACGTGAGGCTGCCTCTCCTGAAAACGCGAGGCCGCGGCAGCAGAAATTTGGCGAGAGGCTGCCCAGTGCTGCAGCAGGCACCACGTGCGGGCGCTTTCCTGAGCAGAATACGGGTGAATTCTTGGAAGATTTTCCAGTGGGAAAGACAAAGGAAAACCACTAGGACCTGGAAAGGAAAAACAAATTTCCCTTAGTGGAAGTGGTTTAGAAAATGAAATGTCTACCGGCACGTTCTCAGTGCAGCGTTAGTCTGGCAGCACTACGGCACAGGAATTGCCACGCTGGCGTAGACCCGGGGCTCATCACGGTGCCCAGCCTTCATCTTGTCAGAGGACAGCGTAAAATGCTATTAAAACGGACGCTGGGTAGCACCACGTTAACAACGGTGTTTAGCTACGGAGGGTGCTTCTGCTGTTTGCAGAAATCTCTGCTGGATTTTTCGTGTTCCTGCGAGCACTTTGTCTCGAGCAAGCTCCCAAGACAAGGGCCGTGTCTTTCACATTCCCGGGGAGCCATCCGAGCAACGGCGCTCTGCACATCGTAACCAGCCCCGGGGGTGGGTGGGACGGTTTTACACCTGGAGCTTCTTGAACTGGGTGCTCTCGGGGCCTTCCACGTTGAAGTGAGGCCGTTAGGTATGCCTAAATGATCTCCGCCGCCGCCGTGCGTACGCCTGCCCTCTCGCATCCCTGCTCATGGGCTTGCTTTCTCTTCTAAAAGATCCGTTTGTTTGGATCCCTCGCTATGTTTTACATGGATAGTTTTCCAATCTTCCTGGTGCCTCCTTCATAATTCTCTGTTTTATTTTGGCTGTTTCTTTTGGAAAAGAAAACTGAACACAGCTATTTCAGAGGACGGGCTACTGTCATTCCTGTAATTCCATTACATTTTCGGTATTATCTTCGTGATCTTTTCAGCATGCCTTAAGATTGATTCGTTTTGACCACTGCTGAAACTTGAGCGATATTTTTACTGTATCATTCTCAAGTGGTTTAGTGTTGGTTTTAAAACACCAGTAAAGGCGGTTTACCTAGTGTCCCGTTGCTTAGTCCTCTCTGCAAGTTAGGGCCTTCTGACACTCTTACGGTTGCCTTTTGTTGATGCCAGGGGTAAATGATGCGAACCCTTCCTCGGCTGCTTCTATGCTGGAAAGACTGCTTAGGCCAGATTTCCAGCATTTTGGCTGAAACTGGTATTTTGGTTTTATCTGGATGAGCGTTCCTATCCCAGTAGAACCTAATTAAGGGGAAAGCAAAAAAAATTATCAGCACCTGTTTATGGATCCCTGAGAGCAACTCCCAGACATCCCTGCTTTCTAGGAGGAGTACGGCTACCGTGATGTTTTGGTTTCATGGAAAGTAAGTTAAAGCTGTAATTCCCCCAAATAACATAACACATTGACTCAAAGTCTGTGAAAACATTGTTATCGTAAGGTACCTCTGGAACGAACGCAGATCCCTTTCCTTCCGCGATGTCCTTGACTCTTTCTTGGCACCACAGCAATGAAGCTGTCGCTGGGTGCGGTTCAGTGGCAGATCTTAATCGTGTTCTTAGGGGGCAGTTCTGCTCCACGCAGAAACCAGCACCACCGCTGTCATCTCCCGGACCGCATCAGAGAGGAAAGTGAAGTTTGAAAGAGAGATGAAGTTAATTGCCTTCTGATCTGTAGATGAAGGGTCGCATCCTTTTCCACTTGCCTTAATCATGCTGGTTTGAAAGGGATCATTTTATTATTAAAGTAAATCTGTTTGTTAGCTCTGGGGCTTGTCTTGGCAGGACTCTGTTGGGTTTCTTCTCCAATATTGCGTGAGACGCAAAGTGACTTTTGCCCAAACTATTTGCTGTGGTTAACTGCAGAGAGGGCCTGTGAACCCAAAATCGGCCAGTGGTGGGGAAAAAAGGCCGGTGAGACGCGGTCGTGCAGAAATGAAGGGAATTCCTACAAATGGAAGATCTCCCATAAAAGGCTGCACACTGTTACCTGCTTATGCCCGTTTGTCTCCCTGGCAGGTCTGAGACTGCGCTGGAACGTACAGCTTTTTCACACTCTTTTCTGTGTATCGTTTCCTCCTCTTCCTCTGCCCCCTCCCTGCAATCTCCAATATTTGTGTTTGAGTTAAAGTTGGACACAGCGGGAGAGAGATTTGGGTTCCCCCCTCCTCTTCCCCTCCGGTCTCTCATCTCTTATTTATGTCTGTGAATGTTTTGTTTTATTTGATGTACATTTGCCAGAGAAACGCTGGGCCCAGCTCCAGGCAGTCTCATTTCCCTCTTCCATCTTGAGACATTCCAGACCTGAACAGCATGAGCTCGCACAGCTAAATATTTAGGAGAAAGCAATGAAGCCGTGTCACCAAAGCTCTGAATATCTCTCAGAATAAAATGAGATTATTTAGTATATACAGAAAAATACGTATGACACCTTTTCTATGAAAAGTCTTGGGGCAGACTGGGAAAGGCCAATACTTAAACTACCAGCCGCCGCGATCAGCACAGCACTCTACTCGAGTCTCGTGTCGGGGGG
>VZSC01012463.1:269095-283123 GCA_013398225.1 Steatornis caripensis
GGGGGGGGGGGGGAATACCACCATACTCCCCTCCCTCCTAACCCCAGACCACTGAGGGGTCACAGTGGTGGCGGTGGTGACTTCTCAGTCCAGCAGGGCCCCAGAGCCCTGGCACAGATCGACATCTTTCACTGAAGATCAGCGGCTTTGTGTTTCTTCGTCTCGTTCCTCTTTTAATCTTCCAGTACTCTCTGCGAACACGGAGAGCAATGATGGCAAGGCACGCTTCACTTGGAGCACAGACGCTGTACTGCTCGTCTTCGTTGCGACACGCATCGCCTACTGCCATGAGTTCTGGATCGGGCACCGGCGGCTTTGTCTGCAAAGGTTTCAGAGATTTCCCAACCTCTCTTAGAAGCTGATGCAGAAGTTTGCCAGAGGTTACCACAACCTCTAGGAGTGACGATCTTCAGCAGAGGAGTAAAGCAAGACAGTTAGGACCGTCTGCTTTAGGCTGTTGCAGCTAGTTTTGACAGAGGCCGTGAACCACAGCACAAAGTCTGAAAAAAGTACCGGAGGTTTGGAATAGCTTCAGGACGTTAGCGCTTGTATAAATCAAGCTCCAAGCCTTCAGACTGGACACGTCCACAAAAGCAGCTCTTTCTCCTCCGTTGCCACATGCTCTGGACGTGATGGCACTAGAGGAAATTGAAAGCAAATGGGATTCTGGAGAAAGAGGTCTGATCTCTCCTCAGTAAGGCTGGACGAAGTCCACGTGGAGGCTCCTTCACGTCCAGATGAGCGAGACAAGACAAAGATCAGCTGCCTGTATGCGCTCGCCCTGCCTTGTAGTGCCTAGAGCATGCTGCATCTTCCAGTGGCCTCCTGCCCACCGGAAAGGTTTTTAACGCTTCTCCAGTCAGGTAAGGACAACACGGTATTCAATCAGTTGCCTGTCAGCTGGCACAAGGCCTTGCAGCGGTTTGGGAGAGGGAGGACAAACACCGCGCGCCTGCTTCCAGCCTCTGCCCAAGGCACGCTCAGCAACACCCAGCACTCCCGTTCCGTTTGTTTCTGGGTTACAAGCGAGCATTAAAACAGGGCTGCTAGATACACAGGCGTACAATGTCTTTGCACCAGCCTAGGCCCAACGTTTTACTCATTAGCTCGTCAGTCTTTGGGGAAACATCCAAAGCCTGGTCATACGCGAATAAATATTCCCAGTGGATGGGAGGGGAGAGCTAAGCCAGCAGCTTGACTGAATGCAAATGGGGGAGAAAGTGAACCAGCCCTGCATTGCCCAAGTCTGCATTCTGCTATCAACCTCGTGGCTGTTTTTGCTTTTCTTAATGCCCCAGCTCCATGGAAATCAACGTATATTTATTCATACTTAAATAATGCATTCCTAGCCCTTGTGTTTGTAGTGCAAAGCCAGAAGTGGAGTGAGCCTAAACTCACTAACGTCCTGAAAAAAACACCAAATTTATTATTATTTCCCAAAAACTGGAGCTTTAAGGCAAGTCTGGAAAAGGGGAAGTCAGGACGACTGTTTCTGAATGTTTGCTAACTCAATATATTGATAATAAAATCTTTGGTGGAAAGCAGGTGCTGGTTTGAATTTCTGGTTTTATTAATCGGAATGGGGGACACACGGACCTCGGGGAATTACGTATTTTTGTGTTTATTAATATACACATTTTCCTTTTAGCTGAGTAGCTGATGGAGAAAAACCTGTGAAAGCTGTAAATAAAACTTCTTCCTGTCTGCGTGCAAATTGTTCTGTAAATAACCATGACAGGTTTTGGACCAGAGGCCAGACCTTGATCACCTAATCGGTGGATCACCTGTGCTTTTTCCCCAGCATCACTAGGGAGCATGTGGCGCGTTCTCCACGTGGGACAGGCACGCGGCTTGCGCGTGGGTTTGGAAGGGAGACGGCAATGATCTCTCACTCTTGCCCCCGTGGTCTGGAGCACAAGAGAGTGCCCGGCGAGACGGCATGGCTAAGAGGTGCCTGCTGCCTTGGTGCAGGACATCTTCCACGCGAGTGTCTTCTGCTCCCGGAGACGTGTAAGCGACAGACGATGCTGCCTCCCGGGTACTGAGCAACCAGTGCCATTTAGCAGAGCCTCTGCCTCGAGAGTTGGTAATGCGGATGAGATTTGGAGTGATTTAAAACTAGCTACTACTATTAAAGTGGGTTAGTATTAGCTTAAACGGACCCTAGTGCTTTTTGAAAGAGGTATCCTTCTGTCTGCAGACAGAGAGGTTCGAAGTACGCTGGTGAGGAGAGCTGGTTTGGAAATCTGCGCTGTCTCTGAACATAACTATACTCTGGCTTCTCTCTTTTTGCATCTTGGAATTCAGAGAAGTTTAAGGAGTTTCACGGAGACAGAGTGAACGACATCCCCTCTGCCAGGCTGAAGCAGCCTGGGCGCAGGCAGAACATGCTTCCATGTACGCTGCCTCTGCTTGCCAAAATATTTCTTGCTTCCCATTGGAAAGAGGCAGGTTTCCTTGTGGGACAAAGACCCTTTTTCAGTCATGACCTCTGGGCCAGCAACAGACTTAATGGTTTTTCTGTGAGGTATTAATCATCTCTAAATAACCGGCTTGAAGTGTAACTGATTCCCTTCATAAAAGTTACCGCAATTTTTGTCACTTCTGAACCATAGCAGTTTCATTCAAACTGAAAAACAGGAAAGGAGGGGGAAGAAAGATGGTGATAATGCACGCATTTCAAAGGGAAGGTTTTTCCGTGTCTTCCTTGGTAATTGCCCCGTTCAGTTGCAATGGATCCAGAACTGCGGAGGAGAAGGGGTGAGGGGACATGGACTAAATCTGGCCAGTAAGATAACTCCTTTAGGGTAGACTCAAATCTGGGTTCAGTTAAAGCAAAGACTCTTAAGGGTGCGGAAGATACTCCTGGGGTGTACAGTCAGACGATAACAGGACAGACCGAAAGGCTGAGAAATTGGGAATGTGATGGGAAGGCTCTTGTTTGTAAGTCTTTGATAGCACTGCAGGTGAGATCACGTTTCCTCTTCCCCACCTGTCCTTGATTTACAAAGGACGGAGGCTGCTCCTACGGTCCTGGCTATAGACACCTGACTCCAGTTCAAACCGAGCAGCTCGCATCTTTACTACTGGTGATCTCCCATTCCTTCCCTGTGCCAGCTGGGGCAGCGGCGGTCCTGGGCACATCTCAGTAGGCCAGACGGGAGGTTTGGGTGGAACCAGTTTCTGCTGCGTAACTCTCATGGCTCAAAAGCAGCTCCCTTTCTGAAGTCTTGCCAGATACACTGAAGACTTAAATAGAGACTGAGAAGATGTCTTTCATCTCTTGCAGTCACCCACCGGTTTCAAGCTGTGCAACGATGGCGGGGCGGCGTGGGGAAGGTTTCCTTTGCCACCTGAGCACGACATGCCCGTTCCGGGTGTATTCAGGGCATCCGTACCCTGACTCGGTTCACTGGCATTATGCTCACCTACTATTTCAAAAAATTACTTACAAAACCAGAGCAGATTCTTTTGCTCCCACCATGCATCATATTTGTAAGATGACATCAACAGGTCAGCAGCAGGGACCGGCTTTCGGCAGGCTGGAGAGACCCCGCAAAGCAGGCCGGGCCTCAACTCGCCAGAGATTCATCAGCTTCGGGAAGAGGAGTCTCAAGTATTGCCCCAGGCTCTGGGATGGGGATTTGCTGTGAAAGGCTCAGGTTAGGCGGTGGTGTCTGCAGAAACCCTCTCATCTTTGCAAATCTGAAGTTAGGCGTTGGAAAACATATTTGGCATGGGCGTTCTTCAAGGCACTGACGTCTGATCGCTATTGACTTCTGGAGCAGCTGAACAGCCTGTCACCTGAAGATCTAGAATTATTTTCTTAAATGTTCCCTAGAATGAATCACTGTTTAACAACAGCTCAGTAAATACCGTACAGTTAAAATGGCTGAACACAGTGCCGTTTGAAAGGAGATTGAGTTCTCAGAGAAAACGTTTGCCAAAAACTGCAAAACAAACTCTGTTCTTTTCCTTCATGCAATAAACCCCCTGTCAGCCGCCGAGGAATCAGATTTTGAGAAATTTCTAGCAATAGCCATGATTTCTGAATGTTCTCTTCCACCCTAGAAGGCTGATGATCGATAGCCAGTGCACGTGCTGCTCAATAAATGCTGCAAGGAAGGCACATGACCCTAGCCAAGGGTGCAAGGACGCGGCCTCTGATTGGGAAAACCTCGCAAGAGGGGGTGTGATTCTCACACATGCTTTTCTGGGAGCAACTTGATGCAATCGGAGTCTAACGAGCACACCTGACCAAGTAAACAAACACACAAGAGAGCACTTCCTCAGCCGTTTTGCCAGAGGCATAACTGCAGCTGTGCCCAGGATCCTGAGGTAAAATCTGCCTGAGTCTCTGCCAGCCCATTTCTATTTCTGCCAGTAAAGTCTGCAGGTAAGAGCAAAGTATTAGTATCTTACTCCAGCTGTGTTTTGCTTCAGCCATAAGGTATGGGGCAGTATTTTTGTTTGCTTTAGACACTGGGTATAGTTCAGTTCTGGGGTATCCTGCTCCTGGATAAATGCTGCCGCTGCTGTTGTGAGGCGTGGAACTCCGAGAAGACAGCCGGCATTGCTTGCTGATACTTCTCTGCGCTTGTTCTTTTTGATCTGGGACAAGTCACTGAATTCCTCCGTGCTTCTCTTTCTTAGGTGTAAAGTGGGAGCAAGCTGTATGACTCTGTTGTCAGGTTATAGTCACAAACACGCGCGAGGCGTTTGCCTGCTCTACAGAGGAAAACAAAACTGGGATGACCGACAGCTATACCTTTAACAGTAATTTTTTCCTTTCTGCCAACTGTTTTGGAACGGGACCAGAGTAGTGGGATGACTGTTAGTCAACTCACCGTTATTTGGCTCTAGGGGAAAACACACTGGATATTGGGATGGAGGAGCCGCGTGTTGGACCAAACCAGGTCAGGACCAGCAGACCTAATTAGCTTTGCGGCAGCCTCCTGGGTGGTCTGTACCACCCTAATGCAGGGAGTGAGAAGAAACAGCAGGGTCTGGCAGAGATAATGAGATCAGACCTGGCGTTACGTGGACGTGGTTGTGCGCTGGGTTGGCTCGGGACCAGTGTCGGAGGCAACGGACCTCTGACAGATTGGAGCCAGCTTTGTGTAGCACACAGCGCAACCCTAGGGTTGCTCAGGCTCTGCTTAGATACACGACTTCACGTTTGCTTGATGAAGTCCAGCGTTGAGGGAACTGCCTGAGGCAGCTGCAGGAGTGTTAGGAATTATTCTGAGGTATGGGAAATGCATGCGAACCCAAAATGTAGGAAAAAGGTGCACATCATGACGGCCTTCGAAGAAAGGAGAGAAAGACGGGAAAAGAAGAGGGTAGTAGTTGTTCCAGTTCCTGGAAAAAGTGGAACAAATGAGCCGTGCGTAAGCGTACAGAAGATAACAAGGTGATAAGTCACAGGCAGGCAGGCCTGTCAAGAAGAAATCCTATCAGCACGGTCTGCCCTCTTTTCTTCTGACAGAGTAGCCAACCGGGGAAGAAAGAGGATATGTCCTATATTCCAAGTTCGGTAAAGTTTTCCATGCTCCTTCACATGGTACTCATAAGCCAGCTATGGACATACACCCTCGGTGAAACGCGTGGAGCATGGGTGCACAGCCCCGTGGAAACGCCTGTTCACCGAACAGCCCTCGGAGCTTTGCATCGGACGGGGAGGCAGCAACGAGGGGACTGCAGGGTCTCTTCCCGGTCAGTCATTCTTGTCATTCACGGTTTCGCAGGTGCAACAGAGATAATGCTTATCAAGCGCGACGGCAGCATCAGGCCGGGGGGCACGCAAGCACGTGTGAGAACAGGGTCAGAATTCAAAGGGGTCTTCAGGCGCTGGAGGACCAAATAGAAAAATATTTGATATGGACATACACAAAACACAAGGTGGGCAAAGGCTTGCAGGACAGCAGGTAGGGAAGGTTTTAGCAGTTATAAGGGATCACACGATGAATGTATTTCAAATGCTTTGCTACTGTTAAGAGACCAACGTTATCCTAGGACGGACAGGCACGAGTATAGTCTCTGAAACAGTCTCCTTCCTCCGCTCAGCACTGGTGGAGTTCTGGCTCGAGTGTTATGCCTAATTGTGGGTGCCAGATTTCCCAAAAACTGTAGATCGGTTTAAGAAAGTTGAGAGGAGAAAAGCGAATATAATCAGAAGTCTAGAGGAGATATTCTCTACCTCTCCTGAGTTTGTTGAGAAGAGAAGGCTGTATGCTAACCTCTCAGCTTGCTGCCAAAGGAAGAAGACAGTTTTCTGTGCCAGTGGCAGACAGGACCAGAAATCTCCCTTACGACTTGTATTGTAGCAGGGGGGATAAGGGTTAGGCATTAGGAAGCCCTTCTCATGGCAGCTGCAGTGAAGCACTAAATAGGTTGCTTCGGGAGGCTCGGAGCCTTTTGCGGGAGATTTCAAAAACTTTGCATCTTCCAGGAATCGTGTCACGGTAGCGCTGCTGCGGGTAGAGATGGAAATGACAGAAGGGAACAACAGAGAAGCCAAATCGCATAGCTGCAAAAAATCAGACAAATCTTTGGGCAAGTAAGTTTCTCTTCTCTTCTCAAGCTTCTTTGATCTTGCTGTGGAACAGACCGGACAGCGTCCCATCCAGGCAAGCGGCAGGGGCAGGAGAAATCGCTCAGTAAGAAAAGAAGAAAAGAGGTGCCTGGCAGCCCTTTTAGAAACAAAGGTGGCAGCAGCACCTGCACGCTTTCATTGACTGTTTCTGCCTTATTGTATTCTCCAAATACTAATGACAGGTTGCACAACTGTAACAAGAAGATCCTCTCCCTGGCTTCAATTTAAGCGCCTGGGAGCCACCAGCTTTAAAGGGACTGCAGGTTCTGGGTCCACGTGGGAAGTTGGAAGCATCTCCAGTCTTGGCAGAACTGACCTCCCTCCCGACCACTTCCCATGTTTCTCTCGCTGACCGACGCTTTATCATCCGTACGCTACTCTGAAGGAAAGATAGTAGACTCTTAGCAGCACTGACAAATATCTGCTTAAAGGTATCAGACCCTTGTGCTGTTCAAACGTCTCCTTATATCTCCTTTCCAATGTGGAAATCAGTCTAATGTGCTTGTTTGAATGTAGATGTGAGCATAAAATTTCTGCTGGCCTTGCTTAAAAATTTATTCCAGGCAGTTCAAAAACCTCCCTGTTGTTCACTCGCTTGCACAGCCAGACAGCGATGATTTCCCCAGCCTCTTCTCCGGAAGCCTGCGTTAAAACAGTATTTAAAAATTGGAATTTCTTTTCTGGGCCGTATCAAGTTCAGATCAACATAGTGTCACTGGATGAGGCATCAAAGAGTTGTACAGCTCGGGCAGCTGGCGTTACGCAGTTCAGCAGGACCAACGTTGTCCCGCAGAGTCTCAGGCTGTATCCTGAGTGTGCTGGTAGTTACACGAGGACCATCAATGTTCCTGCGATCAATTACCGACTTAAGGGCAACATCACTGAAGGTCTTGCACTACATGGGGGGAATGAGGGAAGGGGAACAGAAAGGTCTCTAGCTCTCATGAACTGACTGCAAAGGAAAGCTTAAAAATGTAAGACTATTTATTAGCAGTTACTAAGAAAGGATAGACAGTGCTGACAATATGAGGGGAACGTTCCCTGTTGAGGATTATACTTGCTTCAGCAAAGCAGAAGGTGGGTGCAGCTGCGCAGCTCAGGTACACTGCCACGGCCTCTGTAGCTCTGTTCAGGGCAAGCAGTGATGAGAGTGTTGTGGCCTCAGCCTCAGACACAAGGCTAGCAGCGCATGTTGGCATCGTGCATTATGCTCGGGCCTGGCAGAGCAGCAAAGGTGGTCAGGACGAGCACGATGATCCGCTGTCAGTGCAGCAAGGCTGGAGCAGAACGGCCGTGGGGCTCCGGCACGTTGGGATTGGGTTGTGCTGGCAGAGCCCTGTCAAAACCAAGGACACCCGTAGCAGTGGGTGCCGCAGGCCAGCGTCACGGCTCTGTGGGAAAGCCTGCTTTACAGACATGGTTTCCCACTGTACGTAAATACTTTATTTCTCCTGTAATTGCAAAAACCTACACTGATCTGCCCCTGGTTAGAAAAGACTCGGTGTGAATGAACGAGTCTTGCTAGGGGCGTGTCAGAAGTACCCTGCTTGGCTTTTAGTCGTGCTGCGGGGAACAAGACCCCAATTTCAGCTCATGTAGTTATTTCAGGCAGAAGCAGGGTAAACTCCTTACTGCTATAAATGAAAATACAGAATAATTCTCCCACGTGGTTTTATCTGGAAATTTCATCCTGCCTCTTTTCTGTATCGGACCAAACAGAGAGGTCCATCCCTGTGTCTGCCTTTAGCATCAGATAAGGGCCAGTTAGCCTGCTCTTGTCCTTGCTTTTGGCTTTTCTCTTTGAAGGCAAATGGTGACAGATCCTGAACATGCCTTACTTAAAACTAGAGGGACAAAAAAGCTTACAGCAACTGAAGGGCGCAGTCAAGCCAGCCACGGAGAGGACAGTGGGTTGATACCTGGTTTTGTTGTGTCATTACTCGGGGAATTTTATCTCTTGTATTTATGTCAGTGGTGCAATTTTGGTGTTAGCATGTCTTGATTTTGTAGAGCAATATAGCAACACAAATATCCCTGCAGGTTGTGGCTGTGTTTCCAAGCATATTAACTACTCTTTGAATATCCCTTTCAGGATGAAGGATAATGCCGTCAAAATGCCTAACATTCTGTGATAAAAACAGTGACCTTATCTTATCAAGCTGAGATTTTTGTGATCTGCAGATGTGAGTTTGGAGGTCACAAAAAGGGCTGAGGGGCTCTCGGCTCAGCATCTGTGCGTTCTGAAATTACCCACGTTGTTTTCTGGCAGCCCAGAGGGGGAAAACATTTGCACGTGTCCTTGCAAAGAAGTCACAGTACAGACCAGAGCCAGCCCAAGAAGCAGCAATGGCCAAGAAAGAAAGAAACCCAGGCAAATAAAATGCATGACTGGTTAATATGAACAGCGTGTCAGGAGGGAAGCAACTCTGAGTGCTCATTTTCCAGCTAGAACCAGCGCCTCTTCTTTTCCTCTGCTCTCTTCAACGTATTCTTTCCCTGCAGTCCCCTTCCAGTATCAGTGACCATGAAGAAGCTGCAAACAGAGGTCGCTTCCTCAGGTGCCACACCGTGTGTCCTTCACGGTGAAGCCTCTCAGGGCAATGCAAAATCTCTGTGTTTAGGAAGGGAAGGTTTCAACCAGCCCTGCAAGGCAATTAAATGTACGTGTGAATCTGCAAGGGAGGAGTGCCTTTGCTTGCCTTGGCCATGAGGCGCCTGGCAAGCCTTAGTGGAGGGATGCACAGGACCGTGAGGCACTGGAAGAACTTTCTCTACATAGAGGATGACAAGTGTCGGTGTCATATGGAAAGTGAAATTTATTTGCCCTAATAGACACACCTGGTTTGATTTCTTGCCTGGGACATCAGCCGCTGGTATTTCACCCTGATGAAGGAAACACCAACCCTGTCATTCCCTTGTTAGCTGTGGTGTGGTCATCAGTTTAGCAGAAGAGCAAGCTGCTCGTGCCCTAAAATTTGTCATCACTGCGTCTGTACCATAGGCTCGTACCCAGTCATGACTTACAGAAATCGTATTATGGCAGCTGAATCTACAGCTGAATTTAGATATCTTTAAAGAAGAGAATTGGTCTCTCTTCATTTCAGTCCTATCCAGGCCTGGAATTTTAGAAGTGGGCTTGGTCATAGGAATCTGGATCCATTCCCTTTCTTGAATCCCTCTCATACATAGACACTCAGATTCACTTTGTCTCTGTTACGAGTCACAGAGCTAGCCAGTACTTAAAGCACCATTCCTAGTTGCTTGGTGTGAGTAAGCAGGTCTGGCTCTTGTCGAAGTAATTTGCACAGAAAGTAGGAAAAACACGGTTTCTCTGTTGTTTGTGTGGATGCTACTCTGGTGGCGAGGGTGGAAGACACTCGGCGCTTCCAATAGCTCCCTCTGCCTGCAACGGGACGGGTCCTGTGCATCTGCCAGAAAACACAAGGTGCTGTTTCATCAGTCGCAAAACTGACGCTCGCAGGGCGGGATGATAAAAACTCAGTCCCAGAAAATCTAGGTGCTTAATAACCAAACTCTTCTTCTGCAGCTCTGCTTTACAAAAGGGTTTTGAAGGCTGTGCTACTGCCCTCTGCGACTCTTACTGCAAAGTACCTTAAATAACCCTTTGGGCACGTGTGCGGAGCATGAGTGAGTGCCTCAGAAACTTTTGCTTCTCTTCTCTCGCGTCCATGTGTTGAAGCTGCTTATTAAAATGATGTCTTAATTTAACAAGGCCAACTGTACCTGCGCCGTGCCTGCCAGTGCAGTAAGAAGCCTAAGAGAAGGCATCTGTACTGGTTGTTGGGGCTTGCTTGCTCTGGAAGCCAGTGAGATATAAACTCATCTCCAAAGAAACAGACAGAGGTGGAAGAGTTAGTATTGAGTTAGGAAGGAATATCCTGGCACACATGAGATCCTGCTTTAGTTTTGGTTTTGGGGCTTTCAGTCGTCATTTTGTGGTTTTTCAGGGGCTGAGCTGGGGGTTTTCGCATGAGGATTCAGTGGGTAATCAATATTACTAAGATTTATCCATCAAAAACCTTCTGTGAAGCAGAGAGGATGTTTTCCAGCACTTCTCTACAGTGGTCAATTTTTAAAGAATGTGAAAATAAATGCTGCTTAGTGGCCTCAGCTGCTCAGTGCCACTCGGCGATCTGGGGAAGGCAACGCAGAGCAGACAGTGCCTGGGGGTGGTCTTCTGCACCACCTCCTGCCGGGGCATCAGCTCAGATCCAGAGAAACCAACAGCATTAAGAGAGTTTCAATGTATTGTGGTTTGCGCAACAACGTGGCAAAATCATGTATTTATTCATACTGCCTACCAAACTAGGGAGGTGTGAGACTGTTTGTGTCTCAGCGGTCTGTTTGGACTTTAATTTCTAAGTTGCAGTTATTGCAAAGAATTTTTACCAGCATCATCTCTTGGGAACTAGACCCGGGCCTGCTCGATTCCTCTGACTCCAACTCAGAATGGCAATGGGCATCATCAGACGGTTGTGGTTTTGGTCACGGTGCCGCTAGGCTTTAAGTAAAGCGCTGCCAGCAGCTGCTACACGTCCAGGGAAGGGAGCCTCCCCTGCTCCGCGGCATTGTAAGAGTCAAACCAGCATCCTTCTCCGTGTCAGGCGTTGCTGAAAAGAGTTGTGCATTACTCAGCTGCAGCAGAAACTTCCCTTTGCACTGAACCGTGGAGCTCTGGGAAACCGAGCAGCCAAGCCTCTGGTTACCCCTCGGTGGGGCAGCCCTGGCCTGCTGGGGCGTGCTGTCTGCCTGTCCCGCTTCCCCGAGCACCCGGCCGGGCGAGGGCCAAGGCCTGTGCGAAGGCCGTCTCCTTATATCTCCTTTCCAATGTGGAAATCAGTCTAATGTGCTTGTTTGAATGTAGATGTGAGCATAAAATTTCTGCTGGCCTTGCTTAAAAATTTATTCCAGGCAGTTCAAAAACCTCCCTGTTGTTCACTCGCTTGCACAGCCAGACAGCGATGATTTCCCCAGCCTCTTCTCCGGAAGCCTGCGTTAAAACAGTATTTAAAAATTGGAATTTCTNCCCCCAGCTGCGAGGGGACGCGAGGGGCTGTGGTTGGGGGGGGGGAGGGCAGTGAACCAAACAGTCGCGGAGACGCTGACCTGAACTGCTGCTTGCTATCAGCTACGTTCTTCACAGCACGAAGGCCTCGCTAGTTTTAAGGCTTTATTATTATTATTATTATTATTATTATTTTATTTTAAAAAGAGCTGCTGTAGTTACAACAAAAGAATTTATTGCTACCATCTGACATGGAACTGATTTGCAAGGCCTCTGTCTGCTTCTGCGAAAGCTTTCCCTACCGAAAGCACTGCGACGGCTGTCACGTTTCCTAGCTGAAGGACTGATATTCAACGGGCCCCTTCCGCTCGTGCTGTAAATGAACAGAAATTTCAGCTCCCAGGGGTTTCATTTCAGTGCCGTCTGTGAGCACGGCGTTAAGTGAGAGTCCGAATCTAATGAAAATCTATTTTGAATATCTTTGCTTACGGGTCCTGCCGGGAGAGCACAGTCCCCTGCTCTGATGGACTGCCTTGTGTAGGGCAAACACTGCTGTCCAAGATTTAGCTGATTCTTAACAAGTTGCATCAATGACTCGGAGGCCTGTAATAAACTAAACTAAACAAAACAGTGAAGCTTAACACCGTTTTTAAAAGGGGTGTTTTCAAGGTCGCACGTCATGGCTTGTTGGAAAAGGAGTTGTGGTACGCGGTTTGTTCGGGAAGGCATGTGCTGAACTGCAGCACTCGGCTGTTGTCCGCTAAGACAAAGCCGAGGCGTGGAATCCTCTGAGAACAGGGAAGGTGCTCTGTGACAGCATTTGGTTTGCATTCCTGAGCCTGCTGCACGAAAAGGCAGAGAGAGACGGGCTTTTGTGGGACAAACGTCAAAAGAATTAGCCTGTCTTAGATAAAGCAAATGAGGTGGCACCTATTCTTTTGTCACTAAGACACATGTACGGACCAGTCCAGAAGATAAAAGTCTGTCTTTCTGGTTTTGCAGTTCTCAGTGGTTTGCACTGTGCGCGTTTCACCGCCGTCGTTTCTTGCGCTTTGGGAACACGACCCCTGTTAGTCCTCTTCTCCATCTGAATGGGAAAAGCAGCTCGAAGAACCAGCAGCTCAAACAATCAGCACAGAAACATAACAGCATGTCATGTGTTTGATCTCGGTGTCGTGCGTGCCTGACGGTGCAAGAGCAGCTCTTAATTTCATTAAAAAAATCAAGTTACCGCTTCACATGGCATAAAAAGGTAGAAACAGCTGAACCATGAGCAATAGTTCAAGATTTATTATTGTTTTATGTCACGAGTGTAGGTTCCATCCCTTTTAATGCTTGCGGTTTGAAAGGGCGGCTCTTTCTGAGGCCACGGCACGTGTCGCGTTACTTTTTGAGACTGCTCTGCTGCCGCCTGGCTAAGACACGGCCCTCGGGTACAGCAGGCTGCAGCCAGGCTTCTCTGAAAAGCTTTTTAAAAAGCCTGCTCCATGCTGCCTTGAATCTATTTGTATTTACTATGAAACTTGTGTCATCGTCAGTGGCTCTATTCATTGTTGCCCTGGCCTTTGTGCACTCCGGCACACAGTTGACGTAAAAGTCCATATATAATTAAGTCTGTATTCATACACCAGCGTGCCGTTCCCATGCAAAACCCTAGGGAAGTAAAAGCACAGCTTTCTTACCGGGGAGGGGGGCGGTTAAGCAGACCGCTAGAGACAGATCCACACTACTATGTGATCATGAGTTATTAGGAAAGGTAGTATTGTTTTTAAAGCTCAGTCTTGTCCCTTTTTTTATTTATGTAGGGACAGTATTCAACGTATTTTACAAAATACAGTTAAGAGCAGGATTTTTATTGCCATTTCGCAGACTGAGAACTAGAATCCTAGAGGCCGTGAATAATTCATTAAAATCCAGAGGGCAGCCAGTAGGAGTTGGCTAACAACCCCGCAGCGCCACGATGAAGCAGATCTTTTGATCGAAAAGGAAAATCGCGAACCTAGTATGTGCTTCACCGCTGCGCCCTAACCGCGACACCCGTGATACAGGACACGGATGCACTCTGTTTCTTTCTGCTTTTCTCGTAAATCACTGTTTTTACGTTCACGCTTGCTGCCTTAGGGCTCCGTCCTTATGCTGCCAGGCTCAGGCCCGGCCTGGAATTTCGGAATCAACGGGCCGCAGTGCGACGAGGCCGTCTGCGCGGCTGTTGCGGCAGGACAGCGCTGCGAAGGCTCCGCTTCTGCCACGAAGGGATTCCTGCAGGGAACCCGACCGGGTCACGTACAGGGAGAGGGGGACATCCCGTGCCCGTCCACGGACGCAGCCGGGGATGGCGGGGAGGTGCTCGGACGGGTGCGAGCCGTGCACCCAGCTGGTGGCGGGGGCGAAAGGAGGGGAGGCCTGG
>VZSC01012463.1:283819-306719 GCA_013398225.1 Steatornis caripensis
GGGGGCCGAGCCGCCGGGGCCCGGGAGCGATGGATTTTCGGGGGAAGAAGTACGAGCGCGGCAGTAACTGGTCGGACCCCGAGGTGGTGGAGCTGCTGCAGCTCTGGGCCGACGAGTCGGTGCAGATGGAGCTGGAGAGCTGCCTGCGCAACCAGCACGTCTTCAACCGCATCGCCGAGGTGCTGCGGGAGAAGGGCATCCACCGGACGGGCGACCAGTGCCGGGAGAAGATCAAGAAGATGAAGCTGGAGTACCGGCGGATCAAGGACAACAGCAAGGCCCCGCGGGGCGGCCGCACGTGGAAGTTCTACGAGGTGATGGACCGCGTGCTCACCAGCCGGCCCGCCCTGGCCTACGGCTCGCTGAGCGGCAGCATGATGGCTCAGCAGGTGCTGCAGGGCGGCATGGTGGAGAGCTACCATCACCAGTTCGCCTCCTCGGCCCTGCCCTTCGCGCACTCCCAGCACCCTGAACTGATGGAAATCAAATGTGAGGAGGTGAACTCTGATGAACACTGCTTGACCCCAGAGCCCCCACCATCCATGTCTTACCAGCAGGGCTCCCCTGAAGAACATGAGATGGAGAGAGCCTTCTTGGAGAGGGCCCAGAACGACTCTCCCATCTCCAGGGTGGAGATTCCCATTGAAACCAGTGTTTCACCTTCAGGTAGGGATAGCCTTTTACATTCCAGCATAAGGTTTCTGCCCGGTTTCCCAGAAAGAGAGATTTTTTTTTTCTGGTGCAGAGATAGACACCTGGTTTTCACACTGACGTTTGGATCGTTATTTTTCCACGTCCCAAAAAGCTTTAAAGTAGAAGGCCGGTATCTGCATTCGTAGTCTTCTGGCCATTCCCGAAACGTATCTTGCTGCAGGTAAATAAAACCTAAAATTACCGCGCTAGGCTAAATACTGCGTATGAAATCCAAAGGGCTAGCGTGTCTGCCATAAGCCGGGCTGGGCATTTGTGCTAGATTTCTGCATATAATGCTGACAGTACTTACTTTATTGAAAAAAAAAAAAAGAAAAAAAAAAAAAGATTGCATGCTTTTTGGTATCATTTGAACATCACCAGGGCTGTCTGCGGTCCTCATGCTGAATTGTATCAGGAGACCCTCTTCTGCCGTGGCTGCACTATAAACCTGCAGGTGAAACTTTCCTCGCGTTCTTTGAAAATGTTTTCGGGACCTAATCTTTTAGGGCACTCAGCAATGAAGAATACTTGGGAATAATCATTGCCTGGCTTTCTAAGCTGTTTGTTAGGCCTTGGAAAGGAGATGTTTTTGAAAGTCACTGGCAGAAACAGCGTATCTGTTTACAGGAGAGGAGGCTCCTGCACTGAAAGTGCAGCTGGCCGTTGCTTGGCTGCCAGGAAGGGTACGGTCTGGAAATCCTGGAGATTTCAAACCGGTCTAGGACAGGCTGATGGAAGAGCGTGGCGTGGCGGGGAAGAAGAGAGGTGGTAACCAGCGTGAGGTTAATGTCTGAGACCGGGAGGAAATGCCGTGTCCCCTCCGCCTTGGTGGTTGTGGAGTTAGTCCGCTGGAGGGAACTGGCGATCATCCGGGTTAGTTCAGAGGCCGAGCGTGGGGCTGGGGCTGGCGGCACAATGGGCTGCCCGAGGTGTGAAGTTAAAAAAAAAAAAAAAAAAACCAAAACACCTTTAAAAAACCCTCACAAACTTAAAGATACACCTGTCAGGTTTTGTTTTGGTTTTCCTGTAAGACCCTACGGTAGACCGAAGGGTGTACCTAGGAGGGGCAGCGGGAGGCACCAGAGCACGTCCACGCCACACCACTTGCTGCACGTTTGATTTTTGTTTCTCGCTTTTACGTATTTGCAGGTTTCAGTGAGCCCAACATGGCAAACTCGTCACGGATCCAGAACGTGGTTCCCCGGCCTGGCTTCTCTGCCTTGCATCGGCTGAGAAAAAGGCGGAAAGGCCAGCGCGTGAAGGACCCGCTCGATGATCTCTTGCTGAAGACCCTGGCGTCTCAGCGGGCCATGGAAGAGCGCTTTTTGCAGATGGAGGAACGCCGGTATCAGCGAGATTTGGACGTGGAGGAGCGTCGGATGCAACTGGAGCAGCGCCGGTTTGAACTGGAGCGGGAGCATGAGTTTCGCATGTTCAACGTCTTTGCTCAGATGCTCAGCATCCTAAAGCAGAGCCATAGCGGCTCCTCCTCCTCTGTCACCATGCCTCGGGGCTTGGACTTCAGCCAGGCGCTCTCCGAAATTGCCGGAATGGGAGGAGGAGGGGGCAACCTGCAAGAGACGAGGGCTCGGCCACTTACTGAGAGGAGGATTGACATGCACGGCTTCTGTAACCCCAGTGACTTCCAGAGAAGCCCCTACCTCTCTGCTCGCGGCAACATTGCCAGCATTTTTCGTGGCTCCACTGAGGAAGGGTACAAAGCTTATCATGCTGACAAGTACGATGAAGACAAGAACCCCAATGTGAGTGAGAACCTCAAAGTGGTTTCCTGGCTTTCTTCCTAGGAAAAAACTTTCTTAGGGGGTTGCCGACAGATATGCTAAAAGCGTGGGGTTTGCTTTGTTCTCGCTCACACGCGGCAGGTCAGGCTGTTTGTTTGAGGAAGAGAAATAAAAAGTAGTTTTGCAGATCATCTGCGTGTCAGAGATGGACGCCGTGTTCGCCTCAGGTTTGCACGCTCTGGTTTCCCTATCGGGGAAACAATTGCAGTAGTAGACCTTGAAAGATGTGAGAAATCTGCAGGAACGAACAGAGCTCCTGTTCCTCCTTTCAGGCCGCCGCCTCGGGTGCCCAGTGAAGACCATCTCTGAGTATATCCAATCATTGCAGGTGATGGGTGCAGGAGATATGACAACTAAGCTGTAGGCATTTTTTTTTAAAAATTGCTTTTAATTAACACTCAGCACTTTTTCTGCCTGTGTATGCTCCGCTGCTCAGTTGCAAGCGGCTCATCATACCCCCCTTGTGGCACAAGGCTGAGCGTTAACGCTTCATGGCAAATTACTACCGAGTAACAAGTGTAGTAAATACAAATAATGATTTGTACATGGATTACTTTTAAGTAGACCTTGCATTCAGATACCGAACTATTTGCGACTTCAAAAATGTCTTAGCCCTGACTTTAGTCACGCTGTGTGGGGAGCTGAAAACTGGATTTTTAGGATGGAAAACCACAATGAAGTTTTTGATACAAAGTGCATTGTGAGGCACAAACTGCCTCTTCTACCAACCGCCATCGGCGCAGGAGGCGGCTTTTTAAACGAACGCCTAAAACTGGGCTGGTACTTCAGTAACGTGATAAACACACAGCTGCTTAGATTTCCTTTCGCGGTTTTTGAAAACGTATTTACCCAACCTCTTCCAATGATGAAAATGTGCTGGTAGATTTGAGCTCTTCAAGATCTAATGCAGTGCTAAATAAGCAGGGCCAAATCCTAAACCTAGAACTGTAGGGTCGTCTCTCCAGAGGGGAACATTTAGTGCTTTAACCCCTTTTCATGACCACGTGTTTGTGTGGTTTCTGAGCAAATCTGTGGCATGGAATGGTAATGACTGATAAATAAATGCTTTTCGATGAAGAAATGTATCCAAAACCTCATTCAGAACTGCTGCAGAAGGGTAAACCTCCGTTTTCTAAGAACTGTTTCAGGGTTTCTTTTGCAGTTGGATCTAGTAGTTCACTAGCGAGTGAGTTCAAGATTAAGTTAAACGTGTTCTGTAAAGAAGCATAAACCGTTAGTACTCATTCATTTACAGACAGCTTACTGACCAAGAAGCGGAGTGCCTGGGATATGTGCGTAAACACACGCGCGTGGATGCCTGTCTCGAGTTGTATAGGGTGAAGTTTGTGTGAACTGTGTTTTGACTTTTCCTTGGTGAGTGTTTTGGAGGCAGTTTAGTGAAGTGGTAGCTAAGGTGATGTATGTGCATGGTTTTTGTGTCTATAAACAAGGAATTACTTCTTTTTCTAGGGTATAATAAACTTTGGCACCAGTGAGAATAAACTCTGCTTTGACCTGATGTCTAAGCGGGTAAGTTCTGTTCCACAAAGAAATACTGAACTTGCTGTGTAGTTCCTCCTCAGCGCTTTCACCTTCCTGGGGTTAGTGCTGTTGCTTGGGTTTCTCTGTTTCACAAGTTTTTTGTCATGAATTCTTTATTTGTTGGAAATCCCTTTTGAATCCAGCTACTTGTGTCTTTATTTATGTTATTTTTTCAGGAGGATAGGAACAAGGGTGTTTTTCTGTTCCTCTTCATGGTGGGTTTCCCTTTGGGGACGTACTTGGCTCAGAAAACTAAATGAAAATAAGATGTGTGTTATTTTCTCCCACTGACAGTAGTGACGTAAAACAGAGGTTTTGAAATTAGTTTTGATCTCTGTTTAGTTTCAAGGGCCTTCACATCTGTCCATTATAAAGTCACACGACTTGGACACCCAGTTCTGAACTTGCCTGCCGTGTGTGAGGGTGGCAGGTCTTGAAGTCTCTCAGAATCAGACTGGGTCACTTGCTGCCTGCTCCCTTCGTTCAGTTGCACTGGGAAGAGGCATGAAATGCACAGCACGAGTCAAAAAGTAGGAAAAGTCAGAAGAAAACAACAGAACCGTGCTGTGGAGGAACGTCTCTTGATTTCCGTTAATGTCAGTGCCCGGGTGCAGCCTGCGAGGCGGGCAGGCGGCGGTTTCTCCTACCTGGAGTTGTCTGTGGGGAGGGAAGGCGGCTCGGGGTCGGACAGTTGGCCTCAGCGGTTTGAAGTTCGTGGTTGCTCCCGTTCCACCAATTCCCACCCTCAAAATGTTCCTTGTTTTATTTCTGCCTGCCACTCCACTGACTCGGGGGAACGCTACCCCACCACACCGCCTTCCAGCTAAAAGAACAGGTAAGGCAGAGCTGCTGCCTGCACGAAAAAGGTGCCTTCTAGGCTGCGTAGGGGGTGCCTTCCTTCCTTCGCTGTCCTTTCCCCTTAAAACTAACACCAAGCCTGCAGTAAGTAGTGCAGAGGGAGACGGTAGTCAGCTGCGTCCTGCTTGGCCTTATGATGAAAACGAGTTTAGGCTTTGTCGGCGACGGTGAGACGAGCCGTCACGCTTGTGGCAACAAGCTGAGCAAAGGTATTGTTGCCAGCTTCTCAGTCATCACGGCCTGGAGTTACAGTATGGATTTCCTGAACTCAGCACCAGCGGGGATTGTAGGCCACTAATTTGTTGCTATTTGGGACAGTCAGTACATCCCGTTTCCGCTCAATAATGTATCACGTTTCTGTCTTCAACTTCTGACCCTTAGATTAGAGAATATTTTGTGACGTGAGATCTCAGATGGTCTTCCTTTCAGCTGGCCCGCCTGGTTTCCTTAGCCCTTTAGCCCTTAACGCACCACCTTTAAGGGTTCTCCTCTTTATGATTGCGTAGCCGTTTTTGGCCAAGTCTGCTGATGCGTTTTGTGTTGCATTCTCTAGATAAGTTTAGGAGAGAGATCTAAGGAGGCACAGTTCTGTGCTACATAGGCCTCGAGAACATCTACAGCTGAATAAAGGAACTTTAATCCTATAATACCAGGTTGTAATTCTGCATGGGATAATAGGGACAGTGTCTTTAAACTCCAGAGCTTGGCACCAGTTATTAAAACACCAGTACAGACTGTTGTAGCTGTGTTATTACGGGAGAAACTTTCACGCTGCATGTTGGATTTCCCTCCTCCTCCCTTGCACTATCACCTGCCTGTCGTGTCCCCCCACCCTCACCTTTTTTACTATTAACTCATAGGTTTGGTTGCCATTAAATATTTGGAAGGTACATTGTACATAATATTTGTTTATTCCCTTTTTGTTTATGTAAAATGTCCTCTTCTCTCTGCCCGTGTCACCGCTGTGCTTTCCCTTGCAACTTCATAGAACTGGATTGTGTGAAACCCTGATATTTACGACCTTGAAGACTTTATGTAAATATAAACATTGAAAAGGGGTCCACAGTTCAGATCAATCTGTCTTTGAGATCAGAATGAACTCCTAATAAGGAATAAAGTGCCTGCCCCGGGGAAGAATTATCAAGAAGATAATTTTATTTTTCTCCTGGCTTTTGAAAGCTCCTGTTACGCTGTAAGGCTCATCAAAACTTGGCAGAATTACAGGTCTGAAGGAGCTGCGGTAACTTGGAACTGAGACGTAAATGAAAGCTAGAATTCATTAAAAATTAATATATTAAAAGTTTGTTAAAGGAAAAACTTACCCGACTGTGATTCATAATCCTTTTTACCTCTTTCTGGCAGTCGAGGCCTGAGCCTTCGCAGTTGGGACTGACTTTCCAGCTGAAAGCTGTTGTTCTCGGAGCTTGGGCGGAACGCCCTTCGGGACCCTTCGGGGTTGCTCCGTTTGCTGAGAAAGTCTTATGTGGGCACCTTGGTCGTGGGCATTGTGCGTATTGCCCGTTCCGTGCCCTTTTCGTACCTCTCTCCGCAGCAAAGTTTTGGCTGCAATAACTTGGCAGAAGGCCGTACTTCACATAGCCTGAAGTTGTCACTGATCGGTTTGCTGGTCCTTGCTTTTCCGAGCTGCATTCGTTTTGATGGTCAGTGGCATTCTCAATCCAGTTTTACAGCTGTTGAAGTTACGTGTGTGTGTGTGTGTGTGCGCGCGCGCACAGGTATGTGCCTGTACATGGATCCTGTCTAGCTCCATGCTTCCGAGATCTGCGATCGTGCTTCTAACGGTCCTTCTTGTTGCTCCCAGCTGACACAGGCTGATATGAATCTGATGGAGCCTCCGCTGCTTCAGTATCCCGACTGGAAGGGACATACATTGTAAGTCTGCTCTTTTCTGTAATGCTTCTCTTTTTGACTGCATGTCTGATAAGCAGAATGGATGAATGCAAACCGCTGCTTCTATGCTCACTAGTTAAAACTTTTCTAGGTCATTTAATAACCTTTTTCTTTGCAAAACTGTAAATTAGCTGCCCTAGCAGTTTGTCCAGTCAAAAATCCTTTCATGTGAGAGAAGATGCACGTTTTCTAAAGCAAACACAGTTTTAAAAGCACTGTATACATTAACAGATTAGGGAACTCCAAACAGTTCTTTGAAACATAGCGAACACGTGGGGACTTTAATCATTCTTTTTAGTGCCTCGATTAAAGCTTGTCAGAAATGTATGCACCGTTACAGACATGATCTGGAACACCTTTGCTGTGTGTAGCAGTCATGTCTGTGGCATGGGCCTGAGCTATCCTGCTTTCTGGCTGTTTTCACCAGACTTTACTGTGCCTGAGCTTTCTTTTCCTGAGATGCGGACCTGGGGTGAGCCCAGCTTCTTGGAGAATAAGCTGAATCGATATTTGCTTTTGTGTCTTTCTCAGTTTACGGGAGGAAGTGGCTCGATTTTTGACCTATTACTGCAAGGCCCCTGCACCTCTTAAGGCAGAAAATGTGGGTAACCCACTTTCGGTTGGTGTCTGTTCTAATGTATTGCCATTTGTTTTTGGAGATTGCCATAATCTTCTGGGTTTTTAAGCGAGGGATTTGGTAAGATGATAGCCTTTTATCATGTGAATGAGATTGATTTGTAGCCATTTCAGTAGCTTTTGGTGCGTGCTTCAGCCACAACACTTCGGGTCTGCTGTGTATTTGCCTCGTGCTTTACTTCCGCGTGCCAGCTCCGCATGCCAGTGTTCTCAGTGGGGCTTTGTGTTTTCACCTCCTTATTCATCTCTGGGACCTACTGTGCCTGTATCCCTCAGCCTTGACAAAGGGTGCCCATTGTTTCAGTCAAGTTTAGTTTCGTCCCGTTCTGCTGTTACACCTCAGGACAAAAATCTGTAACTGGGCCAAGAGAAACAGACCTTTTCAGACTTTGCGACGGTGTTGTAAGGAAGGCATCAAGACCCAAGTCTCTGCAGGACTTGCTCACCTGAGAGAGGCGCAGGCTGGGGGCGCAGGCGCCTGCAGAGATCAGGGACTCCAGCCTCTGCCGAGTGCTGAAGGCAGCAGGAGCTGGTGCAGCCGTTGCGTTTCTGGCTGCAGTAACTCAGCACAAGCCCATACTTTACGTGAACTGAAGTTACCACTGGCCAGTTTGCTGATCACTGCTGCTCTGAGGCAGCAGATTCTGCCTCATATTTGGAGTGAAACCCGTGGGACCCGTGAGCATCTTGTTTCCTAGAAGCAGGAATCGAACCTGCTCCTGTACGAGGCAGGGATTTCCGCTTTTGCACCGATTCATCAGGAGGTCAGAGTTGCTGTTACCACAACGATAACATGTATTACATGTTGATGAAAAGTAGTTTGCTTCTCTAGCAGTTCAGAACTGCTCCCCATTTTTTTCCCCCTACTTAAAGCCTACTCTTTTGCTAAATTGCTTATTGGAATCACGAATGGCGCCGGGAGAGAGTGTCTCTGAAGCAAAGAACAGGATTAAAGGTATTTCTGGTAGAAGTGGGATTTTTAGCAGGAAAATTCTGGGAATGGAATAGGGAAGAAAAGAATTGGAGAGAAAATACATTTCAGTGATATGGTCAGAAATTACTGTTTTATGGTGTTGCCTTTCTATGGACAGGTTTCTCACTAGCCTCTCTCTCTCTCTCTCTCTCTTCTGTAGGTGATTGTTTTAAATGGTTGTGGCTCTTTATTTTCTGCATTAGCTACAGTCCTTTGTGATCCAGGGGGTAAGTGGATGGTTGGGGGATGTTGCTAGTGTTTATTTTTGCTGGGAAACAATGCGTTACTCTGTCTAAATATTGTTTGACAGAAGTGAAGTAGTGGAATTGGCACTGGCCTGCTGCAAAGTTCTTGTTTCCTGCAACATCGTGCTGTGAAATTTGTCGTCTCCATCGTCTGCGGGTGTCACGCGCTCACACTTGGTGTCTTGCCCTGTCTGCCTTCGCTGTCTTCCTGGTGCCTAGTTTTAGTTTTTTAGACTAAATATATATATATATATTATATATATATATATATATATATACCCAGTTCACCTGGGTTCTTGCAGAAGATTAAAGAATTAGTGTGAAAACGAAGCGGAAGAAAAGGCACTAACATCACAGTGTTTCCAGAGGGCACAGCTGTAAAAAAACTTCCACGTTTAGCCGAAGTACATTAGAAGAGAGAGAAGGACTGTGACCTGTTGATAACCAATTTTATTTTATCGGTTCCAGAAGCTGTGCTGATTGCTACTCCCTTTTACGGTGGTATTACGCAGAGTGTCTTCCTCTATGGTAATGTCAAGCTGGTGTATGCCTATTTAGACAGTAAGGTAAGACCTGAGAGGAGGGAATACCGACCTCTGTA
Source organism: Steatornis caripensis (assembly GCA_013398225.1). NCBI lineage: Eukaryota > Metazoa > Chordata > Aves > Caprimulgiformes > Steatornithidae > Steatornis > Steatornis caripensis. The sequence continues at coordinate 293,081 of VZSC01012463.1, forward strand.
GTTAAAGAGTAATTGATACTGCAAAGTGCCAAGCATTGGGAGCCTCTGAAAGCCATCCTCAGAACACGGATAGGCTGCAGCCCATGGACATTTTCCCAATTTATTGCTGGGAAACTGGGCACGTAATTTGCGAGGAAGTTGTTTGAGAATATGAATCTGGATTCCAGTTTTGTCCTTTTCTTGTATCTTACTCCCAGTAATGGCTCGATAGCCATTCTGAGCCTTGGAGACAGAAGTATGTACTGTCCTACTAAAGATGGTCCTAGGGGTGGAAAAGCAGATGGAGATCTTGTATTGGTTTAGTTATTCAAGGGTAACCAGGGAATTCTGGGTGTGTTGCCGGCCTATGATGAACATTTCTTTGATTTTATTTATGTATTTTTTCTTTCTGTAGTATAAAAGGATAAGAAGATGGTTGCTAGGGGGTTATTGTTTAATTGGTTAGGGGATTGGCTGAAGGCAGACTATATTGAAATAACTTGGCCTTTTTTATCTTTGCGATGTCTTTCAGGTTACTGGAACAAGCACTCGGCCTTTTCAGCTTACAGTGGAAAAACTGGAAAAAGCCTTGCAGGATGCCCGGGCAGAGGTGAGTTTAGCTGAGCTTCACATTACCAGTTAAGTCTACAGTATGTTTGAGATGGCACGTCCCAGAAGTGGCCTGAAGATCAAAACATTTTCAAAACCTAGCACCCGGCTTTCTGTTTGTCCTTGTAGACCACCTGAGGTCTGCAGTCTGCCCCTTGCAAACTCAGGGGCAGTCTTAGGGGGAATCGCCGGTGTTGTGTCTGTCTGGTTTTGGTCACAGCAGAAAGGACAAACCAGGAGTACCAGACCATTCACAAAGCACTGGGACGCATTCATTTCACAAAAAAATTGTACTTGGGCGTGCACTAAAAAGTAGGGTCTATCCAGGGTTTCTCCTGTAGGAAGGCCCCCCGACGTACCCCAAAACTGACTGCTCTGTACAGTAGTGCAGATGAATCCACTGAGAACATGGAGAGTTTTTGCAAGAAAGGAGAGGTGCAAGTCTAGGGAATAAATGCAGATGAGTATCGCCTTTCTGAAGAGGTAGTCCGTAAGTTTTGACATTGGCCTAAGCCCTGCATATGTTTAGCTGCATCTTTAGATCATTACCAGCTCTGGCATCTCCGGCCAGTTGTGCTCTAAATGAGAAGAGTTTGCATCCAGGTAGCTCAAATTCCTATGTTTCTCGCCTCATTCACAGACAATCTTCAGTAGTTTGTTACTTCCCAATTACTGATACAGCTCAGAGAAAGTTCTCTTCCATGCTGAGAACACGTGAGAGCATCTTTCTCGTTAATTGGTTGACCAGGTGACAACGGTTGTGGCAGACTCCCTCTTCTCAAAATCATAGATTCATTCTATAGTCTTTTCCTCAGCTCACTTTGCAAGTGATATAATTGTACAAAAAATATTAATACGTGGCTAAACGTTTCCTCATACAAATCTAACCCTTGATGTGAAAAGTCACACTGGAAGCTTAAGGCGAATCTTGCTCAAGTAGAGGGACTGAAAATTTATCCCATGGCAGGCGCTCTCTTAATACCGCGCTGTTTGTGTTCTGCAGGGTGTTACTGTAAGGGCCTTGATTCTTCTGAATCCCCAGAATCCCCTCGGGGACATCTACTCCTTGTCAGAGCTACGGGACTACCTGGAATTTGCTAAAAGGTATGTCAGCTTGGAAGGCTGAGGCATCCTGAGTCGGATGTGGCTTCCAGACTCTGGTGGAGAACTCGCTGTCCCTCAATTCATCTGTGAATATCTCTGAAGTCAGGCAAACAGCCTATTCTTCACAGACAGCAGTGGGCTTGAGAGAGGAGAGGGGAGTGCTGGGGACGAGGGAGCGTGGACCATGCAGTGTTCTGAAGTGGCAAAGCAACTTGCATCAAGGAATGCAAGTTTTGTCTGTTGGTAGCAACAAACAGCCAACGCTGTGGTGCTCTTCTTCTCTGGTAGGAAGCCGAGCTCCTTTCCTGACAGTTTCTCTGTATATACAAAGACAAAGAAATACATGAAATGGATTCCCAGCTTCATCATGAGTTGCGGATACCCTCTGAGATTCAGAATCCATGAGATTCTGAGTGGATAATAATACAGCTTACTCTAGATGGGTAGTACCTATAGGAATTAATTTTCACTAGTGCATTGGAAATGACTGAATTTTTATCTTGTTACGTGGCTGCAGTGGGTGACAGGCGGATAAATCTCAAATCACTTCAGTGTAACGTAGTAGGCCGCCTGAGCTGTGGAAAAAAAATGCTTTATTTCTGCAAAATTCGGTGTCTGTCTTCTTTGAATAAAGCGAGTCTTTGCGTGCCTGAATTTATCTGCTTCCAAACCAGGAGCAGCCTTCTTTTGTAACCTCCGTTTTGTCCTTTTGCAGACACGAGTTGCATGTGATAGTAGACGAGATCTACATGCTGTCAGTTTTTGATGAATCAGCCACGTTTCACAGTGTCCTAGGCATGGACAGGTAAAATCAGCTCCTACTTCCCTGGCCACCTTCCAGTGACAGTTCAACATGATGCCTTGCTGAGAACTTGTGACTGGAAGTTAAGTCATGAGCTAGCAAATTCTGAATCTGCCTTATGCTGATTTCTTTTTCTTTTTCTTTTTCTTTTTTTTTTTGTAATGTCTGAATGGCAAATACATTTTGTCAAGTGCAATCTAGCCAGTGAAAAATGGGAGTTAGTGTTCTGTCGTGGTACACTTTTCAGTGCGTGCTTCCGTATTTGCTTGTGACAGTCCCCAAAACTGGAAACAGATGTTTCCTTTGGTGAGAGCAAGGCTTCTCTTCCTGCCTAAACTTTGTTACCTCTTTCCCATGTTTCTGTTGATGCCTGTGAAGACTTTCTGTTGCTGTTTACTTTCCTTTTTTTCATGCGGTAATCACAGATCACAGTGTTACTACAGACTGGAAAATGGGGTATCGGTTTAATGAGATGAAAAAGTTTTCAAATCTCACCTCATAAAAATACGGTGTGTTTGGGTTTTTTTTTTTAATTTGTAGTTCTCATCAGTGGTGCTGTCTTTATTTTTGTGCTCAATTGCAAGGAAATAAAATACACTTGATTAATTTTTAGCTCAGTGTTGCTGGCGTGGATGTACAACGTTGCAGAAGAACTCTTATCCCCTTCTGCAAAATATTGGGGTTTGAAAGAAAGAAAATCACTTTTAATCCTTGGCAAATACACTGGCACAGACCTGATTTCTAGCATTATATGTATAAGCTTCATATGTATAGGAAATCTGCGCGTGAAATGTAGCACTTGCAAGTATCTGTGTAGCTGAAATATTTTAAAATCGTGTCTAAAACTAGTTCCAGGGAGTTCCTAGCTTCTAAAGTTAGGTCAGATTTGGATTTTCCTTACTTGACTGCTATTCCGTGCTGCACTGTCTGTCATTGTGTAATGCTGCCTCTCTGTTTCTGCAATGCCGCACTGGTGATCCAAAAGCTTCAGCACCTATGACACTAACTGCCCATCTGCATCCTTCTACATACAGATTGCCCGATCCACAGCGGACTCATGTGATGTGGGGAATAACCAAGGTGAGTGCTGTTTGCCGTCGTGCCGTGGCATCCTGGCTGGTAGGGTTGGCCTGGTGTGCTCAGGTTCCTCATGCTGGAAGGAACAAGGATCCCGGTCTTCCTGTGTGATAAAGTAGTCTCCCTGTGTCTTCTGCAGGATTTTGCTGTCTCTGGGATTCGTTTTGGTACTTTATATACAGAGAACCAAGATGTTGCTAATGCAGTGGCTTCTTTGTGTTATTTCCACGGGGTTTGTGGACCTGTCCAGCACAAGGTCGCACAGCTGCTGAGAGACAGAGGTGAGTCAGTAGCTCCATGTATGATCCTCTGCCATTCTGTGTGGCTTGGTGCCTGGGGGATCCCCTCCCCTTACTTTCCCAAGGGGTCTTCTGTTTGTACAGCTTAGTTGAGGGTCTTCTGTAAGCCTGAAGCTGCCCATGTAACAAGAGGCAGACAGTTCTACAGAAAAGGGCTGTTTCTGCACAGCTGCTGATCAGCACAATTAAGAGGAGCTGCTTTGATAGCTATTTGTATAGAAACAGTCAGTGTTGTGTAGAACCAGCTGAGCAGAAACAAAGAATACAGGCTTGTGGGACATGGGGACTGGAACTGGATTTCTAGCTTTGCCCTGGATGGAGTGCGAACAGCCCACAACCACTAAGAGCTATGAATGTAGGGAAGCTTCCTCAGGAAGGCCAAGAAGATATTTTTCTGCACAGACACGAAACTGCTGGACAGTTCCTGCCCCTCTTTTTGCTATTTGAGGAAACAGAAAACGAAAAAAAGGTGGTGAAGGGTGAAATGGAAAAAGGCACTGGGAATGTTCTGGAAACTCCAACAGATCTGAATTCTTTCTCAGTTTGTAATTTTTTTTTTTTCTTTATCTTCTTCTTCTGGTCAGACTGGATCAACCAGGTGTACCTGAGGGCCAACCATGCCCGCCTAAAAGCTGCCCATACGTACGTGACAGATGAGCTGAAGACACTTGGGGTTCCTTTTCTCAACCGCAATGCAGGCTTCTTTGTCTGGATTGATTTCCGAAAGGTTGGTAGTCTTAGGAACAGAGGCTTCTCCTGGGATGAGGGCAGGCACGCGGTGCCACTGCATCTAGAGGGAAGTTTAATAGCGTGATAAGCATTTCGTTTTAACAAATCTGTGGTCTGATGAGCAAAGGGAAGCGTTGCCTGGTACTTCTGTCTGTTCTTTTCCTTTCGTCTGTCTGTGCATTTCCCTCCTTGCAGGACTTTCACTGCTCTCAAGCCACTTTCCTCCCCATTTCTTCCTTTATATCACAACTGCTGTACTTCAGAGGTAAAAGGTGTCTCCCTTGGCCTTTGCAGACCTCATGGGAATCACAAATTCATGAGGATCTTGGTGATTTAGCCTGTATGTTACTAACCTCAGGCCCTTCTGCTGACTCTCCTAGTACCTTAGGACAGGCACATTTGAGGAGGAGATGCTGCTCTGGAGGCGTTTTCTGGATAACAAGGTCCTCCTGTCCTGCGGTAAAGCCTTTGAATGCAGTGAACCGGGGTGGTTCCGCATCATCTTTGCTGACAAGACCCACCGGCTACAGTTAGGTGAGTAATGTCTTCTCTTTTTCCTCCCACCTGCAGGATTCCTGCAGTACTGTTTCCTCCTCTCCTTAATCCAAAACTTAACCTATTATCCTCGTCTTCTCCATTTGTCCTCCCTTTCCTTCCACGCTCCAAATTTTTCTGGATCTGATGGGTTTGGGGACACTTGTGCCTTGAACCAATCCGCTGGTGTTTCTCCTCCTTGTACCACTGCAGGTATGCAGCGGATCCGCAAGGTATTGGAAGAGCGGGAGCAGGAGATACTGGCTGAGGAGAAGGAGCAGCCCTGTCAGTCAGATCAGGATGGCAAAGCAGATAGCACGGATGAAGTCATTTTTGTGTCCCACCACCAGGAGCCTGCCTGTGCTGGTAGCTCCAACCTTGGTGACCTCATTGGCCTGCTGCAGCAACAGATGCGGTCATCCGACTGGCTGCAGAAAAACACAGCCGAGCAGTTTGCACAGGAAAAGCCAGAGATCTACGATGTGTTCAGCAAACTGGTGGGGAAGCAGTAGGGGTCAGTCTGCCTTCAGGGAGCTTCCTGAGCAGTGGGTGACCCTGGGCCCCTAACAGCTCAGCAGTGACTTCCAGCAAATAATATATTTTCTGTATAGCAAGAAAATCACTTTGTAAAACCCCTCCTCTCCCCTCCTGTTTGAGATCTCTAATTTGTATTATATAGGTGCGTTCCTTGGATTGGGGTGAGGGTAGGGAATGGTGGGGGTCTTGTTTGCCTGCTGCCCCCTGTCCTTGCGGCGTCATTGTATTTTGTATTTCATTTCTAATGAATATGCTCTTAACTCTTTATAAGGTCCCGTGGTGTCATTTTTTTACGCTTTTTATTTCACGCTTTCCAGGAAGACACGGACTTGAGATTGTTAGAATGTGTAAAATTTCCTTTTTCCCAAATGATCATCAGATGTAACTACGAATTTCGGGGACGGAAGGTGCTGCTTTCGCAAAGAGTTGTTTTTGGGATATAGCACCCCGCGTCAGCCCTCACTTAGCCTCCGCTAAGGGTGAATAAGTATGTGTACGGGTTCACTTGCGTGGCTGAGGCTCTTAGGACCATCTAGTCTGAGTTCTGTAAAGCTTTTCATTTTGGGTTGGTTTCCAGTTTAACCTCAGATCAGACAGTATCTAACACCCTTGGTTGGTGAAATGCCTGGTTTTGTTTCTGTCCTCCTTCTTTGTATTCGTGTAAGCGAACAGCATCCGTTGGCCTCTTGGCACAGTGTCCACAGAAGAGCTAAGAACGGAGAGGCGACTGAAAGTAGATGTTCTTTCTGCAGCCTTCCTGTTCCTGGAAGTCCGTCCCTTTTGGTTAGCAGTGAGGTATGTTGGCAGGACAACGCAGAGAATGCTGCTTCCGCCGCTGTGCTAGATGCACCTACTTTACGCCCGCACGCTTCCACCAAATGGTGGCACCCTCAACCATTTTCAGGGTAAAGGCAATTTTTTAGCTATGTTTGTCAATTTGCAGGGTAATTTTTTGACTAAAGAATATTCTTCATTCTCCTCTCCTTCTTCTCTTTCACATTTTAAAAGACGCTGCTTCCTGTATGATGGTGATAAAGTATTTCAGCTGGAAAGCTGCTTTCGCAGGTACAAGGCTCTTTAATTTCCAGTGCTATAAAATTTAGGTATCTTAAAGGAATTTAAGCTGTTTTTTCTGCATGCATATTAATCCAGAGTTCAAGGAAATTGCCCATGAAAACTGAGTGGAAGCGCGCTTTTCTCCTCCTGTAATTCGTTCTTACGGTAACTGATTTTCATCCTGGTGGCATTGTGGGATCCGTTTATATAATGAGTTAGAGGTGAAAGATAAAATTCAGGCTAAATTCTGTGCTGTCGAAGCAGTTGGAATTTGCTGATCACAAGCGAAGAACCGTCTTCGACTCTTCCGATCGAGCCTCCAATGTGAAATTGGAAAGGCAGCAAAAAAATCCTTGGTCCCATGAAAATACTTGTGTCCTGCTTGATGTCTTCTCTGTAGATCATTTAGAAGGGTAGTATTGCGAGTTAGCGGGGAATTCGGACTATTCTTTAGCTCAGTGTTCAAGTAAAACAGCTTTCATTTTACAGTTACTTGGTGAGGTGGACTGTCAGTGGCTGGTGGCTCACCGCAGGACCGGTGTGGCTCTGTTGGTTGTGTTCTCGGGCCTCGTAGATGTGGGCAGACGGGCATGTGGTAACGAGCGACAAAAGTGTGTGTCTGTATGATAGACCAAATGACCAAGGCGTAGGTAGCGAATAAATAATGTGACTGCACTTTGGTGAGGTGACAGTGCAGAACGGCCTGGACAGTGAGAAGGAGGGCCTGGCCGGAGGCTGAGGAGAAGATGGCGCTGCGCGTGGCGGCTGTGAGAAGCGACGGGGCCCTCTCTCAGATGCCAGCGGTGAGGCAAGGTTGGTGAGGTGATTGGCAAGAGAAGTATAAGGGACAGTTACAAGCATCGTATTTGCTTATTAGTTTGGCATTTGTCCATGTACAGTATTTTTAAGTACATTCTTTGATTATTGTAATTTATTCTCCGTTTGCACCTGGGTGCCCACAAAGAAAGCTACAGCACAAGGCAGGTCTCCTTAGCGCAATGGGAGGTGACACGTACCGCCAGAACACAAAAGTACTTACTGGTTTACCCCCCTCTTATTTGTGTATTCCAAGGAACGTCTGAGCAATAAAAATCTGGGGAGAAAGCTCTTTGAAAGGAAGAATGGGTAGGACTGTGCAGGCGTTAGCTGAAGTGGTATTTCAGGGGATTCCTGTAACAAACTCAACCCATTAATTACTCCTAATGTTCTTTTCTTTTGGTGTTCCGGTCACTTCTATGGTTGGAGCATGTTAATATACAGTAGTAACTATAATAACGTTTTTCACCTGTAGGTGTTTACCACTCAGAAAGCGGGTTTATCGTACTGTCTCTGTGTGGAAGCGGCCAGCAAAGCACACCTCTCTGTAGGAAAGAGGGTGCAATAAATACACTTTCAAAGTCCCTGCAGCTAATACGATGAGGCCTGCCGTCACTTCCGTCTGAGCTTGCTGCAACTCGAAATAACGGGACACAGACACGCTTTGTTGTGTGGAGTATTTTCCGTGTTTTTTCCAGGTTTAACACCTGCCCGAGTTGCTCTCCGCTGAGAGGTGCTAGCTTGGTCAAAATGTAACTGGAAATGAGGCTGGGGAGAAATGTGGTGTTACGAGCCTGCCGTTGGAATAGGCAACGTTTGTTTTGACAGCACAAACACCACCAATTTTGAAAATGGCCTTTACTGGTTGAAAAGGATTGGTAAACATTTAGGCAGTCCTGTGTATGTGTATACAGAAGTTAAATCGACTCTCATTTGCTGTAAGAATACCCTGCCAGAAGGAACACTGGCTCTGCCTGGACTGGTTGTTTGTTCCTTCTTCTACCTCCGTGTTCGATGTCCTCTCTGTTCACTACTTCTCATCATGATTATTAATGGCCTTTTTTTTTTTGTCCTGTGTGGCAAATCTCTAAAGAAAAAAAATAATGACAGAGAAACGACTAAGGACTGTCGCCATGCATTTCGTTCCTTTTACCAGTTTGCCAAGCCATAGGCACACAGAGCAGTACCTGAAATGATGAAGCCCGTGAGATCTGTATTGTTTAAAATCTCTGCATTTCGTCTAGAGTAAGAAATGCTATCAAGATGAGTATAACGCTGTGCCTTTACTGCTTGTGTCCGTCGTAATTACACAAGATTGTGAAATGCGCTTTGCATGCAATTTTTGTGTTCAGGTTATCATTCATTTGAGCACAGAGAGGATCCCAGACGGTGTCACGGTCCTTGCCGTGTTCCAGTCTCTCTCTCTCTTCCCCCCCTTCTCTCTCTGCTCCAGAGAGATGTTCAGATCACAAGCAAATCAATAGATCACAAGCAAAATATCTGTAAGGGAAAATATTCACTAATAGCTTGGTAGTTCTCTACCTGAACCGGAGCAGGGCAGCTGCTCCAATGTACTGTATGACAGATTTTTTTTCTAAATAAATGCTAATACCTTAATTGTTGTCTTTCTCTATTAGATTGCATCCAACAGAGCGTACATCTGGGCTGACTGGTGTGCTCTCCCCCAATCCCCATAACCACCCAGTTTCTTAAAACCTGCGTGGGGTCAAATTAGTATTTTATATTGACAATTTCTCTGCAGTGCTCCTCCAGTTCCTCGGTTACAGAATCCCTCTGTCGCTCTCCTGCTGCCGGCAGAGCGGTGATTTCATTTCAGCAGAGAGACGGTGGCTCGATAAAAAAACCTTGTCGTGGAGGAAGCTGCATGAATCACAACCCCTGGAAATTTCTGTGTCTAAAGTATCAGGCGTGCAAAAGGGGAAAACTGCTTTTGCACTTTTAATTGCATACGCAGCTATTTTTGTAAGGTTGCCTGACCTAACCGGGGGTTGTTTTGGTCCCTTCTGAAGCAATTCAGACCGCACTGTGGAGAGCAGGGCAAGGTAATCTCCAAGGATATATATACACAAGATGTGTATTCCAACTGAGGACATCGGAGTGGCAAGATACACTCGTTCTTCATTCCAATTAATGCTTTATTTATTAGCGACTTACATAAAACACTGGCAACTGACCGATGACAAGATCCTAGATTATCTGCAGCTGACAAATGTACTGAAGGGTCTGAGAGGGTTATAAATACTCTACTTTTTGTCCTCGGTTTGCCGGGGTTGGCTATTTTTAGCAAATAGCCAGTCGACCTTATCAAAATGAAGAATCAAAAATAGTCTGGAAAAACACTGCAAGGAAAGGCTATTTTTAGCTCTCTGTCTATTCCCTGCTGCTATCCAGTGAGGTCTGATGGCACAGCTCGTGCACAACCGCTTAGTTGTTCCAGGCGAACGCTTGTCATGACCCGTTCTTTCCCTGAATACCTCACTGCAGAAGGCATTCAATTGATTAAAGATTAACGCATCTGCAAACTGGGACAGCTGAAAGCTTTAGGGAGGGGGAATGTACAGAGCGTTTCTATCTGCATGTTTCTGCCGCGTTATAGTTTCTCTGAAGGGAACGCCTGCCTAACTGAATCTCCTCATGTCTCACACCTTTCAGTGAGAGCCGCAGTGCAGACCTCCAAAGTATATTTACATTTATTTTTCCTTTCAATTCAGGATGGCAGTAGAGGACGTAGAGTTACAGGCAGCAGACAGATCGCTGCATTGACCAGCGCCGTCAGTCAGAAACCAGCAGCGCAGGATGTGCACAATGGACTGGCTCAAGGGATAAAACCATGCAATCGGCTGCTAGATACAGTTTCTTGATCAGACTAATTATAAACTCAACTGATATAAATAAGGGTATCGTTTGGTTGTGAGACATAAGCCAAAATGGTGAACCAAGGCAATGACCTGGCCATTACAACATCCTGCTTGCTCCCGTACTAGAAACGCTTTCATTTAGTCCAGTACCTTGTATACCGGTAGTAGCCATTAACAAATTTTTCAGAAGAAAAAATTGAGCTATGATTTTTTTAGTTATGCTATGCAATAGGTTGAAAATAAGGTGGGAAAGATGTCCCCGTGCCATTAGTTTTCCCCTTTATATTTGCCTCTTAAAATGATCTCCTTTCGTTATAAAGGTGTTTTCAGATTGCGCTGCTTCCAGCACTGACCGCCCACCGCGCATCATAATCCCGCGTGCAGCTGCTTTGCGTATGTGGAGACACAGTAGCAGGAGGCTCTCCGAGCATCTCTTTCTCTTCTATGTACTGATCATCCCAGCAGAAAATACCCGATGCTGCACGCGACGGCAGGCAAACGTATGGCGTGATGGTAAAGCCCTTAAAAACAAATTCCCAGACGAGCCCCAGAGAGTCAGATAAGGCAGGGCATAAAGGGAAAAGCAAAGAGAGGTAAAATATCTGATTTCTCTTGTGCAGTTATAAAAATTGATAGCTTGGTATCCAGATGCTGATGAATATTTTTACAAGCTATAAATGGCAACCTGGAGTCTAAAAATAGACGCTGTGCTGCAGACTTGTCTGGCTTAGCTACATCGCTGGAATATAAACAGGCTCCCTGATGTGGTTTCAGGGAAATCTCTTTCAAAGCAGATTACACCCTCCATTTTTCTTGCTATTTTGAAATAAAATAGCTGATACTGCTTGCATTTCTTTAATTCCAGCTTTTAATAAAATTGCACTGCGTTCCAAATTTTCCTACAGGGATGAAACGATCATCAAGCCCCCGCGAATATTTCAGCTACAGTTGATTCAATGCACTTTCTCGTCCCCAGAAGAGCAGGGAGGCAGGGGAAGTGCCCGTGGGCGCTGCACGGGCTGGCACAGGCTGTGCTCGGTGTCCCCGGTCCCCCCGGCCGCACGTGGCCCAGCCAGCGTCCCCGTCACGCGAGGCGGCTGCGGGCCCCCCTCCCCGGCTCAGTCACAACCAGGCATTGCTCTCACTGATGAGTCCCACGGCTGCAGAGATCCAGCGCTCATCCAGTAGTGCCCCTTCCGATTCACATAATTGGACACGGTCCATTCACCCTCCAGAAGGAGAGTTCCTGCCTCTTATTTATGAATGGGGCAGCTCGCAGCCATTTCAAGCCGATGGGTTAAACCCAGAAACGTTATGTGCTTAAACAAACCCCAGTAACTTGTGCTGGGGAGGAGACAAAAGCCAGTCCCAGTGCTCAGAAACGATGCTTTCTATGAGTCCTTTGTGCTGCTGGCTTTGAATGTCACGGACAGGATGAAAAAGGTAGCAGTGAGTCTGAGAAGAACACCACATCACCCGCTACGCAACGTGCGAGTAAAGAGGTTGAAAGAAGAGAAAGCGCCGCAGTGACAGCGCTTCTCCTTTCTTGTGGGAGTACCGAGCTGTCTCTGTGCATGCATGTGGACAGCTTTGCAGAAAGCGGTTTTTCCAAGGGCAGGTGAAGTGAAAGACAACCAACCCACTGCTGACAGTCAAGGCTGCTTGAGGACACTGTACTCTGTGTGAGAGAGAGAGAGAGAGAGACCGTTTAGAGGTTTAGAGCAGGGATAGGTACGAACCCCCCGTCCTTTCACAAACACGTTATAGGATAGTACGCCGTCACCTCCCCATTGCACGTAAGATACAAGTATATAAAAATGGATACAAGAAAAATACAACAAAAATTGAAAATGGAATAACACATTTGAGGCCAGCAAAAGCTGGCTCTGCGAGATACATGCAGTAAGAGTCTTTTAATCAACCAAGGATCACAAGATAGGACCAAGCTTGTATCCCAGGCAGCAGAGAGCAGGTAGCAGCCTGGAGGTGCTTCTGGCCCAGAAATGAGGTGACCAAAGGGGCTGCAGCAGGAGGAGTCGGCACGGCAGGACGCTGCTGAGCTCTGGTAGCTCCACGGCTGCTCCATGGTTCCCTGAAGCTTTTATAAGGCTTTATAAAACATAGGGTTTGCTTCTCAAACAGCCCATACCTGTCCTCAGTTTGGCAGGAGAGGAGAGCCAGTCAACAGGTGAGAACTGTTCGCGGATGGGAGGTGTAAAGGCATCCTTGTTTCCACGTCGGTGGCACTGAGCGTAGCCAGGGTCTGCTGTTATCAGCCCAGAGAGCAGAGGAAGGTAAAAATATTCACTAATAGCTTGGTAGTTCTCTACCTGAACCGGAGCAGGGCAGCTGCTCCAATGTACTGTATGACAGATTTTTTTTCTAAATAAATGCTAATACCTTAATTGTTGTCTTTCTCTATTAGATTGCATCCAACAGAGCGTACATCTGGGCTGACTGGTGTGCTCTCCCCCAATCCCCATAACCACCCAGTTTCTTAAAACCTGCGTGGGGTCAAATTAGTATTTTATATTGACAATTTCTCTGCAGTGNCAGTTCGCCTACCAAGCATGCCCGCTCCCATTTTTGGGAATGAAACCAGTGTCTGTGATTCCTACACAGCCGGAATTTTGTGCAACGAGTTTGTCCTGCGCCGTCTTCTGTCAGGAGAGGGCTTGGTTCGAGTGACACTTGGGAAGGGTTTGGGAAAGGTGTGGGTTTGGGCTGTTTCCTCACTGACGCAGCGTGATCCAGCAGGCTGGAAAGAGACACCCAACCCCAAAGTCCTCAGTCAACGAGGAAGCCCAGAATAGTTTTGGAGTTTTGGGAAGGTGCACAGAACTGCAAGTAAGCCAGGAACGCAAACGCATGGAAAAGCAGGGCAGCGGCGGCTCGCCGGTGCGACTCTGGCACACCCAGCTAAACCCTAACACCGTCCCGGAGCCCCTCGAGCGGGGAAGCGTCCTGTTGGCGGGAGAGGCCGTCCCGAGCCCCGCGGCCGGGCCTCAGTCAACACGGCGGGGCTGAATCGAGCCCGCGTCGGAAGGAAAGTCACCGACGGGGAAGAAAACTCCTCAGAACGTGAAGCGGGCTTCGGGGGGAGCCGGGGCTTCGGGGTGCGCACGGCGTGGCGGGGTCGCACGCATGCGGCGGCCCTGGGTGGCGAGGCGGGAACGCGAGGCGGGAACGCGAGGCGGGAGGGGTGGGATGGGGGGGAG
>VZSC01012463.1:307426-413475 GCA_013398225.1 Steatornis caripensis
CGTCCTGCCGCCGGCGTTCGGGGCGGCGCGGCCCCGGCCCGGGCCCTCCGGAGGCGGCGGCGCCCGTTAACCGCGTCTGGGACGCCGCGTCGCTGTTCCGCCGCCTCTTTGCGTTGTTCGCGTGACGCCGAACGCTGCGAACGCTGGCAGGCTTCGGCTTGCGCCCGCGGGCTGCCCGAGCGGGCTGTGTGCTGCGGAAACGCGAGCAAACGGTTCCGAGGCCGGGCTTGGGTCTGGGCGGCTTTGCCGAGCGCTTGCTGCGAGTGTGCAGCCTCCGCCGTGGCGCGGGTGGCTCTGGTGCTCTGCCGGGGGGGGCAGGGGCGTGCTTAACGGCGGGGAGCGTGCGGGAAGTTTTTAGCCGGTAAACCGACGGTAGCGCGGCGTTCGGCCTTCTGTCCGGGCAGCGGCACCACCCGTGCGCGCTCTGGCGCTGTGGGTTTTGGAGCAGCCCTTTGTTAAGCCGAATAAACGTAACCCGACTTGTGGTAAGGACCTCTTGGTGCCATATCGATACCTCTCCTTTTCGCGTTTGTTGCCTGCCGTGCGGTTCGCTGTCAGACTTTTGTTCCTGCTCACAGAGCAAGAAAACGTCCCCTTTGTCCAAAAGGAAAACACGTAGTTGTACCGTCCGCGTTCTTCAGGAAGACCATGCTCGCTGTATTTTACAAGCTCCCCCTGTGGAGAGTTCAAGTTGAATTTATTATGGAAACTTTAACTGGGAAACCTAAACAGGTTTCTGCACGCAACAAGCAGCTGATTCTTCAGCGTCTAGTTAATGTTAATTGTCTCCTGCTGGAACTGCAGTTCTGTGTGTGAAAACTTACGGGCGACGTCGCAGGTGACAGTAGTTGTGTGACTCTGGTTGCGATACTTTCTATTACATCACGTTTTTTGCCACAAGTGCTGTTCAGGCTACGGTGAACTAGTGTTTAAATGTTTTTGTTAATGTGGCTGCAGTGGCAGCTCATAGAACGCTGTTTTTGCCTCAGAAGGCACGTTGACAAAGATGACAAATTAATTCTTTTTTCTTGCCACGAGTAGTTTAGCATCATTCTAGTCGGATGGGGTGGGGCTCCTGTAAAATTCGGTTTGAAAGCACCTTTATACTAGAAGCAGCATTGTGATCCACAGTTCTGTGCGATGCCCCCTTATGGGCCCTTTCCGGGGTATCCAGGTTGTTTCTCTACACTTGTAGATGAGTGTTTTATTTTTTTTATTAGTATTCACTATGAATGCACATAGACATAGGTGGAGTGGCTCCTACGAGGACTCGCTACTTACATAGCATCTAGTGCCTGAGATTTCTTCCTCGCCTCACTGCCCATGCCGCGTCCTTTCCTGACTTGTGGTTGTTAACTGGCCGACGTGATTCCGTTACAGTCAGGCCCAGCAGATCAGCCTCGTGTTGTCCTTGCCAAGCAGCAGCCCCGGCTGGCATCTTAGGTTCGGTGGGACATGTGAGCATCTGACAAAACTTTACCGTAGTCGGCTGAGGCAAAGAGCCTGTCTTGAAGGGGTTAACTGGATGTTTCTCTGTGTTGTTGATAACTATGTGTCTCTTCCAGGGTTCATCCTAAAACCTCTCTCTTTCTGTTTTGTAGAGACAAGAGATAATTGATTCCATTATGTGTGCGTCAGCCAAATATAATGCCCGGGGTCCGGCCCTCATCCCAAGGATGAAAACCAAGCATCGCATCTACTACATAACTCTCTTTTCCATAGTTCTGCTCGGCCTAATTGCCACAGGAGTGTTCCAGTTCTGGCCTCACTCCATTGAGTCATCCAGTGACTGGACCGTTGAAAAACGCAGTGTCCATGATGTGCCTGTGGTCAAGCTTCCTGCCGATAGCCCCATTCCTGAGCGGGGCGACCTCAGCTGCAGGATGCACACTTGCTTTGATGTCTATCGGTGTGGCTTCAATCCCAAAAACAAAATCAAGGTATACATCTACTCACTGAAAAAGTACGTGGATGAGTACGGGACGTTGGTGAGCAACACCATTTCCAGGGAATACAATGAGCTGCTGACTGCCATCTCTGACAGTGAATTCTACACCGATGATGTCCACCGGGCCTGCCTTTTTGTGCCATCTATAGACGTGCTTAATCAGAACGCGCTCCGCATCAAGGAGACAGCTCAGGCTTTGGCACAGTTATCCAGGTACTTGCTGAAACTTCAGCGTGTGAATTTAAAGAACACAAAGTGGAAAAACCCGAGGTTAATGCAGGGGGGAGGGTGCAGTGAGTCAGTGCCAGAGCTGGGCTCTGCAGAACTTACCGTCCGTATGCAGAGAACACCTTCCTAATTGCTGTCTGTTTCTTCCTTTGCCTTAGGTGGGATCGAGGCACAAATCACTTGCTCTTCAATATGCTGCCTGGAGGGCCGCCAGATTATAACACTGCCCTGGATGTTCCTAGAGACAGGTGTGTGTTTTGCTGCGTTTGAATGCACAGATCTGGGTTTAAATGCCGTTGAAGAAGCAACAGGCTCAGAAGTGCAGCTGGTAGCAGAGGACATGCTCCTTGACCTTTGCAAAGCTGGAATATGGCTTCCTATCTCCTCAAACAAGGGAAGCAGAGGAGTCCCTGTCTTGTATAGGACAAGTGTTTGCTCCTGAGGTCTGACAGTTTAGCCCTGTCCTTAATTTTACGTGGGATGTGACTGACAGTGTTTGCTCTTAACTGTTGGGCTCTCTGTAAGCATGGAGAATCTTGAGGTTAGACCTGTGTCGTGTGTGTTACTGAACCTGAATGCTTTACGGAATGTCCCGTTTGATGCAAAATAGAAGTTCAAAGATGATTGGAGCACCTGATAGAAGTCAGGTGCCTCAAGAGCATTTTAAAGCGGCTGCTGTGCTTGACAAAACTATGGTGAATTTCAATAGTTTTTGTTGTCATAACAATTACACCGTATTAGTAATCGGACAGATACTCTTAGTTGTTCTCTGGCAAGTGTGTTTTGAAAGTATTTGCCAGAAGCTTAGAAGGCGTGAATCCTGAGCTCGGTTTTCACTTGTAGAATAGTTTAGTTTCGGAAGAGGAAAGGAGGTTGCAAGGCAAAGAAAGTTGGAATAAGAGTAAGACAAAGTTACTTAGCTTAGATACTGTTACTGAATATGTTTCTACTAGATTAGCCTCTACCTGCTTAGTTCTGTTCAGTTAGGTCCTGTGTATCCAGTCCCTCTCTTGAAAGTCAAGGTTAACTTTCTTCTGCCCAATGTCAACAAAATCTTGCCTGAGGTATGGGATCTTTTCTAAGATGATCACGTATGGAGTATATCTTGATTTCTTTGCACAAAGGATGATTAAAAACATCCTTCAGTGCCACAACAGAACATGTGTTTTCTGGACATCTTCAAAGAGTAAGTTTACTCGTTGTAATTACATCACTGACTATGAAGTAAGACTTTAGTTTTTTACTTCTCTCTATGAAGTATATTATATGCATGTGGGTTAGCCTGAAGAGGGCAGTCAAGCATCTTTCTTAGGTAACCAAACCTGTTAATCTGTTAGTAAATACTTGTATTTATTGTCTTAATATTTATAGTTCTTAAGGGGAATTTTCTTTTGACAGTGCTCTGTTTAATAGAGTGGACTGCTCTGGGACTGCGTGTTTGTGATACGTGTGTTTATCGAAGTAGATTTATTAGTTGAATGCAGTAGATTTCTTACACGGCACAACTTTTTTTTTTAATTTTACTTTTTTGTGTCCAATTTCTGTTTGTATTTGGCCTGTATGTGTGTTGGCTTAGTATGCACGAAATGTATTATTTTGGTAGGCGTTTGTTCTAAGTGTTTGTCTTGCTAACATGGAAAGCTGAGTAATTTCAATTAAAAAACTCAAATCTTCTTTGGCATAACAGCTGTTGTCGTAGCTTGCCAAACTGACTCGCCCTGCAGCTGTATGATCACTAGCTGCAACACATGAGAGAGACAATAACAGTGTTTGGGATGGAGAAAAGGCGGAAACTCCTTTGTGTAGGCATCCAACAGTTAGACTGTATTCAGTGTAGTACACAAGGTGTACTACAGGTCACAGGTGGGAGGACAAGGGATCTCTGAAAAAGTCAGCAGTGTGGCCCTGGTGCTGGAGGGGCCCGAGTGGTGCAGCACGAGGTTACGGTATGATTTTGGAGACCTCTGGAGATCTTAGTTCATGTTTAAGAGAACAAGCGGCCTGGGTACGTTTTCTTAATCTGAGAGCGTCCACATGTGTTACGTAATGAGTAGTTGCCAAAGCGCGAAGGACAGTTGGTTCTTGCATCACAGGGTGAGAAGCTGCAGGCCAAAATAAGGGTACGTTGGCAGAGCTCAGCTGGTTTTGAATGACTGGTCTGAACTGTACCAGTACAACTCCAGAAAGACTGGATTTGTGGGATTTTGTGGGTCGCTCGTGAAATACACAGGTAGTATTTGTGAATTTTGCACAGGGAGCGTGGCCTGCCTTCTCTGTGCGGCACGTGTCAGAGGTCACGCGTAGTCGAACGGTAGAGGATCATGAGGTTTGATAGTTGTGTGAGAATATTAATCCAGGTAAAATAAGACCTTACACCCAAAGGGGAATTCAGTTATGATATTTTTACATCTGGAAAAGTCTTTAGCTGAGTTACCTCACTAAAGGGGTTGTTTGTTTATTAAATCTTTAAATCCAATTTCCAAAGACAGCGTAAAAGTGCTTTATGCCATAATTTCAAAGATGGAAGTCTGCCTTGTGGGCGTGGAGGCCGTGTTGCTGGTATTAGCTGCCATAACATGTGTGATCTCCTGCCATGAAATTTAAAAAATAAGCTCTTTGTTGTTTGTTAATAAGTGCTATTGAATTTGATACAATAATGAGGATGAAAGGATTTCTTTACAGCTACAGAGTAGCTTTGCAAGAATCAAACATATGAACTAAGATACTTTTTTATTCTGCTTCAGCTGATGAATTGGTTTTCAGTGAGTTGTGAAGTTTGGCAGAAAACTGACGATCATGGCAGCTGGGCAGAAATGTTTAGAGTACAGACATGTTGGGGTGCTTTCTGGGGAGAAAGAAAGATCAATATCTGAAAAGTGGTGAAAAGTTGCACAGGAACAGGCTCGTTCCTCACTGATCAGTAAAATTTAAAGATTATTTGTCTTGAGAACATTAGGGGTTAATATCTGTACTCCCTTGCTGCACTGTACAGTGAAAATCTGAGTGGAGTTATTTAACTGGTGTTGGTTCCCTGTGGGTTTGTTTAGGTAGAGGTCTGCATGACACACACCTGCTTTCTCAAGGCTGATGAGGTGCTGTCATGTTTTCACCGGATCCAATTAAAGCAATCTGGTTGTAGTTTCCCAATTAGGGAGGGTTAAAAAAAGAGGAGGGGATATGAGGTGCAAGAACAGCAACACCCAAGCCAATTTTTTCTCCCTGCTTGTAACCAAGTTAATATGGGTAAGACATGGAACATGCAGCTTCAAGGGTGAGACCTAGTCATAGCAGCATTATATGTGTCACCAAAGAGGGGGGCGTGGGCGGGCGGGCATTGGAAAGGCATCTGAAATAATCGCTTGATTTGGAACGTAAATTCTCACTCAGCATGTACTTGATTTATCATTATGTTCTTGAGTTGATTTCTGCTTCTAGCATAGTTTGTGTTCTGCATGAAGAGTAACAAAGGGCAAGTTGTTCTGGTTTTGTGATTGTCATCAAGCTGAAATGCATCTCTAATCCAGAGCCTGGGATTTTCAAAGAGCTTCTTAAATGACACTTAGGACTGCTTGCTTGGGTGAAGTCACGTTTATGGCAAAGTGTGATTGTGGTGTTTGAACACTGAATACCTGTGCTGCAGGTCAGAGTGGGAAGCAAGGTATCCTGTGGGACATTTGACAGGGGTTAGAACAGGCAGAACATACTGGTGCTTATCTGGGGTGTTGTGCTCTGATGGGAAAAAGTGATAGGTCTTGGATGATAACTAGGTGTAACAATAATCTGTTGTATAACAGCTGTGGAAAAACTACTTCTCCAAACACTGTCCTAAGGATTTCACTCAGTGATATCTGAAAACAAGAATATCAGCTAATGGCTTGTCAGCGCCTCTTCCAGTCTCGCCTTGACTTTTCATTCTAATGCGTCTGTTCTGATTCCTGGTGAGACATGTGCCTGCTCCGATCTGAACTGCGGCAGTGTGCGAGCTTGTGATAATAAGGCTTTTGGCTGTAATCGTAGCTGCTACGATGGGTACAACTCCTCAAGATCCTTTCTGTAGTGCTCAGTGTGGTGGTGTATTTGTGTTCTGCTCCGTTCCACAGAGGGGGAGAGAAATTGAAATTGGATAAATATTTTTCTCCAAACTATTTTGTGTGCTACCTTAAGCAGCCCCAGTGTCCCTGGGGCAGTTCAATGTATAGCACACCCTGCCATGTGGTGACAAAGGGCTGAAAGTTTGATGGCTGTTTGAGAAGTCTCACTGAAGCAGCTGAATCTGAGCTTCTTTTGGAAACAGGATGCTGTGTTCACGGTGCCACCTGGTCACTGGAGGTGAAGTGGCCCCCGCAAAGCTGGTGTCCTCTACTGGCATATCGCAAAGAAGCCTGATTTGGGATGGCGATAGTAACAAGCCTGTTTTCTCTGGCATTGTGAATGATGCGTTGCTTTCTTCTGTACACACTGTTCTGTTTCTTAAAGCTCTTCTGTGCGGCAAAAGATTTTCCCAT
Organism: Steatornis caripensis; assembly: GCA_013398225.1. NCBI lineage: Eukaryota > Metazoa > Chordata > Aves > Caprimulgiformes > Steatornithidae > Steatornis > Steatornis caripensis. Next base: position 314,108 of record VZSC01012463.1, read on the forward strand.
CTAGGAAAAGCCACAGACAATCAGGGTCGTCCTGTTGGGACATCAAATTACATCTTAATTTACCGATCTCTGATGATTGGCGTGCTCTCTTGCACAGTGTCCCAAGCAGCCCGTGCTGTTGGGAGTTAGTTTCAGAACATACAGAGTTCTTGTTGTCATGTTTTCTCCTTACAGCATTTTTAGTGTAATATAAAAATGAAATAAATTTCAGCAGTTTGTATGATCACTTTGAAAATACAGTTGCAAATAACTCCATTATATTTTCTAGCCTAAGAAGTCCAGTGTCACTGTAAGCTGCCAAAATACGATGTTATTGTGCCTGGACTTGTATCTGAAGTATAGCTTGCCCCTAACGCTTCAAGAGCTGTGCTGTACCCTATTTTAGTGCAGGTGTTGAGGAATATGTTAACTACTATAAATAATTAAGAATGTATTTCTTTAAATGAAAATTGACTTGGGACATGCAAGCTTGCAAAGATGCAGAATTATCATAATGACTGAAATAGATGAAGTTTCCCTATATTAATACAGAAATGGTCCATTCCTCAGTGGTCGTATGCAATCGTAAGCATTCCGTTCATGACTAGATCCAGCCTGGAAGTAGGCCCAGTCTGCGAAAACTAAAGTGAACCAAAAAACTGCATGAAAAATGCTGCTGACAAAAAATGAGGAAAAAAGCTTATCTCGGAACGTGCATCTTCTTGATTTTCTGGTAATGACAATCAGTAAATCACACTCCAGGTTTGAATGGTATATATTTGCTGTTTAATGTCGCTTTCTTGTATTTTTCAGAGCTCTGCTGGCTGGCGGAGGCTTTTCCACATGGACCTACCGGCAGGGCTACGATGTCAGTATTCCTGTTTACAGCCCATTGTCAGCAGAAGTGGATCTGCAAGAAAGAGGACCGGGGTAAAGGAATTCCCATGAATTGGGCAAAGTGTATTCAATATCTTGTTTAATATTGATGCTGATAAAATATAAATATAACTACTAACTTGTTGGTGGGCTTGGGCAATTTTGTAAGAAGTTGCTTTTAATAGGTCTTGCTATTAAAATATATGATGCTTCCAGTGCTAACGGCTTTGGCTCATCTGCCAGTGTGTGGTTTAGCTATGAACTGAGGATTTTTTTTTAGAGTGATTCTGTTTTTCCCACTCCAGAAACTGAACTGTGAAATATGACAGCATGACGGTGTTTCTAGTAGAATTAGAATCAGTATTTCCAGTGGGCTGACAAGATATTTTGGGTGTAGATAAAAGTAGTTGTTGAAATGTTTGGTTTCTTTAAAGTGTAAGTAAAACAGGACAATAGTTCAAAGCAATACAGATTCTGTAATAAATGGTAAGTTCAGTCAGTTGATTTTATTTTAGGATAAATAAAAGCAAAATGATGGCAAAAGGTCACTATTGCAACAATAAAAGAAGTGTGCTTTACGTCCATTGTGACTTTAAAGAGACAGAAAGGGTCATGGGGATCAACACAAGTGCCTCAGGGAGTATCAGCCAGTGTGAACTTTGAAGGAGCAACAGGAGAACAGGAGCGAGGATGTGGTCGTTACCTCTGTGTGTCTTACGGATACATCCTTCGTGAATCAGTTTAGATGTTTTTTGTGGTTTTGAAGTCCTTTCAAATGACATTGAGAGTTTGGAACAGGAGAAGCCTCTTAATATGGCTCTGAAGGGAAGGAATTCTTGCAGAATGAACCTTAAGGAGATTGGTGTGGTTAGTTCATGAAACAAAGAATGAGAGCTGATTTTATTACGGGAGCTTAGAAAATTTTGGTTTTTTCTTTTTTAAAGTAATAGAGTAAGACATAAACACAAACAACGCCCCTGACCTTGTAGTTGGAAGTAAAGCAAGGTAAGTAGGAAATAAAGCACTAATTTTAACAGGGACTGTAATTAGCTATTAAAATGGGCAACCCTGGAAAGTGGTAGTTTCTCTACACCTTTCAAGTCTTCAGAACAAGAGTAGATAGAAGTCTGGAAGACATGTTTTAGTTGACTGTGGAAGACTGCTCCTTTAATATTTTGTAAGCCTCTTAATCACACAGCTGAAAACGTTTCACTGTCCTACCTCTGTTACAGTTTAAAAGACAGGCAGCCTGAGGCAGTGGGGGTAAATGACACGTCCGCTAATTGTGAAGGTCAGATTTAGAAATGCTCAAGCCTTAGGTCCATTTTTCTGAGAGCATCCTGTGAAGAATATGAATTATTAAAGGTGAAAGCTGCAATTGAAAGGGTGCTGCCACTATTGGACACAAAAAGAGATTGTACTTTGGCTTCACTTGTCTTCTCCTCTGGCGGGGACAATGCTCTTGCTGTTGCTCTGGGCTGCTCCGAGTAAGATACCACAGGACGAACTTGTGCAGCAGTGGTTTGCTTCGCTCACACGCTTTGTGTTCCTGCTTGTGGTGCTTCTGGACCAGGCAGATGTAGGGGCATCTGGTTGCATCCCAATCGATTCTTCGTAGATCTCTTAGTAGAATCTTCGTAGTATTATTGCAGTCTGAAGCAGAGTGAAAGTGCGCTTTGTATTTCTGTCTGGAGAGCAGGAACGTGGTGATAGGCTCGAGCGTGTGTAGAACCGATCGTAGAGAGAGATGCAGTCGTCTTGTTGCTGTCCGTAGCTAAATGCTGTGTCTGGTTTTACGTTCGATAAGAGAAAGTGTGGGAGCTCATGCAGTGCACGAGTCTGTGTTCAGTGGAGCTTCCGTGTTCTCAAAGTTCTGGGGTTTTGGGGGGGGGTTTGTTTGGTGGGGTTTTTTTTTTTTTGGGTGAGGAAGAGACTGTGGTCTCCGGAGTACCATCTAGTGGCCGGCTGGCATTAATTGCAACGCATTCACGGCGCGATTGCTTTGTGCAGGAGGAGTGGGACAAGGGAACGATGCTCAGAATTCAGGCTTGCTTGGGATAAATGACTACATTCCACTACACTAGTGTGTTATTTCCTGGGAGATGGGACCTACTTTCTTTTGCAGCAAGATCTGACAGCTGGATTTTGAGTATCGCAGGACAGTGACAGTTTCAAGGCAAAGTTTGGTTTTAAACGTAGACACAAACCTGTCTGCATAGTTTTAGCTGGTTATAGGCATTTATTGCCACTCATCTGCGGCAATGTTTCCTTTTTTTTAGGGAAAATCCCTTTTTATTCCTCTTACAGAGCTGAACTGAGAGGTTTTGATTTACCCTTCTTTTTAGTTGGGTTATTTAAAATATTTTAAATCACCTCTTCTAGAAATATATATTCCGTAGAGCTGCTGGTAGCAAGTTGGTAGCAGCTGGAGCCTTGGGAAAAAGAGTGTTTAAAAAAAAATCCCGTGCAAGTTTCATCTGTTAATCAGAGCAACTAGAGTGTCCATCATGAAAATGAGTAGAAGAGCCGAGAAGAGCATCAGGAGAGGCCCAACTTTATAAAGTCTGTGTTTGTACGTGTCTTCAGAGCTGTAATTTAAAGGTAGCATCGTGTGGAGTAGAACTGGAATCCTAAGGGCAGGCCTTGTGTGTGCTGTGTTCTTCTGGCAGTGCGAGGGCAGGCACTTGCTGTGTGTCCCCTTCAACGGGGAGCAGTGGAGCCGTCTGACTGAGCTGACCCGTTTAAAAAGGGGACCAAAGTAGATGAGAAAGAGTATAACAATTATATGACATGCTGTTTTCCAGCATTAACATAACTGCTTAAAGCACTGAACACCTTGTTTGAGACTGTATTCCTGTGTGTTCTACCTCCAGTGTTAGTTAGTGTCTTGAAACACTTTGGTATTAAGGCACATTTTAAATATTCATGGTTTTGGGACATGGTAGGGGTTGAGAGTGAATGGGATAATGGGCCTTCAACTCTGTGCTGGAAATGTTGCTGTTCTGTTTTCCAAAAGGGACAGAACTGAGTCACAGCTAATGAGATGAGCTTCTCCTGTTGCTGCTGTCACCACATCAAGGCTAAATAAGCACAGCAACTGAGTTGTCAGTTCAGCATCTTTTTTCAATTAAAATTGATGAGAAAGTGTATGGGAGGAGAAACTAGCGGTAGCATTCAGTGTCCTATGTCCTTGGTTATAGTATGCAAACACCAAAGAAAAAACCCCCAAACAATCCTGGCATCAGTAGCAAGCTGTTTTAATATGTAGCTAAATAATGTTTATTTCCATTTGTAATAGAGGTTATAATGCAAGTGCCTATTCTAATGTAATAAGCAGTCTTTCCAAGTACAAATTTATTCAAAGTTGTAAATAATGTTGAGCCACTTACTATCCAAGATTTAATTATATTGCATCATTACCCTTTCCAGCCTTGTCTGAAAATACGATCTTGACAGCATGTCCCCCTTTGGTTAATCTTGCTCTGCTTGTCCAGGATGGAAGCAGATGTGTTCTAGAGCATCTTGGAAGTAAACTGACAGTGCTGTCAGGTAACCTCGCTGTGGTTTTTCAGTCCTCGCAGGTACTTCATTCTCTCATCTCAAATGGCTCTGCACCCAGAATATCGGTCTGAGTTGGAAGCTCTTCAAGCTGAGAATGAGGAATCAGTGTTGATCCTAGACAAATGCACAAATCTGTCAGATGGGGTCCCTGCTGTTCGCAAACGCTGCCACAAGAATCAAGTCTTCGATTATCCGCAAGTGCTTCAGGTAAGGCCGTCTCTCCTGCAAACTTCTCTTCCACTTGGTGACTGTCTTAGCTGCGGAGCTGTTCCTGTTTAGGTCTGCTAGGCTACTTCCTCGTATTTAGTTAACTTGCTCTGGCTATGTTTTGAAACTGCGTAATTGGTTATGTTAGCTTGGATATTGTATCCTAACTTTATTCTCGTTTTTGAGGTCCAAGAACTATGTACTCAAAACGATATACAGACTACGCTGCAATCTGAAAACATGGCTTATGTATAATGACTTCATAAGGCTAGGCATGGTGGTCTTCTAGTGACACGTGACAATGTCATGTAAACTTAAAAAATGATACAAAGATACTGCCGAATCCAGCAGCCGTAGGAGGAGAAACTTTTGGAGGCCAGACAAAGTCACTCACTTTAAAATTGGGGAAGAACATTGGAATCTATGCCCTCCAGAATAACTGGCAAAATGACCTTCAGCAGGCGTCAATTTGGAATTGGTTTCTCGCATGTGACAGTGTAGGCCTTCCTGGATGAAGCTTAGAACAGAGGATGGCTTTGTCAGTTGGAGGGAAGATTAAAATGAACTTTAAAGAGCTTACGTGTGGATGTATTTGTGGGCAAAAAAAGAGTGCTACATCTGAGGAGAGTTGGTCAGATTATATTTTTTGTATGCAGCTTAGTAGTTAAACCCTACGAAATTATCTGTATAGATAGGACAGAGTGAGCTAGAAGACTTGTCAGCATGTAGCTACAAAAACCTCTAGGTGAAATGTGTTTCGTGGCCTTGGCCCAACTTCCAGAGGCCTTTTGATGTGTCAGTGAAGATAAAGCTAGATAGCGTTCTCAGACCCCCGTGTCTCTTGGCAATTCACTAACAGAGAGGCGCTCTGGCATGCGGTGTGGTGAAGTGAGTTATGCCCCAGGCCCCTGTGCTCCGTCTGTGGCCACCAGCACATAATCTGTCTTTGAACTTCAGCAAATAATGATAAAATAACAAACAAGCTGAGGAAAGGCAAAGTTTCCACCCCTCTTGTTATGTTTTTTAGGAAATATGTTTAAAATTCCTTGTGGAGGAGGAGGAGGAGAGGGAGGAAAGTGTCACCCTGAGTCCTAAACTTTGAGCCAAAAGGAGAAAAAAAATGTTTGCTTTAGTTCTTTAAATACAGACTGGATTGCTCAAGGATAGCAAGTCAGGGGATCTATGTCTGTATCTTGCTACACATGATTTTATAACTTAGAAGAGAGCTGGCACATGCCGAGATTGTTAAAATACTTTCCTTTGCAGAGCCCTGCCTCTCCCTTTGGAATGTCTGGCTGATAACAGTGGTGATGCGAGGAGATGTATTTATAGTAACCTTTGTCTAGACAGGAAAAATGGTGATCTGGGCAGATGAGCATGTGTGTCCACATCTGGGCGGCTTTTTTTTTTTCCTCTGCCAGACCTTACTAGAGTGTCTTCCACCTGCTGCTGTGTGATCTAGTGAGCCAATGGTTAAAGTGTGCGTTCGTTCCCCGCACCCTCCTTTTTCTTCTTTTGCTGTCTTGACGGTGGGGGAAGGGGAATTGCGATCACAGTTCATCCTTTCCAGCGCTGCCTTTATAGACTTCCTACTAGACAGGCTCTTGGGTGCTAATGCTTCATGTTTGCAGTCTTCTCTTGGACGAGATTTCCAAGGCTTTTAGTACTCTATGGGTATGAATACAAGCCTTACGACTGCATTAGGAAACAAGTGAAGAGCCAGCAAACCGCCTTGTATTTCCTAATTCCATTTCGGTGTTTTGTTGCCATGCTGAGCCCCCTGGCTCCTTTTCCTCAGGCCACATAACAGAAGCTGGAAAGATGCTTTCTTGTCTCTGGGAGCCCCTGTATCAACTTTATAATTTTTATTTCTTAGAGATAATACTGACTCAGGCTTTTTCCTTGTTTGTGTAGCTGAACTCTGCAAGCATTTATTTTGCAATCTTGAATCTGTAGCAAGGTGCCTTAGTGGCAGTGAGTACTAAAGTCCCTGTTTACAGGGTGAGTGCAGCATAGTCAAGAAGTCTTCTCTGCTGCAGTTTAAACTCATGGCTTCTTGTCTCGTGTGTTGTGGACATGAGTAAGTGGATTATATTCTTCCTTTTTGCAATACTTTTTGTGTCTTTGAAGCTCCCTCTTCCTCCCGCCCTCACCCCTTCGGAATAAGTAGTATTGATACATTCAATCTTTACTTGTAGATTGTGCTTTCAAGGTCAGTAATCATCCTCTCTTTTACCCCTGGGATTGCTTTGCCCAAGACTGAACACACGGCTCTGTCTGAGGTCTTTTATTACTGAGAAGAGTGAGTGGTTCCTTCAGGTCTCTTAGATTGTACTTCTTTTTGCATTCTAATACAACCTGTGGGTGAAGTGGTTTGTTTTTCCAACACCACAACATTGCTGTCCTTTTGTAGGAAGTGTCCTTTTCTGCAGAGTGCAAAACCTAGCCCGTTACTTCATGCTTTGTATTTGTGCAGTTGGTTATTTTTATCCAAGTGTTGAACCATATACGTATCAGTATGTTTTAGTCAATTTATCCATATAATATCAAACTCTAGTCCCATTATCCATTATGCTTGCTAATCTACAAAATCATAGGTGTTGTCAGATGGTGCTAATGGTGCTACTTGGTTAACCAAGGGACGCATTGAACACTGTTGCACCTAGGAAAGATTATTTGGTCCATCACTGCTTTACCTGTGAGCCACTGCTAACTGCTTTACACTTAGAGTTCTGCAACTAATTTATGTAGCTATAAAGCCTATACGGGCCTTATCTAGCCCATAATTTCTTAATTTGCCTATGAAAATGCTGTCAAAGATGTCAAATGCCTTTTAAAGTTGGGATATGAAATGTATTACTTCTCTGCTGTGCATAGAGCTGGATTGTCCTATAATGGAAGAGAATTAGGTTGGCTTCATACGGTTTGTACTCAATAAGTTCATGTTGGTTGTTGCTCATCCTTCTATGCCAAACTTTCAAAGTGTTTAACTTATTTTTCCTCTTGAATTTCCTCAATTAGAATTCTGAAGTTTGACTGTTAAAATAAAGCATAGAACTGTCCCGTTAGCTGACTTCTCATCTCTCCACTTGCGGTATTTTTGAGCCTCTGAAAAATAAAGTTGCAAACTTATTTTGCATTAGTGAATAATTCAGAATACATTGGTTGCACAGAGCAAGCCTGTTTGCCTTTTGACTTTTTTTACAAGGGGGAGGGCAGGAAAGCATAATGCATATATACATGCATACACGTATGCACTGCAAATCTAATGTTTCTTTTTTTTCCCCTCATCTGTGTGTTGGATACCATCTCTTGACAGGAGTCTATGTTCTGTGTCGTTCTCCGCGGAGCCCGCCTGGGACAGGCTGTGCTAAGCGATGTTCTTCAAGCTGGCTGCGTCCCAGTCATCATTGCTGACTCCTACATTTTACCTTTCTCTGAGGTTCTGGACTGGAAGAGGTCTGTACCCTCACTGTTACACACTGAACCACTGCATGGCATTAAGTGGTTTGAATAAAATCTGCGTGATAAGTCAAGTGTATTGGGGGTTACAGGGAGTACAATACTGACTAAGTTTCATGCAGTCTGTGCCCTTGCTATATTATGCATCGGAAATAGGAGAGGAAAACAGATGAGGCAGAGATGACAGGCTATTTGGTTATCCTGTAGCCGATCATATTTTTTCTAAAACAGACCTGCTTTATTGTCTTGTACTTGAATTCAGTGAGGACTGGTCTGTATTCAGGCTCTTTAAGGGAAGTATACGCTAAAAATTGTGTCACGTAAACGCTAAATTCTCTATATTGTACCATGATTCCGAAGTTTGTCTGAGACTGAAAGGTATCATTGTTTTGTAGCTGACTATTCTGTGTTTAGAGTTTAGATTATTTTTTGTGCATGCACTATGCCCAGTTACGCGATCTTAGGATAATACATACAAAAATTAGTAGTTTGTATACGTAGCACTGTGTATACTATTACTGTCGGGTCACTCCAGAAATTTCAGCGGACAGCAAGTCAGTGGCAATCCAGAGATGAGAATTCAGGATTTCTGGGTCTCTGTTTATTAGATTGTCCTTAAAGATCAGTCCACAGACTTTTGTGGCATTTTGTGTGGGCAGACTGGCTGGTGTTGTGAAGGAACTGCTGCAGAATAATTAATTGCACTGAGAGAAGACTCCTCCTTTCTGCTAACATCTTCTGAATGTGTCCTCTTGGAATAGGACAAGATTCTGGGCTGGAAAAGCCGTTGACTTCTTTTAATGTAGAACTTTATTCTTCTTGTCTTACCATTTGTTTTCTGTTTTTTGCTTATAGGGCCTCTGTTGTCATCCCTGAAGAAAAGATGCCTGAAATGTACAGTATTCTGCAAAGCATCCCGCAGCGACAGATTGAAGAGATGCAAAGACAGGTAAAATAATGTACTATGTTTAAGTTACTTTCCTTTGTTGACAGTTGGAGTGTAGGTTCTTTTACCTGCCTTGCTATGAAATCTGTTGGAATGCAGAAGCATCCATTGTATTCTCGTGTTAATATTTTGATTTTTGACCCTCTTTTTTCCTTACGCTACCATGACTTTTCAATACTGTGTGCTAGTCATCACTGGTGCAGCTCAATGCGTTGGACAGCAGCTGTTGATCGGTACTACATCCCCCGTCAGGTCGGGAAGTTAGGAATATTGTGTGTGATTGTGATTGCAGAAGAACACTTCGGTAGGCAGACTTCAGTTACTCAGAGTGGATTTTCTTCAGCCTACTGTGTTAATGTACATGCTGTTGTGAAATACGCTGTAGGATCGTTTGCGCCCACAGCGATCAGTGCCTCCCCATCCTGGGCTGCAGAAATGTGAAACTGAAGTTTTGACTGTCTGCTTTTTCTTGTAAAGATCGTGTGCTATTTATGACGAATGGACACTGCCGCTTTCTACCAATGTAGTCTAATTCGGCTTTCATTAACTTCGCTTTTTCTTGTGTCCCCTCTGCTTTCTTAATGCACCCTGGGATGGAAGCTCTCCCTGAATGCAGGTGTACTGCCTCCTCTCATATGTTAACATATTTCTGGTGAAATCACAGTGTGTATTTGTTTCTTTTTTCTAATTGGTATTTAAACTGTATTAAAGAAGAAGTTCAAGAGTCTGTCTTTATCTCAAGAGAAGCTTTGGTCTGTAGATAAATTTTAATCGCTCAAAATGTGAGGGCCACATTAAATCCAAAATGTTTTAAATATTTTAACTAAATTGACAGTTCCTCTGAGGAGGAAATTTTATTTATTTGGTGATTGGATGAGCAGAGGTCACGAACTGTCCAAACTCGAGAATGAAGGCTGTGTAGGCTGGGTATATAGTGAAAAAGAAATGTCTTCTAGTTTACTCCAGTTGATGCCAATTCCTGTTTATCGGCGTTGCTGTTACGGACTCTATAATAATCCGTTGCTTTAATTCTAGAGCTCGCACATGAATTACAAGCTCAACAGATGAGGACTGTCAGCCATGTGAGGGTTTCCACAAAGTGTGAAGACTTCTGTTGTCAGAGTAGGGCATAGGATTCGGCCGCTTTGTTCTTTTGGTGGTTGGAACATATAGATTACATTTTTGGGCTGGCGAAGAAGTAAGATGTTAACGTATTTTGTATACTTGTACTAGATTCTTTTGTCCTTGTTGCCTTATTGTACCTGAGCATATGTCGTCGTAAGGTAGGGAGGTACTGTTACCGTTGTTTTTCCTGATGAGGAACTGAGGCACAGGAAAAGTTAAGAGCTAGGTAAATAAAGAAAAAGTAAACTGTCTGATTTCTGGTGACTTTCATAGACGTGTGGGATTTCTGTAGGCAAATTTCTGCAAGAATTGTGAAGACACGTTTCTGAAATTGTTTTAGCTCGGTGACAAAGTCACCTTTTCTGTGGCCCTTGTAAAGGGTGACCCAAGGCATGGTTTTTCAGGCTGCAGTCTGCAGCACTCCAGTTATTTCTGCCTAGGCAGCGCTAAAAGCAGCACAGTGTGTATTAATACTGGATATGTGTAGAGAGATTAGACTCTCGAATTTAGCCGTAAATGTCTTCTCACCCTGGGATTCTGTTGCCAGCTTTGCTTTGTTCCCTGTACAGTCTGCAAATATCGCAGCAGCCATCAGGGGTCTCCTTTCTCTTTAGTCCCTTCGCACACGCGAACCGTTTCTGTGGGGCCCGCTGGCAGCACCAAGTTGCCACCAGGGATGGCAGGTGAAAACATAGCTCTGCTGTTACAGCTCCTAGAAACGTGATTTTGCTTTATTTTCTCTTTTTTTTTTCTTGCACGAACGTAGAGATCTTAACACTAGGGAGTTTTGCCTAATAAAACTTTAAAACTGACATTAATAGCATGTATTGATTTTCTTGTCCGTTTCACTAATGTCAAAATAATCATTTCAGGATAGCGTTCTCCTTTTACTGAGAATGCACTTGACATTACGGACAGCTTAAACAGTGATTTTAAAGTATGAAATCAGGAAACAACACTAGTTTGTATAAAAAACCCCAACAAACCAAGACCAAACAAACAAAAAGCTCTCCTAAACATTCACGGTGAAAGAAACCAATGAACCCCCCCATAATTCAGATGATCTGTAAGTTATCTATATTATCTATAACTCCATAAAATTAAGTTAAACTAGAAGATATTTTAATACCCAGAATGCACTTCTAGTCTGTGTCTGGAGTGAATTTTGTTGGATTATAGATGGTCTGCCGTAGTCGTTGTCATTGGGTCCAAAGCGTCACTGAACGTATTGGAACTGCGATTCTATTGACCGAAGGTGGTAAGTATGTTTTTCTAAAGCTTCCTCTCACATCCAGATGCTTTTGCTGAGGATATAGTTGTGTGTTTTGGTAGTAAGAGAATCAGGATGAAATCACAAGGTCTGTCTTCCTCTTGTCTTGGTGAATTTATTTCTGTCTGCATATTGAGGATACTTCAACATGCTATCCTGACATTTCATGTCCTGTCAGCCTTATTTACAGGGCAAAGTCCCAGTGTAAGCATCTGTGAAATTCCCTTGCTGATACACGGTTCCATGTTTTAGCTATCCGATATGGTGAAAAAGTACTTAGTGACCGATATTGTGGGACTACCAGTAACTTGATTGCTTTTGCTCACTGATAAATATGCACTAGTATTGCACCTGTGCTACAGATTTTTGTTTCCTTCCCACTCATCAGTCTCGCAGTATGGAGCAGTTGCGCACTTTACCTGCTGTCTTTTCATTTAAATGGTTTGGGAAAGTATCTCAGGACTTTTTGCCTAGACAAAATGTCTTCCCAGTTGTTTTCAGTGTCTTCACTTGAACGACAATGTGCAGGAATTAATGAGTTAAGATACACAAAATAAGGCTAAAGTGATGAGAGGAGAGGAGACAATTTGAAGTTGGAATGAATCTTTTGAGGATGGTGGTGCTAAGGGTAGTTCGGAAGAAAAGTGAATTTGTCGTAAGTGCTCTGTTTTGTTTCTCGGGCAAGGAATTACTAAAATGAAACTCAACTAATACTCATTTATAGAATGAACCTGCAAATGAACTGGAGTGACTTATACATGTTTTCAGATGTGATCCATAGCAGTTGTTTATTCCGCTTAGCCATGACAGGGCACAAAAAGCTTCAAAATATTCAAAATATTGCAACTAACACGTATTTCTCAATAATATTTAAACAGCTTTCTTTTGCTGCTTCAGCTTCAAGGGCTAATAGTAACACTTGATATACAATATTTTGATTCTTGTTCTTTGTCAAGTGGAAGAGGACTGACTGAAACTGGTCTTGTGGTAAGTTTGGTTTTTTTCCAGGCCATTCTGGTTTGCACTGAGCGTTGCTCTTATCAACATGGAAACTAACCTAGTTAGATCACAATGATGGTGTTTCCTGTTTTCACATTGTGGAACACTTCGAGTTTGATGTCACAGTTATAAAAAGATTGGTCCACAACTGATGTTAAAGTGAAGAAAAAGTGATCTTTGCAGAGAGCTTTTTATTAAAATTGTGCGAAAGTTGTTTTACGCCATCTCACAGTTTCCTTTGCAGTTAGGATGTGTTTAGGTTTTATTTCAAAAACTGGTTTTGTTGCACATAAAATTCCAGTGGGGGAGACAATGCGCTTTGGATAAAGACTTGTGGAGCATGCTTTGCCAGCAGCTGCCAATTAATGTATTTTTTCAGTAAATTAAGAAACCAGTTGAAATGTTCTGACATGAGCGTGGTTGAGGTCATCCTCTTTTTAGCCGCACAGAACAAATCCTTGCTCTGAATTTATCCTGACTTTTTTTTTAGTAGGATGAAGCTTACATTCATCATACCTATCAGACTTTCTGGGTCTGATAACCTTTGTGGGATTGGAGCCTTGCTGTCCGACTACTTTGGTTTCACTGGTTGTCTTGGTTATGACATAGTTCTTATCCTTAGTTGGAAAACCTCGTAATCAAAACGAATTTTATCGTGTTAGCTTGCCAGTTTTCCTCGATTGGATACTCTTTTTGCAATATTTTATAGGACTTAATTTTCTGGAGATCATGCATCAAGGTTAAAATATACATATATATATATATACACACACATATATCTAGGTTTTTTTCAAGTTGAAATAGATTGTCTCCTTTTAATGAGTAAAATTTTCTCTGCTTAATTTTTCTTTGTTTCTGGAAGTACTTCTAGCCATACATCTGCTGGAGAAGAGAGGGAGTGTCTTAAAGAGAAATCCTTACATTTAAAATATATAAGAACCTGTATTTGAAAATATTTTCTTATAGTTTGTACAGTGATTACAATACTGTTGTGAAGAGGATGAAATACAGGTGCTTTAGCTTTGGAGTTGTCATCTGACAGGATTTGTGGCCGGTATGACCTGGGCTGTGATTGCCTATTATACAATTTTATTTTGCACAGTTTTTTTGTGAGACAATACATGCTATAAACCAGGAAAGATGTTTATTGGTTTGAACAGAGCTGGAATGTGGGAAATCAGAACTAATTTCTACTGTGCTGCGTTATACCTGATTGTGCCGAGATCTCAAGATTAGCCATATTAACTTATGCTTTTATTGTTCAAACTTGCGAGACATTTTGCCCTCAAATTCCTGGTTCAGTTTCCTGTGTTTCCTCACAAAAGGAAATAGTTTCCGTGCTCATAGCCTAGTCTATGCTGTTGTGAAAATTTGTTACGTATTTTAAATTCTACACGTACAGCCCGTGTCCATGAGAACTGGAGGCTAGCATGTGATAGCTCTTACAAACTCCAGCATACTGACCATCAAAAAGAGCCTCTGCTAGTTGAGCTGCTAAGATTAATAGCAGTCTGGATGGAACTTATGCATCTCTGGAATTGCTGTCTTGTCTGTTTTCTACGGTAATGTTGTCATTCTCATTTTCTTTGAAGCTTCCTTGAACCATGCCCCTCTCACAAATAGTTCCATATGGAGTCTGAAACACTGGCAGAAGTGCCCAGAGGCAAGTCGATAAGCAGCTCAGCTGTGCAGCTGCTGACCCAGCAGGCTTGATGCTGCGTCCTTACGCTTTCATTTTCTGTGCACCACAAACCAGCACCCAGGTAACAGCAAAGTTCTAGAAGTAGAGGGGCAAGAAGTAGAAGTAAATGTAATAGACCTGTATGATAGGGAATGAAAGTTGAAATTGTGTCTTCCTCCTGAAGAAGACTGCAATAGGTAAAGGAAAAAAAGCAAAGCACAACTTTGCTGGTATCTGCTTATCCCATGCCTTGTATAGTTTCCCTCTCAACAGAGTTTTTTCTAATGTTTTGCTTTGAAAGCCTGTTAATCTCTAGAAACATATTTCACCGCTGTAGTTGATGCATAAACGTCTTTGACTTGTATGAAAGTTTTCCTCAACTTGTATCTGAGCACCTGTTTTCCCTTCTTTTTGTGAGATGAATCCATCTATCTGAATATAGAGACGTGTTGCAAACCTTTTTCCTCACTGAACATCAGCATACCTGGAAGTCTTTTAAAAGATAGGCTCATAAGGCATAGGATCAGAATACGAAAGTGCTATGCGATGGGAATAGAAGAGTTGTTCATATGTTTGTTTAGGCGTTCTTTCTCACTGGGCAGGTTTTAGGTAAGCAGTTTATTTTCAAAAGAAGGCTTTGTGTGCCTGTTCCTTTTTGACTTTATAACACTCCCCACTCCCCAAAATACAACTTCTGAATTAACATCTAGTCTAGAAGACTGGATGACTTCATGCACTCTTGGTGGTGCAAGAGTGAAGAGCTAGTGTTCTTGAGTGCAGGAATTCTTTTCATCCTGGTTTTCTAGGGAAACAAGGGTATGATCACATACAACGTGCGTCCCGATTTCTCTTCTGATTTCTGTTACTGCCCAGTTTTCAGCCAAACTTACGGAGAGGTGGAGATGCTGGAGATAAGAAATTCTGTAACGTTAGGTAGCCATGTAGAAGGTAAGCACCCCAGAATAGCATGGCTTTTTGAGGGGAAATTTTCAGCTCAAGCTAACAGTAAGAGAAAAAACCCTTGCAGGTACTCCTTATGAACGATTCTGCTTTGGGAAAGGTTTTATTTGCAACTGGCACATCTTAGGCCAAAGAAATTGAGGTACAGCGTGACCAAATGGTGACGTGACAAATGAAGTTCAGTATACAAAGAAAGGGGTATATATGCAATTAAAACCAGCCTTCTTGTAGGCAGGGATGGCTTCTCAGCTAGCTGTAGTCACTTGGAAAAGAGGTCCTAGAGCTGTATGTGAAAATACAAATTCCATGGTCTGTTATGGTCAAAAAACCACCAATACAAAGAATTTTTAGAGAAGAGGTAGAGAACAAAATGGAAAATACTGTGCCACTGCGTAGATCTGTTGTATGCCTGCACCCTGAATACAGTCCATAGTTACGGTTCTCCCATCTTAAAAAGTATGTAATAGAACAGGGTGATCAAAAGTTTCGCGAGAAGATTGATTAAATAGCCTAACGCTCTTCATCTTGATAGTGAATGATTGAGGATAAGATGAGAAGCAAGAATATATTATAGAACTATAAAATACGAAGGTCATGAAGAAAGTGAATGTATGTGACCGTACGTGGTTTGATACGATTTCATTTGATGTTTCCTAGGACTTGTATTATTTGGAATCTGGTCTAAAAAATAAAAAAAGGAGATAATCTTTCCCCAGAACTAGTAGGTAGTCTGTGGGACTCAGTGCTTCAGCATTTTGTGCGAGTGAAGGGTTTTTATTGGCATAAAGGGTGAACGAATAAATCCAGAGAAGGAAGATCTATCAGAGATGAATGCAAAGATACACCCTCTGGCTTAGAACTTCCTGTGCTGCAGACTTCTGGAAGCTGGGGAGTGGTTTGGGGAAGCGGTGGCTTATGCTTGCTGTGTCTGTGTGGCAGAGTTCCTGAGGTTCCTGCTGCAGACCACTGTCAGAGGCAGAATCCGGGAGCAGAAGGGCGTTTGGTCACACCTGGTGTGGTCGCAGTGGTGTGACTTCAGGACTCAGGTTTGCAGGAGACCTTGGTATTGTAGTCCCTGGTGGAGTAACCTTGTCAGATCATCAGTGGTTTTTTAAATGCACCGTAACTTCACTGGTTGCAGAACACTTCAGTGAGAGAGCATTGACCGTGATGTATAGCGTCCTCCTCTGAATGAATGGATAATTCACTTTCCTGGAGCCCCACGAGATGCTCTCTCAAATAGTGGCCATGCAACATTCTTGATTTTTATTAATTAAAGTTTTAGATAGTAGCAACCTCTTGTCTTTTCAGCCTGTGTGGACAGTTAAAAGCTAAAAAAGGGATGTAAACTCAGTTTGAAAAAAATGCGGGTAGAAAACATGTCGTTTGCGATGGTTGTTCCCACAGTCGGAATACCTGGACGAGCTTCTGTGGTTTTTCTAGTGCACGTCCCGTGTGCCTCGGCCCTGACCTGAAGAAAAGTTCAGACTCTGGGTCAAGCAGAGCTGAAGACACATGCATAAATCAATGACTTGTTTTAGTGCCGTGTTAAAACAACATGAGTGGCTGGCTTTTCTGACCCCTCCTCCCTTTCATTTAATGTGCTTCTTTGGCTCTTCTTTAAAGAGGGCTCTGTAGAGTAATTTCAACTCTCATCAGCCTGCTGACAGCTATATGAGCCTTTCTGCTGGCTCCAGGCGATCACCGCCGGCGTGTGAAACATCCCCTTCTTACAGTGAAAGGTCCTGGGTAGAGTTAAAGCAAACGGGCGGTGGAGTTTTCCTGTGGGTGGTGCAGCTCACATAAAAGAGATGGGATTTAGTTCTTGTTAGCCAATTAAACAGAACTTCATTGCAATATCTGGGCGCTGGAAGCTCTTGGAGCACAGTCAGGTTTTTACAAGTCCTTTTAATGGGAATGTTCAGCTTCCAGCCGCAGTTCTTTCCCTGACAGAAGACAGCTTCTGTCTCAGGGTTCTTTAGACCCATCATTATCAAATGTAGATGAACTTTCATCTGTCTGCCGTTTGTAGCGTTTTAAGGAGGGCCACTGGAGAGGCTAACCCTGCTTTAATCCTCCCAGAGTGCTTCAGCAGAGCTCCGGGTCCCCCATAAATGTCGGGCCTGGACAATTTGCCATCTTATCAGATGCGGTGGAGTTAGTTCCAGCCCTCTCACCCCTCCCCCATAGGAAAGATTTGTTGCTGCGAACAGCAAAGGGAAGAGAAAACTTTTTCCTGGCTTACTGCCGGGATCACCAGGGGAGTTGTAGAATCCCTGGCATTTAGATACGAGACTTACATTGCTCCCTCCTCCCCTCTTCATTTGTGGCGGAGAGTATCCTTAGCCTTAGATTTTCTTTTTCCCCCGCTATTGTCTCTCCTGCCCTGTTGCTTTCCAGAATACAGAAACCTGTTTTCGTGCTTGCTGTATTGCAGAGTGGTCTTCGTGGCATCTCTGGGAAAAAGCTCAGAAGTTTGAGAGCAATCAGCACCTCAGTTATGACTTCTGTGGGATGCAGTTGTGCTGCCTTTGTACCTGGGTTTGCAGCCTCTAAGCAACAAAAGGTTAAACTTCAACTGTAAGAGGGAAGCTATGCTATTTTAAGACAATATTATTTTTTGGTTTGTAAGATTAGATTTTAAGAGTCTGTATGTTGTTGCAAAGTGGACTTTTGGTACTTACCCTTTGCAGATCGCTAGACACAGCTCAGATTGACTACAGATAAACCCGGGTGATCCAAGAATTGGAAGGGCACGTGCTTCTTTTAGAAAGAATATTTGAAAATATTCAAATATTATAGAAGGCGTGCATATTCCAGGACACAAATAGTGGAGTGGGGAATCACGGATAGAAGCTGTTAGATTATGGTTAAGCAGACTCAGCTGGTAATGGAATTCTTGTCCCAGGGGATCCACAGAATGCTTCGTCTTGGTTCCCCCCACCCTCAGCACTGTCTACCCTAAAATGACTCCCAACACTGTAGCAAACAAAAGCAAAAAATGTCAATGGTGCCAGTTGATACGTAGGGAAAAACTTTCCTTATCCTGAATCTGGTGATTAGGTTTAAGCCTGAGCATGAATGCAACACCCGTTAACCAACTGTCTGAGAAGTTTCAGCGAGCTAGCGGCACCAAGCCCTGGCTCTGCGCTCTTCCTCTCGCCGCTTGCTTTGTTTCTGATCTGTTGCTACCTGTGCTTAGTAGCCGGTGCTTCAGGAAATCTCCCAAGATGGGAGTTCCGGCTATTGCAGAGGCCGTGTTACGTTCTGTATCGAGGAGAGAGGAAAAACAACTCCTTCCTCGTGCTTTTAATTGTTCAGATGAATAAGTACACAAGCACTGGTCAGTTGTGTACGTTCCATCTTTTTTGGCGTAGCCAGGACTTCTGTAATAAGCTTTCATGTTTATCTTTGAGATTACATCTCTTTTATACAAAATTGGGCTTGACGCAGTAAAGAATATTCCTCTTTAGCATGCCATTTCAAATGTCTGCCAAGGAGAAATAAGCAACTCTTGATGTCTGTCAATTATTTTGTCCGTGCAAAATTATTTCCGGTCCTGTTCCATTGCAGTGTGACCACCACACTGTGTCACAACCAGCAATTACTAGTGACCTTATCTCTTTCATCAGACAGCCGTGCAGCCGTGCACAGTTTGGGTCATGAAGGATAAGGTATTTTGACATAGTTTGAGCTAAGATCAGTTATTTTTAAGATGTGGAGGAAAAAAGCAGCACCATGTCCTAAACTGAATTTTTCCTGTAGGTATGGAAAAAAACCCCATGACTGCCAGTCCTTCAGCTTTCATCCCTACAGAAGTCAGTAAGATATATCTGTATTTAAGCAATGCTGGCAGTAATGTCTGTGGTTAAAGTTGTCCAGTGTTGAGAACTGTGCGTATGGGGATACATGTATGTTTGTGCTTATATAAAATACAAGTATGTAGCTTACAGGAAACGGAGCAAAACATGTCTTCATCAAAAGAGCCAGTTGGTATAGAGCTTAAACTCTGAAATTGAGGTATGTGCTGATTTTTAACTGCTATAATATGGTGGTAACCCTACCTAGATTTTTTTCTTTTCTTGCTTCAAAAATCTGTCCTTTCATGTGTGTGATTGGCACTGGGCTTGCTCTGTGTTTAACTTCTCTAATCAAGGGAATTTAAGCTTCTATTCTGCCAGCATTAGCACAGCAGTCATGGGAAATCTCAAACGAGACAGATCTTGTTGCAGCAGTTGCCACAAATAAAAGCAGTTGTGCTTTTATTTATTTATTTTTGATGCTGGATGCTGATTAAAAGTTTCCAAGCATCCTTTAGCCATGTTATAAAGCCAGCCAGCAGAGAGCAGGGCAGCTGCTGAGGCGGGGAGATGCGGGTGGACATAGGACAAGATCACAGTGGGAAGCGTCAGCGTGTGTAACTCAGAAAGCTGGGAAAGGTGTAAACAGATCCCCAATTTATCTGTAGAGCGGGCTCTCCAAACACTGTTTTATTGGCCGGTGGCTCCTGCTTTACTAACCTCTAACCTCTGCAGTACTCGGAGGTGCTGCCCACCGGCCAGCCTTGTCTTTGAACCCCCCTTGGCTCCTGCCACCTCAAAGGCTTGCAGTCAGATTCCTGTGTTTTGCTTGGGACCTCACCTCTCAGCAGGATGCCTGCAGCAGGGAAAACCGATCTACCCTGAGAACATAGACATATTTGAAGGCAGTACCCCTGAGACTAGAAACCTATTGCTTTCAGTTTCAGGAGCTGTCCATCATTTGTCAAGAAACGTGGCTAAAATGTGTCCCCAGCCCCCAACTTATAGTCACGTAGCTGTTGAACGTTCCCTGCGATTACGTACACGTATTTGTTTTCCGTTATTTTCTGGACTGCTGTTGAATCGAAGCCTAGCTCGCTGTAGGTCTGGCTTCGTGTGGTTAGCAGGGAGTGTGCAAAGGACAAACTTATAAAAAGGGCGATACGGATCCCGGTAATTTTGGCTGCTCCTCGGGTGGGGTGTGCCTGCCCCTTCACCGTACAGCCCGGTGAAACCGGAGTGACTAGGGAGCCCTGCAAACTCCTGGGAACTGGAGGGGGAGTGGGCTGGGTTTTGTGTCTTTACATCATTCTCGGTTACAGTTGTGTAGATAGGACTATCTGCAAGCCAGAGTGGGATCTCTGTTACTCTCTTACAGCTGTGTTGTTTCTGTGGTGTCAACACATGTCATTTGCCTGTAGATAGGAAGACAGAGCTGAAAGCTCTTCGGGAGCAAAGGGAATTCTGTAAATGGTAGCCATTTTTACATTACATGTTTTTAAAGCTCCAAGTGCTTTATGAAACTTTGCTTTTTTTTTCTTCCTCTTCCTGCTCCGTTCTCTGCTGGCTCTGTCTCCGTGCTTTGCAGCAGTATCCCAGCCACAGCCGAGGACGGGGTGGTTCCTTGCCGCTCACAGCGCTGACACCTATTTGTTGGCTCCGTAACTGGAATGTGTTTTGGCAGTGGATTTGTAGGGTGCCAGGGTAGCAAGTAACGTTTCCTGGCCGGTGCGGTGTTGCCTTCTGCAACAGAGTTGTGAAGTTGACATGCTCACTGATCAAAGAAGCAAGTTTGAGGTGCAGAAATATGTGGAGGGAGGGGAGAACGCCAGTGCTAAGTGGTATTTTTAGCTATTCAAGTCTTGTGTTCGTGTTATTTTTAAAACTGTTACTATCACTAAGAGGAGAAATACTGAAAATCTGTATTTTAGGGGGCAAGACAATGCAGGATTTCAAAACCATATAAAATGTTACCATTTCATGAGAGAGAATGAGAACTATTCTGTTAAAAATAGCTTCTTCTATGTCGTGTATTTGAGACAGATTTTAAGCAGAACAAGGCTCTTTTTCATAACAGAAGATGAAAACCGTAAAAAACCCCACAACAAACAGCAAAAAAACCCCAAACAAATGAAAACAAACAAAACCCACCCCCTAACAAATGAAACCCCCACTAATTATCTGAAAGCACGGGAGCACGGCTCAAAATGTTAACTTTAACAGATCTGTTTCAAAGAACCGGTCTCGTATATGCATAGTATGTGGTGTTGTACATACGGATTACTGTCATTGATAGAAGTGATTCTTTTCAAAGCACCAAAAAGAGGAATCTGAGGAAGACTGCAGTAAGAGAAGTTTAAGGTTAATATCGGAGCTTGCACTAACATTTTCCTTTACCCTTAGCTCTGTGAGTCAGCATTTGTCACGTAGTTTGCAGCAATAAAACCGAGAGCCAGCAGAAGCGAGTTACTCCCAAGTGGCTGGTATCTGAAGAGTAAGACTAGCATTTTGAACTCTGACCTCTGTCCCCTTACGAATCAGCGACTTCAAAAATAAAAAGAAAAAAAAAAGAAACGTGGATAGGGGAGAGATGTAGTTTTTACTCTCCGTTGTGTCTGAAGTAGGCAAACGTGCTTGTTTTGTGGCTGAAATTACTACAGTGGAGAATGTTGAGCCAGGTGATTAAATCCACCTACCACTTTACTTTTGAAGAGACATTTTTTGAGACTGAATTGCAATAAGAACCAGCACCACAAAATGTCTGTCTAGAAACTGTTTCTTAAGATGTGGGACTGTAATGATACAAATTATTGTTTTGCTTGCTCATCCTGCAGAAGTGTCGTCTTGTTAAGGAATATTCCTCTGTAGGCCACTCATGTAAGTTGTATAAGTGAAGAAGATTAATATTTCCAGGGCTTTACTTGGGAGTCGCGCCTAGCGCAGAAACAAGAGCTGAAAGATGGAATGAGAATTCAGAAACAATATTAAAAGAACGCTGTCGTGTCCCATTAGAAGCAAACCTTAACTAAACTGGAAACAACGGCGTGTGCCCTGCAGTGTTCCACTGCTCGTTCCTCCTTTTCCCTTCTGGAGAAACTTCTGGTTTGAGCTTTGGGAAAGCCCCGTGTTGAATTATGGATTAGTCTTTATCTGAACTGATCAGACACCCCCAGAAGTGCAATTCCTTGCCACCCCCATTATTTTAGCCTTCTAAGTGGCGTGCTGGTGTTCTGAGCACTCTTTATACAATGCCTACCCTACTGCTTTTCTCGGGTAGGTCCTTGTTGACAAATAGACACGACACAACCAGCTCAGGTGAAATTTGAAAGGTGCTTTTAATCTGATCTTCTGTAAAATGGGAAATAAATCAGAAAGCTTTTCAGTTTTAGACGAGTTAGCATGATTTTACCAGTATCGTATTGATTTAATGGCTTAACTCTTAAACTTGCTACGTAGTAGTCTGGGTATGGAGACAAGAAACTAATTTTTACTTTCAGATTGTGATTTCTAAAGAGACTACCTCCCGTTTTGGGTAATTGTACTGGCACTCCAAAAGTGAGCCAGCTTTTCAGAGTATGGCTCTTAAGTTTTTCCATAGCCTGAAACACATTAATTTTTTGTGAAAAAACGTACTCTATGTCCTTGTCTGTTGTTATTTCAAATCTTGGTGCCTCTCTGGAAAAATGAGGGGGCCCTCATGTTTTTTGAACATAGGGCTTTAAGGGAAAGAAGGATCGTGGCCCACAGCTGGTCACTTACTCTGTCCTCTGGTGCTCCCTTAATAAGAGAACGGATTGTTCAGGAGGTATTTTAAGGTACCAGAGCTCTAAATTTCTTTCAGAATGACCCTGTTTTTTTCCCCATTGATTACAGAGAGAAGATATAGCCAGCCAGCTTTAGGTGTGTTGAACTTGATTGCGTGGTGTTGCTAAGGGTCCTAAACCAAATAAACACTTTTTCTTTAATGCAAATTCTTACCGCTTTCTAGAAACAACAAATTACTGTCTAATTCTTAATAGTATGAAGTCTTCTGAGGATTTCTTGTAAGCCTGTGTGAAGAAAGAAAGATGGCTGTGGATTTAGTTGACCCAGCTGGTGTCATCTTTGCTGAAGAACCGCGTGCTAGAAGTGATGTGTGCGATCAGCAGGGAAGCTGTTGGGACAGGGAACTAGCTGTAGAAAACGTAAGGCAGTCCAGAAAGAGCGGCCAGATACAATTTATGGGCAGAAAAATGTAGGAATTTGGGGTTATAGGGGTCCTCAGTCTGAACCCAGAAGTTGTCTTGGGGAGCTTTTTATAAAATGCTTGTTCCTCCAAAAGAGGAACTTACGCTCTCTCTTCAGTCTCGTTTTACCTTGGAGCTGGGGGCAGAAGGGAGCTTGAGCGCTCGAGCTTGCTGTCTGATGATTATGTATCATCAGCCGTCCTCATGTGCATCTTTAGTTTGGGGCAAATAACTCAGTAGCCTGTCTAATCCTACTGCGCAATGGAAGGCGGTTATGAGGGGGGTTGCCTGTGCCTTGCTTGATGGGCAATAACCATTTCATCATGCTATGGTATCACATGTAACTTAAGAGCCTGAAGGGCTTAGTGGGCGAAATTCCATGCCCAGAGCTGTAGGTGTTTCTTGTAATGTCTTTTCTATCTCCTCTGAAGAGACATGTCTTAGCCACATTCCGTTACTTTGTTAGCATTGGTTAGCTAAAGGTTAGTTTTATTAGTTTAAGGTTTCTTTTTACAAATAACAAGAGAGGATAAAGTTAAAGGTTTTTTTCTGTTGTTCTATCCAGCCTAAAATTTGAAAGGTCTGGAATGGTTGAGTCTCACAACATCTCTGTGAGCTGAGTATTACACGTACTGCTGAGAAGCTGAAGTGGAAGCAAGAAATCAAATGAATGTCAAGCGTTTATCTGTAAATAACAAAACAGGGATTAAAAATAAGATCACTGAGCTTCCAGGCCGGCGCTGCTCCACCACCAAGGCCACACTCTTTGCTTTGCCCAGGCTTCCCTAACCCAGCTGGTCAGGGAGTAAAAACCAGGAACATCAAGAGCCATCGAGAAGGAAAAGCATGTAAGTAGAGTCACTGCAGCCAGTGTGAAAACGGTTACTTCAAGGCCTCGTAAACCTTTTCAAGGCATTTTGGAAATGCTGAACTCCTGCAGTGGGGCAAAATCTTACAGCATCATGGCGCCTGACCTAAAAGCTGAGGGAAGTGGTGGTTTATGGGCAGTTAACTTTTACTACTCTTCTGCAAATCTTGGGTTTTTTTCCCCCTTTGCGAACTTTACCAACTCCCACCAAACCGTGGGCTGTGAAAAGGCACGACGCTAGAAAGTTCCTTTCACGGACTTTTTTCCCCTCGATCTAAATGTTGCAGAAAGTATTCTTTTCCTTGCCACATGCCTAGTGTTTTTCTTTTCACAAACTAATCAAAAGAGTTACACTGATCTGTCTCGCACTCTGCGTCCGAGCACCATTAGTGGCATTAACGCTAGAACTTATAAACATTATGTGAATGGACTTTGTAACCTGATGCTACTCCGGCTTGTAAGGAGCTTATCAAGAGGTGCTAGGCCCCCAAGTGTGTTTATTTCTAAGGAAAATAACACCTTACCTAAATAAATGTTACTTTCTGTGAGTAGGCTACTCTTTTACTGTGTGCTGCTGCCTGTTGCCTCCTATGAAAATAACTGCAAATGCTTGCATCCCGAGCTCTTGCCTGTACCAGTATGTGCTGTATGTTGGTTTAGTTTCTTCGTAGTCCACCTGGTACTGAAAACAAGTGGAATCAACCTTTTGGGTTGGATGCTTGCTTATGTAGTTGAAGAGACGCAAAATTTCCCCTACTGTCTACAGTTTCGAGGAAGAAAACTACACGAAGTTTCTAAACTTTTTCTTCTGGCTTCCAGGTATTGCTGGTGTTCCTCAAAGTGTGCGTGTGTATTTGTAGAGATAAATTAATACCTCTACATTATATTAAGCAATTTTAGACTTTCTGTAAGTGGCGGGTTTTCGTGGCCGATGTAATGTGGCTGCAGCGGTTGAAACCGTGATGTGGAGGAAGGCAGAGAAACGACTTAGAGCTGCCTGCTGGCGTGCACGTGTTTGTGACCTTGGGCTGCAGAGCTGACCTGTTGGAGAAAGGGGAGCGTTTGGTCTCCGATTCCTTCAGTCTTTGGCTTTCATGGTGAGGCTGTCTTGGCTTTGTAAAATTTTCTGCAGAAATTGAATTCCAGCAAATTAATTTCGTGGGGAATCTATTGTATTGTAAGAGATTCCAGTCACTTTCAACCCATGGGGCAGCCCAGTAACATAATGTATTTCTCATTCTCAGTCAAGTCGTTCAGTACTCTACGTTTGACTCTTCCACACGTTGGTAGAACTGTTACAGAAAGTAATGCTTTTCTGCCTTTCATCTTAGATCTATCCTAGATTTTCTGTTTATGTAGAAATTTAGAAGGGGGAGAGAAGCTGTGTCCCTTAAATACCTGTTTGCAATTCCTGGTAAGCCCGACACCCAGAACAAGATCCCATAGGTTAACGGAGGTTCATCTGTGTCGTTTTGGCAGTTGTACAAAGTACATGCTTGATCTCTGTTTACAATTTAGATTGCCCGTGACCTAAGCAATAATTAGGCGTATACAGAGTTAGCATTCTCTACAAGTCTGTGGTCCACGTAGTGTGTTTCCTTAGCAAATTCTGAAGCCTCATCAAGCAGAGTACTAGGGTACTAGAAGTTAATTTCACTTCAGGTTGAAAGGAATGGTAGCTTGGTCATGTCGTGGTTGTAGGCTGTGAATGATGAACGCTACATGGAAGGCAAGCTCTGTAGCTATGGATCGTTTATTTCCAGATGCTGAAAGGCTCTGGGGCAGCTCTAGTTAGTATGTTACAATTGTAGTGCCTTACAAACATTGCCCAGTGTATTAAAGCTGCTCTCAAGTGTATGACCAGTAGTTTTCTGAACTCATAGGCAGGGGAAAGGGAAATGGGCAGCTCAGGAAATCTGTGTAAGAATACTAAGAAGGTTGGCATAGGAGTCAGGAACAGATCTCCCTCTCTGGTTTTCTACTTTTTTTTTTTTTTGGTGGTCGTAGCTGTTTCTCTCTCCTGTATCCTGAACGTGTTCATGGGATTTTTCTCTCTCCTAGATATTTGTTACATTCCAACCTAAGCTCTTTAACCACGCAAAGTAAAGCAGAAAATACATTTCAAATGGAATCGACGTACATCTTCCCAATAGAAAACTTTCCCAAAATGTTTAGTAGCTTAGCATGCTGAGCAGCAGACACTAGCAAGCCACGTTAATCAGTTCTGCTTTATAAAAGCAAACAAGGTGGGGAGGAAGTAATGAGACCCTGAAACATCTGTTTGGAGACTTCGAATCCCCTTAGAAGGTTTTGAGTTCTGCCTTAAAGAAACACAACCCCAAAAAATTACAACCAACTGTGGGAACGTTTTCTAGCTCTTTATGAAAAATTAATTACATAAATATTAGTCTATAAAAAGTAAATTCCCTCTTCCCTCTTCTCCATTTTTGCTTCTGGTATAAAGGCGTAGTCTTGCCTGGCATTGCAAGTGTTCTTTCAGCAAAGAGAAGCTAGATCAGATCCATTCTAGTTTTGCCGACGGAAGAAAACCAGCCTTGCTTGTTACAAAGCTAGATAATCATAGATATTGCAGTATTAATAAACAATCTTAAGTTAGGACAGTATAGGAATGCTGCTATTTAGTAACATTGAAATACACAGTCCTGTGCGCATAGCTACTTAATTGCTTTATAACGTTATATGTTAAAAGGCTGCATAAAATATTTTCTCCGTGCTACTTAGTGCTGCTTATAGCAGTGGTTCTAAACTGTTATCTAATGTGAAAATGAAATCTGAAATGTCCGTTTTCACCCTTGTTCATTTAGGATATCTTAATAGAGAGGCTCACTGTTCTGATCAGTTTTAATTCTTAATCTACTCTGGTGTTCCTTTTAAATCAGTTGCTACTGAGTTCTGGATAATACATTTTTCTTACGAAGTGCGGTGTAGAGAAAGGAATAGTTAAGGCTTGCTTAGCATGTGGTGTTTGCTTTGTCTAGTGTCTTTTTGGTATTTTAGGAAGGCAGCCATTATTTATTCTTACCCGTTTATATAGTTCTTCTGCTTCTTCGGTGTTCTTGGTAATCAGCCTGTTATCCAGCTGTAAAGTCCTACCGGGGAGAGAAATGAGGAGAGGGAAGCTGTTCTGTTCTGGAGTGAAATTGCTTTGCACTCACTCTGGGTGACAAGCTCCAGAGGAGTGTAATTTTTGGACAGACTCATCAATCTCCTTAATAAGATTTTGAACTACTCTGAAGTAGTAAGGCTTACGGTTGTTAATGTTTTCTCACAATAAAAGTAGTGCTCCAGAGAGCACTTGTCTCTTTCCTAGTTTGCTTTTTTAATTGTCACATGGATTTTTTTCATTTTAAATATTGAATGGAGCTAGTCTGAAGAACTTGTTTTACAGACTACCCACGGAGAAGAGTTTTAGGGCCAGCGTTTCAGCAACAGGTCTGTAGTTCTGAATCCCATAGCTTGCACTCAAAGTACAGGGCAGCGCACACATGAATATGCGCAAGTTTGCTTGCGAATTTGCATTTTCCCTAGGTGTAATCTTTCCGGTACACTGTCATTTAGCCTAGGAATGCTGCAGCATGAAGTGTACGTGTAGGAATCACTCTTTGTCTGCTATTAAAAAGTAAGGACCTGCAGAGTGAGACATGCTGGCAACTTGTTAACAACAGCTAAATAAGAGTTATTTTTGGTTCATCTTAAAGTCTGTCACTCCAAAAGCTTGGCATTTCTTAAGTAACTTAATATTCTAAATCATATTATTTAACGTTATCTTAGCACGTAATTAAAGCCAGCCTGTCTGTAGAGCCTGTTTGCTGTTCAAGAAATCCATAGCAAGAGTAAAATAGCACTTGCCCAAATTTGTATGTTGTCTTCGGTTGTATTCTGGCTCTGAAAGCCTCTTGAGCTCCCCATTATCCAAACAATGTCCTTTCTTTTAATTGTTCTGCAGCCTAGATGCAAATGCATACTCTTATAATTGATATTGAGCCATAGGGAAGCTGCAAATTAAATTACCTTCTGGACACTTCAAGGTACTGGAGTTTCCTGAAGAAAAATTAGGTTGAAAAAATTCACTTCTCTTGGGCTAGAACACTTGCACTACATTTGTTGGCAAAGTGTGTTTCCTTCTGGGTTGGATGGGGTCCTACAGGATCGTTCTAGGCATTTGAAAAGTATGTTTATGTCTGTAACGGAGAATGAGATAAGTCAACATTTTCATTTCCAAACCCCGGCTTTTCTTCCAGCATTTCTGTTTTACGTAGAAACTGGGACAGGATTAAATCTTGCCATACCGGCCCTCAGCTTGGTAAAACGACTCGTGTGAAATTCAGTGCATCTGCGTCTAAGAAAACCCCATGCGCCATTTCGGTAGTTTTACACTGCCTGTGTTGTAAATTAGCCTACGTTAACGGTTGTGACAAATTGGCGTATGCATGTACTTTTAAGTAAAAATCTTAGCACTTGCTTGTATAAATAATATTTGGGTTTTGGAAGGCCTGGGAAGGTATTCGCTTGGTAGGGTTCGTGAGTACCGGAATCCTCTAGCTGATCAGCTGTCTCTAATGCTGATGTTAAAAGGTGACTTGTAAGTTCCATCTTTTAGGCTGCATGCTTTTATTTGGCTATTTAGCTGCACCGTGATTCCTCTGCCTTGGAAAAACTGAGTATAACAGCAATTTCTTCTGTTCCATGGTCAAACCGCTTTTGGCATTTTTCAAGAGGAAAACATATGATAAAAATGTGAAAGTCACCGATTCCGTCAAGTGTTCTCATTGTGTTTAATCACTTGCAAAGTAATGTTGTTGCTTCTTTTTATTGGCTGTAAATCCTGGGGTTTTTGGGGGTGGGGTTGAGTTTGAAGCCTTCAGGCTCTATGGAAATATCCTAGCTACAATAAACATGCCTCCTAATTTAATTTCCACCTGACTTGTAGACTGCACGGAGCAGATTGTGCATGGCAAGGCAAAACCGATTACTGAGCGCTGGATCTGTGCAGTGTGCAAGTGAACTTTGTTCTCTTTACAGGCAAGGTGGTTCTGGGAAGCATATTTTCGATCGATGAAAGCAATTGCTCTTGCTACTCTTCAGATTATCAATGATAGAATTTACCCATATGCTGCCATTTCTTATGAAGAATGGAATGATCCCCCAGCTGTGGTAAGTAAATTCGTTTGAGTCACTCATAAAACAAATTGTGGGTTTGGGTTTTTTCCTCATATAAAAGGTATGTGCTATGAAACTCGGTAATAATTCTGTGTTTGTGTGCATATGTGTTGTGTTGGTAACGTGCACAGATGAAGCTAATATTTTTTATGACAACTGGCAAAATAACTAGCAGTCCATTTTATGTCCTGGCAGTGAAATGTGAACTTCTAACTTTTGCTGTTGCACGCACTAAATTGCTTACTTGTTTATATATTTATTTGTTTTTCATGCATGCACACGCGCGCACACGCTTCTTTATTTCTGTTGAATTTAGTGTGAGTTTAGTGCTCTTAAAAATGAGTAACTGCAGTGGAAATAGTCTGTGGAAATGCTGGAGATCTTAAGCAATCTGCAAGGCTCTTTCATGTAATTCTGATGAAATAGCAAATTGTTCCTATGCTTACAATTTTCTCTGTGTTATTTCTATGTAATTTCTCTTATACGGAAACTGATGATCAAAGTTTTGCTGTGGTGGGGTTTTTTCTTTAAAAAAAAAAAGTTTCACCAGTTGAACCCACCTCTGTTAAGAAGAAACACTGGAGTATTAATTAACCTTCTGCACCAAGCAGCTGGTTCTGATTTTTCGCTATATAAAAGCCTGCGGATGATTTTTCACTCATAATCAGTTAATTTTCTCTGTGTCAAAATATAAAAAATAGTTTTGCTTTACTAATAAAACCAAACTTGTTAACTGTCTCACTTTACAGTGGTTTAGAGAGAGTTTCTCTGCAGGCTGGGCAGGAGTGTCAGGAGAAGAGTGCGTTTTACTTAAACCCTTCAGGCCGATGGAGTGTGAACAGTTGCTGACAAAAGTTAGAAGCTTGTTGCTGGGTCTCGGAGGATGATTTTCAGTTGCCTGGCCAAAGGCTTTAGGAATCTACTGTTGTTATTGCCGAGAGAGCAAATGTGGCACTTGTCAGTATTTAAGGAAGGAATTAAGCTGCGCAAGAAGTGTGCACATACTCTGCAAGAAGGGGGTCAGAACACATGAACACCTTCAGATTATGCTAGTGAAGCAAGCACCTTGAAACACCTAGGAAAATGAAGAAAATGGCTTTAGGATTACTCAGTTTTTAAAAGGGGCACAAAAACATCTTCTCCTGGGTACTCTACTATATTGGAAACCCATTCGTTTCTGGGGAAGCTAATCTTGCTCTCGGCAACAAGCAAGCTGCTTTTTTGTTTGATGTTTGGGTTTTTTTAATATATACTTGGAAAAAATATTTATATTAGTCATCCAGCCTCGAGGTTCTTAAGCAGAAGGTTTATGACCACAGACATGGCAACATACAGAGCAGAACTCTGAAACTGTGGAGGAACACGTAACAGCAGTACCGTGCTAAGGCAATAAGAGGCTAGGCAGGAATGTCGTATCGATGTGCAATCACAAAGAAAAGAAAAGAAAAGTTAGGGGGCTGACTGCCATTAGACAGGCTGGAACTTGTCTGGGATGTTGGAGTTAACGCCTCGTATCGTGCCTCTCTCGTGCCACGAGTGGTCAGTTCCTTGGTGGTTTTATGTCTCAGTTGAAAGAATTTGGTGTTTATCCTAGTCTATGGAAATTGCTTAATATGTACATGAATTCATTTCTTCAATGCGAAACAGAAATATCATTAAAGGTTCCTTTATGGGCTCTGTAAACTCCGTATTAGCCAGCAACACAGAGTGCTTGTGACCCTTTGTCAGAGGGTCAGTTAAAGAAAATAGAATTCAGATTGGGAATTGTTCAAGAGCAGTTAAATTTGTAGAACAGCAGTACACAATCTTGTGATATCTTTAACTGCGGATTTTGATAGCTACTCTGAGCATGTATGAAAATCTCCTTCTGTGAGGCTCTCTTTTCTTTTTTTTTTTTTAAGCCAGCTAATACTGGTTTTGACCCTTGTTCTTTCATTCGAACCAAGTAACTGGAGCCTTCTCCAATTTCTCTTTGAGCTTATCTTTTTTTTTTTTTCCTGTGAATATATTTTATCTCTTTGAGGTGAGAGTATATTACAGTTGCGGTCTGTAGGGGAGCATATTTTTCAGGACTCAGCTAATTTCTCCCTTCAGACAATTTAGAAGGTGATGCTAATACACAGTATCTGCTAGTAAATTTAATAAGTCAATGAATTTAATAATATTTATTTCGGTGTTGGGGTTTTTTAAATAATTGGGCTAGTCAGAATTCCACAGTTGCTGTCTGCTTGGCAGAGGAGTAATGTTCCACTTGAGCTTGAGTGTGTTTCTCATCTGAGCTCGTGCCTGATGCCCACTGTCACATCGCACTGTCAGAATTTCTAGGAAGCCTGGGTGAAACATTATAGGTGGAAAGCAGGTACATACGTATGTTTGAGGTAGCAGAAGATGGCAACTGTATCCTCTAAGTCCGATGAGAAGACAAAATAACTAAAGAGGACTTGAATTGTGCTCCTATTTACAAGAAAATTGCCATATTCTTGTCTAAATAGGCTCTGAGGCTGAAGCATTTAAAGCAAATTATTTCAGGTTGGCTCTGGGACCAGGATATAGGTAACTGTTAAAATGAAGCCAGTTAGCATTAATACCACAGTGAAATGTGGGAGTATCGGGGTGTCATAAGTCCTTATGTTGCTGGCCAGAGCTGTACCCTCCAGAACTTGCCGTGTGTGTTCTGCCTTCAGGCTTGGCTGGCCCAGCGTCCAGTTCCTCTAGCTCTGCTTGCTGTTGCTCGTGATGCTGTGGTAAGGAAGGATTAAACGCGATGCTCTTCTATATGCTCTTCTATACGCTCTTGTTCCCGTTACGCAGTTTAGATAGGAATGTGGAGTTGCAGAAAGAGTGTGTAGAAGCCATAGGCAGATTAACAGAGGGTGCAGAGGTGCAATCACTGGTTTAAGGCAAGGGGCTTAACTGCAGTTAGCCAGCGATTTCTTTAACCAGTACAAGGCTGTTAATAGAGCTGTGCTCTGAACAGTGAGGTTTCGAAAATGAGAGCGTGGATTTGCCTATGGAATATTTATACAGAAAAGGCCAGCTTTAAGGGGTTTATGAGGTTGCCTGCTAGGACAGATACACCTTTCTAACAGAAAGAAGAGCTTGCTGTCTGTGCGAGATCATCATGCGGAGGAGACTCATTGGCTAGAGGGAATCCTTGGCCGTGGATGCTTACCTCCCTGTCTCCTTGGTTTAAGGTTTCTTTTTCTTTGTGTGCTTATAGGGGTTAATTTTGCTTAGTACGTCACTAGTATCCAGAGAAGTAACAGAAAAATAGAGCTCAGTAAAATGTCCTGGTTGTTAATTGTTTTGCTGCTCAGTTGTGACAAGTGCTTCACGTGTAAAATAAAGCAGTAAAAACATTATTTCTGCTTTGACAGTTAGACTAGCTCATAACTGGCCAAGGTGCCCGTTTTGCTCCGCATTGTGTTGAGCTATTTCAGCCTCCTGAGTTTGCTTCCAGTTTTAAGATTCATCACTTAATTTCCGTCTGCTTCCTATGATTTTGTGTATTACTGCCTTCTATTGTTTTGACTATAGTACAATAGAATTGAATCTATTTTGAGTTAGCAAACGTTTAACAGATTACAACCTCTGAGTATGCTAGATAAAAGAGATTTTTAGGAGCCTCAAATGTTCGATTAAGTAAGTTTGTCACACCACCACGACCTATGAAGAGAAAGCCGCATCGTTCAGAAAAGACTGCCTCAAGGCTGGTGTCACTTGCAAAGCAGGGCTGGTAGGGACTTACGGCTGCTTTCTAAAGGGTTTCTCTTTGCTTTCTTTTGAACTCTGATACTTCAAATTAGGAATTGGGACGTATCTGCAAACATAATCAAGATAATTCTCTTTTCAAAGCAAAATTACATTGATGTTTGTATCCGAGGAGATGGCTATTACCTTGGACAGTGAGCATGAAAGTGATATTCACGCTTTTAAAATCGATGAGGCATGCTCGTGGCTAGAGCTGCATGTAGATAAGCTTTATGCCTTTTCCCCAGAAATTCCTCGAGTCTACAAGAAACACCTTGTGTTGAGTCCGTAGTTTCCCAAACATTTTGAACCACTATGAGCAGGTACTGTTGCCAAAAGGAGTCGTCCCGCGCTCTTCTACAGTGGGATGACGGTTTGTGCGTTCTGCCACCTCTTTGAGTTTTCTAATTCACTTATGGTGAATGAATGGAAATAATTTTCCTCATGTAAAACTTACCCAGCAAAAGACAAAAAAAAAAAGGTGGGGGGTGGAGTAAGGGGGGACCGGGTGGCTGGAATGGCTGCTTTTCTTGGCGTTTGTTTGACTTATATTGGCTCAAAATATTAGTGAGACTGTTGCCTGAGTGTCTTCACCACAGTGTGGGTGCAGCAGCAGCTCAGGACGGTGTTTTTTCAGCAGGAGGGAGTATAAAGTGCACAGAAAATAAATGCATATGCAGTTAGTTCCACGCTTAGTGCATTACGTTGAGGGAGCGATCCAAGAGTTTAATGTGTTTTTATGGGTTGACTGAAGACTGTTGGCCTTTTCTAAAGAAACGTTTTGAAGCGGATTATTTTCCTACTTGTCCACTATGCTGTTGAGGAAGTGGAAGACTGGTAGCATCAAACATGCTAGTATGTTGTGGAATAATACTTTGAATAAAAAGGCACTGCAAGGTATTTCCTCCTTTTAATGAAGAGGGACAGGTGATGTATAGGGGGCCTGAAATTCATTCCTGGCCCCTGATGTCTCAGACAGTCCTTTGCTGCAAGCATGAGAGTTTAATGCCTTTTGTGTTTCTTGGCCCAGCCATTACCCGTTAGGCAGGGGCAATCAGTTACGTTCAAGTAAGCCAGAAAATGAGCGCTTCACATCCAGCGTGCATTCTGATGGTTACCAGTTTGGGCTGGATTAGAACTAATGACCTGTATTTGAGACCGTGATCTGTTATCTTCAATTAAGCGCTTTGTTATGCTCTAACAGAGGTAAATTACTTTCTCACGTGTGCTTCTTTGTAGATTATTTAAACTCTCTTCTTACTTTGCCTCATACCCTGCTAACATATATGGGTTTCTGAAAAATGAGTAAGACAAGAGTTTTTCCAGGTTTCATCAGTTGCTTATGTTGAAATTGCTTCAAGCCTGTTTATAATATAGACCTATAAAACATTAGGGTTGTTTTTTTTATCGGGGCTGCCTTTGAGCTTTGACCCTGGATGATACAGACCATAGTTTAATAATCACTTGAGAATATCAGTATGCTGAACAATAAACATACCAGATTTCATTTCTTCCAGTGAGGCAGAAAACAGCACAATCGTTTGGTTTAAACTAAAATAGCCAAATTAACGTAGTGCAAAAAATGCCATCCATTTAGCAAAGCCTAAGTAGGATGTTCGTTTGCAGAATACTTTCTGGGCTTCTGCTGATTACCAGGCAGTTGACACTTGTTAAACAATTAAACTGTTTTTAAGCTCTTTGACTAGTATTTTACAGCCCTCAGTCTCCAGGTAATGCCACTGTTGTAACTGTACTTCCATCCTAGTACCATGCCCCGTCTTCAAAGCATTGAGCAAATGTTAACATACGCTTTTTTTATTTACCTGTAAATCAAAACAAGCTAGCTTTTCTCTGGGCAGCACACATCTGGTATTTTTTCCAATGAACAATATTAGTTTCTGTTCCTGCTGTGCTTCCAGCCACTTTGTGTGATGGTTTGAATCAGCTGGGTGAAGTTTTGTTTTCTTTGCCATGCTGGAAGGTTGGTATGCCTTCTTACACCGAATAAATTCCAGTTTATGTTTTTCCAGTGTTGATTTTATGGACAAGTTGAACCTGCCACATGTATTCAGCTATAAATATTGATATTTGTGTGCGTGTGTGTGAACCAACATGATTTAACAGTTGGTTATTTAACTTACCTGCCCAGAGATTCGGATTCTTCTCTTACACAGTGATTGATAACCTCACAGCTGTCCTGTGTCGTGTAGCTCCTATCCAGTGTGTGGGTTTATTTCTGTTGTAAATTATGTCCTTTGAGGCATGAACAACAAATTTTTGGATTTGGTTGAAAGAATCGGAAACTGTATTTTCATGTATTTCACTGGAATGAGATTTTACTTCTTAGACTACATCTAACCATTTAATACTGTAGAGTTTTATTTTCTCTAAGAGCTTTTTGCTTCGTCTTCAGCTTAGAAGTAGACACCTAAACATACAGGTGAGAGGCATGTTTTGAATTTTAGCAGAGCTGGTTTTGAGATGCACCCAAAGAAACTGTATGGTTTTGCTGGCCAAAGGTGAGGGTCTCATCGTTGTTCTTCCCGTGTTTGTTGCACTGCCTGGTGCCTCCTGTGATTTTGTAACCAGGCAGCTTTATTTTATGTAATGGTAGTCATTAACTTTGGAAAAAAAAGTTACTGTTGCTTTGGATCCCACTAGTCATCTTTTCAGTCCTCCCTCTCTTTTCTGGCTTTGGAAGCACGAAAGGTATGCTAAGCTCCATTTTCCCAATACAGATTATGTCATACCCTGGGGTTTTTGGGTCAAGAGCTGCTATGTTGACTTACACCAAGGGCGGGGGGGGGGGAACCCACAGAAAGGCACGAGTCCTTTTCCTGCTTCTCTTTCTAGTTGCTTGAATATCCTCATTCAGGTTATAATGTTATAATATTCTTATTGTTCATACAAAAGAATGGCAATAAAATTGATGGAGGGATTCCAAAAAGCATAAGTATTATGGCAACTGTAAGTGTGAACTCGGCTCTTGGTAATTCTCCTCGCTGCACATCTATTCCTTTGACACATTATTGACATTAAGGAGTTGAAGAGATGAGCCCAAAGCTGAGTCTTCACATCAAAGAATGTGTTCAGCCAATAGATTCTGTCAGAAGGTTCAGACAGCTGATTAAAGTGGCTAAACAAAAAAAAGATGCTGAATAACTTAGTGTTATAGTTACGTGATGTATTTGGGCGATCAAAACTCGTGATTCATGACAGTGTCGGGTTTCCTCACTGAAGAAGGAATAGATAGAAACTCCTGTGTGTCTTGTGGCTGAAGTGTTCTTGAGAAGGGTTTATAGTCTTCGTCAAAACACGAAATGGTGGCCCCTGCAGCTTGGCTTGTGATTCCGCAGCGTAAGCACTGCGGCTGGCTCTGGAGGAGTACAGAGCGTTAATTCCGTTGGGTTTGCCATATGACCACTTGAGGATGGGAAGCATGATGAAATACTTTGAGAAAGTATTCAATAGAAACTTATCATGAATAATTGGAGCAAAGTAGAATAAATCAAGGCGCTTTTTTTGTCTTCTAATTCATAATTGAAACCACATTGAGGTCAGATTGATATTCAGAACAACCCAGCTGAAAAAGCCTTGCTCAGAGGCAGGGGAGATACATCCCTGCTTTGCATAGGTGGGTAGAAGAACTGCTAAGCTACTGTTTCATCTCAGCGCACTGTTGTCCTTAACCTCTGTGCTTTTAAAAGCCAGTGACTTGTTGTCAAACTGTGTGGTTTCACTAATGTGTTGGTTACAACAAGCACTAAGTCTAGTTGCTGAAAATAGAATACACAGGGCTGGCTTGTTCATGGGAGCAGTGAAATTTTCTTCTTCTGAAGTGCTGTTGCTGAGTTTTCCCACTAAATGATAGCTGGGAAGTTCTTGACTCTCTTCTGTAACATGGTACACCTTACACAGCCTTGTTTTCCTAGAGACCATTTTGTGGTGCAGTTTGTAATGCGTCTGCTGTGTCTGTCTTCAAGTCTCTTTCAGTGGTCCTCGGTGTACACCCAAATAAGTAGTTCTGGGGTAGGACCCTGTCTTAGTTACGTCTGGTATTTTGCAGATACCGTTGAGGCTCTAGCATTTATAATGGTCGTGCGGTTCTCAGTCCAGTTGTGTTCATTGATCTCCTAAAGGTCCTAGCTATCTCGCTTCTCTGTCCTGCGAAGAATGGCCTGTTTAAAACTTCTCTGCTTAACTTGAACGTGAAGACTCCACATCAAGCCCAGGCTTAAGCATCCCACGCAATGAGAATTCAACCCCCTTTGTACCTTGTCCTTAACGTATTAACTTTTCCTAAATTACAATCAAATTGTTTTTAATAACCGAGAGGGAGAGCAGTATTTGAGGTGTCCACAGTAAAGGAAGGTGCCTTATTTCTGAGGCGTTATTACGCGTGTGTGCTTGTGGAAAGCATGCCCAGGAGAGCTGTGGCAGTCTGAATCCTTCCCTGTGTACGTGCACATTCCCAAATTCTCCTCTCTCCCCAGCTTCAGGCTATGCCTAAGTTTGCGCGGTCGTTCAGGTCCCGCTGCTTTGGCTTTTCAAGTGAACTGCAGAGAGCTGGCAGACAACTGAGGCGGCGAGACTTAAGTGACACGAGATTGCTCTTAGGAAACTGGCATTTGAACTTGATCCTTTTCGCCCTTAAAAATGATTCACAGCAAACAACCTATTAATCTCAGATTAATTATCCTCGCTCCTCTAATGATATTAGCTGGGAGGGCAAGAGTGAAGGGTTGTCTTGCCCATTGCTGAGCGTCAGCACTTTGTCACAGAAGGGTGATGGATGGTCAGTCCGCTGTCGCTGTTTGCTCTTCTCTCGGAGAGTGAAAGTTCCCATGGATTTCCATCGAGAGTGTTAATAAAGACAGGACTGGAGCAAATGTTCCTTTACCACTCGGTTTCTTGAGCGGTGACTGGGAGAACCCATCCCTGTGTCATTATCCATTTCATGCTTTGCTGCCATAATGGAGATTTAATTAGGTTGCTGTTGAATTAATTGCCTGTATGGTTTGCTTTTCCCAAGCAGAAATCTGGAAGACTTTAGCAAATTATGGAGGCTTGAATTTGCCCGATTTCCTGCAGAAAGTGGGGTCAATAGGTCTCAGACTGTAGACACACTCTTCAGGCAGGCAGCAGGGGGCTGGCTTTTAATGGCACTTGAGAGATGCTTAATTGCCTTTTTGAAATGTTTTTCTCAAATGAGAGCCTTGGTTCTCCTATCCATTAGTGAATGTCTACAGGCTTTCCCTCCCTCCATCACCCTTTAGTAGATGTATGAGCAAAACCACCTCAAAAGTTGCTTTATTTTTCCTAAGTTGTAACCGGCAGGGGAGAATTCTCATGCCTTTCTGAAAGCAGTAAAAGTGGGAGTTTAAGTCGTGTACCTAAGACTTAGGTTTTTAAGAGAAAGCATGATAATTTTTTAGGCACGTATGCGTGTATTAACACACGTACATCCATTTTTTTTTTCTGTAAGTACCTAAAATAGTCTTAGATGATAGAAAAGGGGAGTAATCCTTTTCCAAGGATATTATAGCAAGTAATTTGTTAGGAAATGCTGAGGCCAGAGAGAAAAAGTCGCTAGATAAACTTCAAGCGGGAGCCATTAAGTTAGGTGGCAATGCTCCCCATGCGTAGTAAATACAACATTGCCCACAGATTACTCTACCTCTCCTCGTAGGGCAGAAACGTAAGATTTTCTAGGCGCTC
This sequence comes from Steatornis caripensis, assembly GCA_013398225.1. Classification (NCBI taxonomy): domain Eukaryota; kingdom Metazoa; phylum Chordata; class Aves; order Caprimulgiformes; family Steatornithidae; genus Steatornis; species Steatornis caripensis. The sequence continues at coordinate 352,717 of VZSC01012463.1, forward strand.
TGCTGAGCGTGGCGTTAAACTTCTGCTTCAAGTATTAATGATTTCTAAAAGTTGTTTTAAGAAGCTGCTTGACATTACAAGGGTCATTTGGATAATAGCAGTCCTGGGGTGGGGGTAGTGTGGAAAGGAGTCTGTAAAGCTTTAATGAGATGGATTATGCTCTGGTAACATTCAGATTGTGATTTACTGTAGGAATTATTGAAGCTGGAGCAAAACCAGAGGGCTGTCCCCATCTGCCACCAGTCATCTTGTAAAATTAACAAAAGTATGCATAAAAGCTTTAGTTTTAGAAAATAATCTGAATGCTTTGTGTCTGCACATATCAGTTGCTAAAGTAAGGGATCTGCGTTTTCTGAATTACTGAGTGCAGTCCCCTGCTATCACAGGTAGCCGTATCCCTTCCACGAACCGAAGTTCTGTATTGTGCGGTTACTGTTTCTACATTATCCTATCGCTCCTGTCGAGTAAAACCCAGAACTTCGTGCTTTCCATTAGGAGCCTCACAGACAGTTTATCTTGAATGCTGCTTGTACCAGACTTGATCAAGTATGTGTAGCTGAAGACTAGTCTGCCTTCCCAGCTGTTTGAGGAAGCCTACTAAAGGGTGTTACTCCTACGGGGAACGCGCCCTTAGACCATCCCGGATGAAACAGCGCGACAATGCCGTGCTTAACTTTAAGTGTCTCTTTTCCACCTTGCGTATTTATCCCCCCTTCAGGGTTGATGTTTTCATAGAAGGAAATCGTATTTACATCGTATTTTTTTCATCTTTGCCAAAACGGTCAAAATGTTACGGTCTCTTTTAGTGAATAGGCTCTCTAATCTCCTCGTCCTTGAAGTTATTCTCATTAGAGGTGTCTAGCCACTAAACACGAGGAGGGTGATTGTTGGGGTATAGAGTAACCCAGAGACTAAGTAAGGAAACGGAAAATTGCAAAGTTTATTTCCTGCAAAGGTGAGATGATAACTTTGAGCCTGTAAAACTTGCTTTCCTCTTGATACAAGCGGGCTTATAGTATGGGTTTAGGAGGAGATTCTCGGAGTATGTCTGTAACTGCTGGCAGTTACTAACCTCTTGTGAGTGTTGATAGTTTTTACAGGCTAGGATTCAAGACTTCCCTGCAGAACAGCATCACTCAGTTTCTGCTTTCCCAGCTCCCCTTTGCACCTCATCCCAAAAGGTCTTGGTTTACCCTTTGCTTCTCTGTCCGACCCCTGCTTGGAACATCAGCTGGAATGGAAACCATTTAAAAATGGAAAAGTTGAGAGTGAAATGCCGGCACTTTCGTTCCAAATGGTCCCTTCCCTGCTTCCTCCCCCACGCTGTCGACTCCAAAGGAGGTTGGCACACTCAGTGGGAATTTAGTTGCCTGTCTTGTCTTTTGCCAGCTGAGCTGGCTTTTTATGCTGACAGTGTATTGCAGTAAGACCTTTAAAGTCTTAAAAGGAATGCCCTAGTTAAAATTCAGGAGGAGTAGGTAAGTCCCTGAAATACATCTTTGCATCTCATGCCTCTTTTTTTTTTTTTTTTTTGCAATAGGTGTGCTTTTCACCATTGAATCAACACTGTTTTGTGGAAGCTAGTACGTTATTCCTCTTAGTGCCTGCGTTTGCCTTTTTGCTTGGGTGCACATTTATGTTTTTGCTGCTTTGGTTTTGTTATTGTTAACTCTTTTTTACTTCTGAAATTGTAGTGCTGATTAAGTTTCTCTTTGTTTATTGAGTCTGAACTATAAACATAGATGTCTTGAAGTAGTGATTAGTAAATGAGAATTGAGTCTTGCTAGCTGGATTCAAAGTTCACCTTGGTTTTCCTTCTCCACAAATCTGTCTGCCTCTTCCACTTTATTTTTTTATTTTTTACCTAGAATTCCTCTTGTTTGCAGTGCTACAGCTAGGCAAAAATGAGAATTGAATTAAGAAAGAGATAGGAATAAAGGTTTTGAGAAATTGCTTAAGTCCACTGTTCCCACAATTGGAGAGTCAGCCTGCCTGATCCGGGCAAATTCCAAATCTGACGGTTGGGTCCTGGCTACGTGAATTACTCCCTTCTGTAATAATCATTCCCTGCTGTGATAAGTTACTTTAGTCGAATTGTTTTCCTGTTTTCTTGTTTTTGTTCACAGAAATGGAGCAGTGTGAGCAACCCGCTTTTCCTTCCGCTGATCCCACCTCAGTCCCAAGGTTTCACAGCCATAGTTCTGACCTATGACCGAGTGGAGAGCCTTTTCCGAGTCATCACAGAGGTGTCTAAAGTACCTAGTCTATCAAAATTGTTGGTTGTCTGGAACAACCAGAATAAGAATCCACCAGAAGGTAAGACAACATGGTAGGTGTGGTGCAGCAGGATGAAACTGGGGGTAGCATGCCATCTCGTACGTATTACAGACTGGCCTCTCCTCTACTTCATTAATATGTCCTCAAAGTATTTCCTGATTTCTTTCAAAATAATAAGTTTGGAAATCTTTTTTTGTGGCTGTATTTTTGGAAGTGAAATGGGAAAAGCTAACGCAGATTAAAATAAAAAAGCGTGCCAGTGGTTGTGCTGCTAACTTCTGAGTCAAAGGTAACAGATGCAGTAGTTACAGGAACATCTCTGTCCTTTATTTTGACGAGTGGTGAGGAGAGACCCATCTTTGATTTGTCAATGCTTGGCTTTATTTGTCTGTAGGCACTCTGTCATCGCAGTGAATACCACTTCTGCTAGACTGTTTTCTAGGGCAGATGTGGTTCAAAGCAGCAAAGTGGTTTGAATGCTTGGAGCTGTAAAATAAGTGAGTATTTTGACTGATGAAATGAAAATGTGGGACATTTCTGGTGTCTGAAAAGAAGTTCCCACACCACCAGAATATCTTTTGAAAATGCTACAGCTAGCCCGGTAAGACAAGCCATGCGTGCCTTTTAAAAAAATGTTTCTGTTTCCAGCACATATGACACTGTGTTGTTCTTTATAGTCTTTACGAGTGAGTCTGGTGAAGTCTACGTGATATTTTAATTGTTTTGAATTCATGGTTATTGTAAAACGAGGGCACGTTCATGGACCTTTCCCCAAATTATTTAAACATGTAGATTTTTGGAAGGAGACTTGGTTGTAACAGTGTATTAATGACTGCAGTGTGACCTCAGTGCTGTAAATCTCTGAATTAATTTGTTTGGATTTCATTAGCGGAGGTGTGCTTGGCGGGCACGGGTATCTGCTGGCCCGTCGTGCTGCCGTACTGTATCCTGTCACGCCAGGACCACCTCCGTCTCAGGCTGCCCAGACCTCACAGCCCACTCCCTGCATTTTCAAGCCCAAATCTCGTGTTTCTCTCTCTCCTTCCATATAACACCACTGCACACGCCATGGCTGCTCCGTCTGCCACCAGCTCCCTTTTTCCCCAGCCCCGGGCTGCCTGTCTCACAAGACCACGCTACTCATCCTCAGCTGGAAGCGTAGGTCCTGACATTGGTGAATTCCGTTACGAAATCGCCATGGAGTACGTGGGAGAGCCAGGAGGCATTGCCCCATGTAAAGGAAGGTAGCTGGGCTTGGCCTGTGGTCGTCCTCTGCCGTGCCGGTCAGCTGCTCCAACGCTGCTTGTTTTGTTTCCATGCTTATTGCTTCCTAGGATGGGTTTCTTCCAAATTCCGAACACTAATGCTAAAATCCTGAGCATCGTTCTGGGCCATTAAAGCCTCCTCTTCCCATTCTTGATTAAATACTGTAGATACAGTAGCTGGAAATGACTTTGTTTCCGGTGTGCTGTACCTATGAGCCTGTCATTCGCATCTGAAAATGTGCTGATTTTGGGGGAGAAAAGATGTTGCCTTCTAGGAGTACGTGTTCAGGAAAATGCCGTATTTGGTGGTACGGAACCTTGTGGATCCTTCTGTCTTCTGTAGTGAATGAAGCGTGTCCTTGGGACTTCTTGCTTTGTAATGCTCTTTTCAGAGGATTCAGCTGCTGCTTTTCTCCACTCTTGGAAGTTAGCTATTCTGCACAGCGGCAACGTGCAATGTAAAAATGAATCCCTGCCCACTCGTCTCAATTTACCGCCTTCTAACAGCTTCTCGGAGCCAAGCTATTGCTACCCTTCACGTGGCTCATTCGCCGTTCTGGCAACTCGCTCCAGTTTAAAGCAGAGGAGCTTTTTTTATTTTAAAAAGTGTTCTGTAATACTGCTGTGCTAAATGCCTCAAATATAGTGGTTTATGAAACGTTTTGCAGTCCTTTAGAGTGAGAAGTGTTGTGATAATAGGAATTTTTGCAGTAAGAAGTTTTTTTTTTTTCTAAAAGCAAAAATTCTTAGTGTTATGTTCGGTTATGTGAGCCCTGAATGCAGGTGGATTTAACCCAAATGGATTTGTTTCCCCATTTCCCTTGTGTGAGTCTGACATACGGGAGAGTGGAAGCAAATGAATCATTACAATGATCTTTTTTGTTAGCTCATTCTATTAATCTTGCATTTAGGAATTCCTGAAAATTAAACCGTGTTTCATTTTTTCTTGCCTCAATTACCACTGAGTCACAAACTAGTTTCAGAACACAAACAAAAAAGCGCGTTTGCCTGTAGAGCTTCGAGTTGTGGATTTGAGAGCACGGTTGAAAGCATAGGCAGTTTTGCCCTTACATCAGCCTAAGCATTGCACTGAAGCGAATAACTGTTTCCATTGTCCCTTTGTTGCTGTTATAACCATTGTAATCTCTTGGCCTGTGGCTAGAGAGAGGTCAGTTTGATTAAATTAACTTGCTTTATTCCAGATCCATGCAGGGCATTCCACTTGGCTCTTCAGCCAGTCTCTCATTCACTCTGTCTATTAGTGATCCTAATCCTTGGACTTCAAAGCTTCTGCTGTTTATAGCCTGTTAAAGCCAGGAAGTTTCTGATGGATTAGAGCAAGGAATGAGTTTGAAGTTTGTAATGTGCACCACTGTCACTGATAAAGTCTGGTTTATTACCCTACAGTAGTATCTGCGCTTTTATGGTTCACTATTCACTTTTAATTGGTTATAGGAGAGCTGAGGTGCTTAACCTCCTGGAGCACCGAGTGCTGTATTTCGTGGCCCTGCCCATGTAAGGGACGCGTTTCGGTGGGGAAGCGAATCTCGGCTTTTGTCGTCGCAACCCTTTGTGTGTTTGCTTTGTTTTGCATGCGTGAGTGGGAGGGCTGGGTGAGGGACATCAGAGCTGTCTTCCTTAGTGATCGTGTGGGGAAACGGAGAACTGGGTTTAGGTCTCCTGAGATGTAGCTGGCATGGTGCCACGCAAATGTGACGTGTGGCTGCCCCTCCCTTTCCTCTGCCAACACCAGAAAAGTAGCATGATTGAAAATGACATTGTCAGCAAATCAATATGTGTTGGAAATAGAGGGAATCTGTCCCTAGGAAGGGAAAGTTTGGAAGTATATACGTGCGAATTCTAAAATAAATGCTGGGTTTTGGATTTGGTTGTGGTTTGGGTTTTTTTTAAATGAATGCTTGTGTACTTGTAATAATGCCTTTGTGGAATGAAACTCAGCAAACTCAGGACTTAAGAGGAAAACAGAATAAAAATCAAATATTCTATTCTAAACATTGTACAAAATTTAAGATGCTGCACCCCTCAACAAACGTGACGTTCGATAAGATAAAAATCCTTTTTCACTTGTCCTCAGCATTTAGTAAAGTTTGAGTGGAAAGTTGCATTTGTCAGCGTGACCTGAAAATGAACTAATGGTGCGTTTTGTCAGAGGGATGACGAGACTGAACTGTGCCGCAGTTTCCATGTCCACAAGATCGATACGACAGTACTGTCTTAGATGAAATGCTTTGAGACCTGTAGTTTAAAACTGCTCTGTGAGTAGCATTATTCATGGCATTATTATTAGGTAGATGCCGAGATTTCTAATTAGAAAGTTAATGTGTACTTCAAAATCAAAGTAAATTATAAATATATTAAAATATAAGAAATAAAGGAAACTACTTCTTATAGGTTCAAAACATTGACTGATATGTGCGTGTCCTGGCTATATAACCAGTAGATTAACTGGTTATTCCCATTTTACAGCTTTAGAAACTGGGGTACACAGGGCGAGGCTTCACCATCACTCAGGAATTCAGCTTCAGGGCAAGGAATTTATTCGAGAACGTCCCATGCCTTGGCCTTTATTTTGCTTAGTTCAACACGCCGCCTTCTCGCGCTTTCTGCTTGAGAGATACCATAGACATAGGTACGTGTAAAAGGGTGGAAGCTTTGCTGTGTATTATGAGGTCGTCGCTGAATCTGTGCGCTGAAGTGGGAACGCTGTGCTTTGCGTCGGACTGGAAACCGAGGGCCTCGTCTCTTGGTTTCAAACTCAAAGTATGAGCAGTGTCTTAGGAAAAAAAATACAACTGCAGCAGACGAATCCACGATTATGAAGCTTTCAGAGTGCTTGCGATGATAAAAACATTGGATCTTACACGTGAAATAGCGGAGAGGAAATAGGACAAAACGTAAAGCTTTATAGAATCATCTTGCTGATCTTGTGCTCTCTGGATTTAGGGGATGTGATCTCTGCTCTGCATCTTTGCCTGAGTTTTGCGTATGTTCTCAGCCACGCAGGGTTTGCAAGAAGCCTGTCAACCCAGCAGTAATGTCAGCAGGCCCATGACTGCGTGTATAATATTAATAAAATGATTAAAAGCTCTGAAATATTATAGGAAAAACCTGATTTTTTTTCCTCACTCATTCTGCATCCATTAAAATAAACATTGTGGTCCAAGCATCTGCTGCTGGGAATATTTGCGTAGACGGGATGTTTTTTCATCTTCTCCATCAGCCAAATACTTTTGCCCTTTCGTTTGTGTTTTCTAAATTGCTAGTTCTAAAATTCAGGAAAATAGTCTGTGAAGGAAATTTCCACTGACATTTCATCATGTTTGTTTCAGGCAATTGAAAAAACCATTTTGTCTACCACATAAATGCTATAAAAATTTGTAAATGCGTTACTTTTAGTAAATACACAACAAGCTACAAATTGTGTGTGGTAGCTCGATGTCTGTTTAGGTTCAGTTTTATAAAAATGAAAATTGCATTTATAGAACCTGTACTTTCTGGGTAGCTGCATTGGTAGAGGTTCCGGGAGCTAAGTTGCCGATAAACTTGAAATAAGATACAGGCTGTGAGGCTTATGGGTGTTACTGCAATAATCATCGTTGTATTTCAGTTTGGTACTGTTAGTGGACAACACTGGTATGAAACACTGGGGATAAGGAACCTGAGTACCATGTGCATTACTGTATCTTAAGGAAGCGTTAACTTTAAAAAAAATAATTAAAACTTCTTGGTGGCAGGTTTTTTGCGTGCTGCGCCTTTCATGGTCGCCGCTGGTAGGAATGTGTTTTTGAGCTGCTCTTTCTGTTTGGAATTAATTTGGCTTCTTGACGATGGACTTAATGCCATTTTCCTTGATTAGCTAGAGGAGTAATTCATGGTGGTTTTAGTCTTCCGTGAATTATCATATCAACATTTTGCAATTTTATTTCCCAAGGAAGTTTAGAAATTTAGCTTAACAAACCCAGCTTAACAAACTCTGTTCTAAATAATGTCCTAGAAACCAATATTCTGTTTTGTTATATATGAGAAGAATTCTGTGCATTACTGTAGACCGATGTAAACATTGTAATTTAAGTAGAAAGCAGCTGTTTTGGACACATAGTTCTCAGTGGAAGCAGTTGAAATGCCTGGACAGAATTTTTCAGTGAGTCATTATTGAAGGAATTCTCATAATAAACGGACGCAGCGTGCCTGGTGGTGGTGTTTCCTGACGGTTTTTTGAAGCTTCAGATTCCAGCTAAGTCATTGAGACTGAAAAAGTACTTGTTAGGCTTCCATCATCCGTGTTCAGTTAGTTGAATTCATACAGACTGCTGTGGGCCGATTAGAACGAGCATCAAATAAAGGACTTTATGAAAGATCGGCTGTGAGCGTTGAGCGTGATGTGTGGGATTCTGTGCACATGTACAGAGGAGCATGCTTAGAGATGTTCTCTGCCATTCTTTTTGTTGATCTTGGGCTACCTTGCACAACTTCTGGGAAGGTTTTTCGATTTTTACAGTTCCAAGTGGGCTCCATAGAAGTTGTGGGAAGCCTGAGCTTAATATGAATTCATGCTCTGGTGCCAGGTTATCAGCAGCAATGAGCTATTCCTAGCTGTTGTTACTGAGGAAGTAAAGCAGGAGAAGCATGTTTGTACGAGCATCTTTGTGTGAGTCATCAAAATATCATTATTGTAGCCAATAAGTGGATCTTTCAAAATTTTCATTTGTCATATTGCTCTTAATACTGGCAAGCATTCAGTTGTTGCCGTCAAGAGTGTACGCTGCTTTTCCAGCCCCTCCTCGTTATCCTTACCTGCTGCTTCCAATTGCAAATGCAACAAACCAGCTGCATTCAAGTGTCACTTGCTGGTTTTGAACTCGATACTGCTTAGAATGGATGTCCCAAGAATATTGGTTAGCTCTGTACAGCAGCTGCATTGATTCTCGCTTTCCCTAGGTTGAGTCTTGAAACTGGAAATGTGTGATTAATAATTAGAGCTAGTAATGTCCCATATAAACACACTTCTGTCTGCTGATAAAAGGACCCCTTCGGATGCTATTAACTTCCCAGTTTCTCAGAAGCAAGGATACAGAGAATGATGCTATTTAACGGCATGACGGTGCGATTTCTCTTTGAAAAGGGGTTATACACTCCATAGAAACACTATTCTCTTATTTTTAATGATCCTTCTCTTACGTATGATGTAACAGTTCATTTCGAGCTGAGAAACGGGGCTGGATTTCAGCCTAAGAGTTCATTTTTATGTATAAGCATTTTGCAAACTTGTGTTGCGTACATTTTTGTTACAAACTTCTGACGGCAAGCCTAGGGAGGTGTGGAAGTGAAAGGGTTTTTTGGTGTGAGAGGGTATTGCTTTAGGTTACGATGAAGTTGCCTCGTGATTGCCCTCCCTTGTCTTTATGTTTCATGTATTCACTGGGAATCGTAGCTGAGGAGTGGATGTTTAGAGGATGGGGGGGTTGCTGCTCTTCTGTGTATGAGTGTTTCAAATGGGAATGTAATTATGGCACTTTTTTTCATCCTGCAGTTCACGGAAATCATGTTGAAATTATGCTTGGAAAATTTGCTGAGAAATGTGGACTTGCAGGACTCAATGGCGGGACTGTGGGCTGGCCAGAAATACAGCCATGTGCGCGGTTGTTAGGGACTGTAAGCCCAGCAGAAGTGCAAGCTGCAGTTGGAAGAGTTGGGAAACTGCTCATTTTGTGTTTACACGGCCACGTGCTGTTTTCTGCGGGCAGCTCCTGCAATCAGTGCGTCAGTAGTCCTAAATAGCGCAACGTGGCAAGGACACCCTGAGTCTTGTTGCCGAAGAGCAAGTGTAAGCGTTACTCAAACGCTCTTCTCTTGTATTTATTTCAGTATGATGTGCAATAGGGCGTGCCTCTCATTCTCTTCAGACGCAGTGTATACATACAGTGTTATACGCTCCAGAGAGCTTTATTTTTGTATTTTACCCCTGTCTTCGGCTGCATCGCAGAACATCCTCGCTGATTTTAAAAGAAGTAAGAATAATCCCTAGTCCAAACATGCGTTTTTGCTCTTGTATGCTTAAAGGTTCTCCTGCCATCTCGTAAGACTTAGTCACCTTTTTGTCTAGGGCTTCTGTTATCTTTGTGTGCTCTGTTAAATGATGCGGTGCCCTCTTACTGTAACATTGAAGCATGTGCTTTTACCTCGGTTATGACAAAGTCTACTAAACCGAGAGTTTCCTCTGTGTATGTTTTGCTAGTGCTGAGGTCTCTCATAACTTTCGGAGCAGTATCTGAAAATTCGGAGAGTGGTATGAGAGAAGCGGCAGACCCTGTCTCTGACTTCTCTTTAAGCCACATTCCTCCTGTGTGTGAAGTTGGTACTGATATTGATACTGATATTGGTACCGATACTGGTACTTGGGTATCTGATCAGCCTCTAGGCAGCAAGTACTCTCACGCTTTCTTTCATTTTGCGTGCTGCAGAGTAACTGGTACCCTAGTGTCTTATTCAAAGTTTCTTCAAAATGGTAATATTTTCCGTTCATTAGTTTTAAGTCCAAATTCAGAGATTTTGTATTATGTTTCTCAAAGTAGGAATATTTTACCGTAACATACCTCGTTTTGAGAACTGGTCATTTTGAGAGGCTTTCCAGGACCTCAGTAAATCATGTGGGTTTAACAGGATTTGCTGCCATCTGAGATGCATGCAGGTTATAATTAGATTACACCTTCCTTTTTCATACAATTCTCATTACTTTTTCTTCTGTTACCATATTTTTGCGCGAGTGGCATGTCTGTTATTAGCTATCAAACAGTTCATTTTCCAAAGAGCTGGAAGTTTGAAGCGTCCATGCTTGCTTGCTTTTCTGAATTATTATTTTTCAGTGCTAGTGACTTCTCAGTTTCAATTTTTGTTTCAGTGTATTCCTGCACTGAAATAAGATCTGTGGTGCCATTTGGTTGTCTTTTTTTTTTTTTATGTGTAGCAGATGTGAAAGGAAGAAAAGCCTGAATAAAAGAGTACTTAAATGTAAACTTTGGTCCTTATAAATACAGATTTACAAACGCGTACGTACCTGTGGCAATTCTGATTGCTACTGAAACGCTTGTGACAGTGGAGTCTTTTGGGGATCTCGCAGGCTGCTTAAAATTATTTTATACCGATATTGGGATTATAATTGGATAATTATAGGCAATTAGCCTAAGGCCTTTAAGTAGCTTGTGAATGTTAAACAGTCTGCAGTCTTTATGAGGCCGTGGCATGTGTCTTTGTGAGGTACCTGTAGCTGTCTTAGAAATACAGATACTCACGTGTCGTAGGGTAAACCAGTAAGAGAGCAGAGAGTTGACCTGAGAGTACTAATTTGCAGTACACAAATTAAAGTCGTTCAGTGTTGCTGCCTCCAAGGTTAGGATGACTAGGGAGATGAGAAGTTTGGAATTGCGATGGTGTCTTGCTGGAGTCGTCATTTCATATTATGGTTTGAGCAGGGGATTTCAAGGACCTTACAACGCTGAGAAAGAAGAGAGGTTGTTGCACTATAATTGGAATCCACGGCTCTTGAACACTTTTGGTGTGGCCCCAAGGCACGTGCTGTACCTCCCCAGTGCTGGCTGACCGTGACTGCCATTGGAGCCTGTGCTTGAACCCTTCCGACTGGCTACTGCTCGATATTACAAGCCACGGAAGCGTGCCTCGCTGTTTGAGGTGGTGCCTCTTCCCTTCTACTAGAAGGAAAAGAGATGCGTAAAACTGGGCAAGAACCTGCATACTTGTCAGATACGGACCACGGTCTACAAGCCCACCCAGATAAAGGTAGATTTTACAGTTGCTTTTTCAGTCTCACAGGAAAAACGTTGGGGTAGGAAACCGAATACAAATTTTGCGGGTAAATATCACTGTATTTCTTCTCCTTTCTTTCGCTGCACACACACACCCCCACCCCCCCCCATTGCGTGCCAATCGTTCCTTCTAAAATACAGCTCCAAGAAAAACTGACTTTTAAAGGTTCTTGGTGTGGTTTGGAAAAGACGACTTTGTTTTCCCAGTGGAGTAGTGTTGAGGCTCTGGTGTCCTTAAGCAGTGTTTTATTTGAGTGTTGTGTGAGCTGTTACGTGAGAGGCAAGGAGGCTGGGGACGCTCATTCCTGAGCACAAGGCTTTTTGGGCACATCTTCTGTGATAATAGCCAGTCTCATTCAAAGACAAGATGTACAGAGTCAGCTGCTGTCCTTGTTAACTTCCTCCAGAGGTTAACCACTGTTACTATTAAAAATGTCTGCCTTATTTATACTTTGAGTTTGCCTGGCTTTTGTTTCAGAAGAAGAAGGAGAAAAGAGTAAAGCGACTCGAAGACAGATGTGCGGGCTTGTTCAGAAGTAAAGTATGATATTGAATTCCATGTCTTTTAATTTTTCTCTCTAGAGTCCCTCTGGCCAAAGATTCGCGTTCCCCTGAAAGTCGTTAGGACTGCAGAAAACAAACTTAGTAACCGCTTCTTCCCCTATGATGAGATTGAAACAGAAGCAGTGTTGGCTATTGATGATGATATCATTATGCTGACCTCAGATGAGCTCCAGTTTGGCTACGAGGTAAGAGAATTGGGTTTTTCCTGTCTCTCAGGTTGTCCACTTCAACGTTGCACGTGTGCGTAAAGTGGAAGAATCACTGCGTAGTCTGCTGATTCAGATTGTTGTAGCACACTTTACTGTAATGGTTCAATGCTGACTGAAATACTTTTACTGGTAGTCGTTGCTTTACAGAAAAAAACGCCAACTAACAGAAAATTTTCGGTGACTGGCACAGTAGTACCGAGAGACTCCAGAAAATGTTGTGTAATCGGCGTAAGGGAAGCAGTCTGGAGACCGTGACTTGCATTCTTCATAGCCGTTTCAAACAGTTTTCAGGCAAATCAGTAGTGCTACCCAAGCTAATGTGTCTTGATGGACAAGTTTCAGAGACTTACGTGCTGGGAACAGAGGAGGCCTCTTGAGGACATGCCGAAGTAAGGGGGAGTGCAATGGAAGGAGGAACTGAAGAATGTCAGGGAGGGGACGCGTGTATCGTATGCTTGAGATGGCAAAGCTTCAACAGCTGCTGCTGTAATGGGGGTATCAACAAAAAGAATGTTTGTCCAAATCACTTACCCGTAGCAGTACAAGGAGTTGAAAGTCTTCATAGACTTTTGAGCTGTTTGTTAAAACGTGCGCTTACTTAAAGCAACACTGTTGTCTTCCTTCCAAAGCTTTGGTTGGAACGAGATAATTTTTGTCTTCCATTTGTATTTGAGTATAGGGGACAGTCCGTAATCTGACATTACTGTTATATGTGTGTATTTAAGACAAGCATGGTATATTTCATTCTGATTTAATTTCATCAATTTAAGAAATTAATATCTTCCGATTTAATAAATCAGAAACATTAGAAAATGTAATGTGTTTTGAGAAAGGTTTGAATCATTTAGTCACACCTATGCCTGCAATATAAAGAACAAAACAGCGCTGGCCTTCATACGTGAGAGCTAGAACACAAAACTATTACCTAAATTGGGATAAATAATGAAATCCACTTTTCTAAAGGGTGGAAAGCTAAATGTGATAGTTGTCTCATTTTTAACAATCTTATGTGTAGTTGTTAACACAAGAAGATTTTTTGAAGTATTTCTTAATGTGAGTATTTACGTGCTAAAATATGGCTCTTTCTCCGTCTCAAGTGAGAGAGACCGTTAGCAAGTAAGGAGCCTTTGGGCGCAGGAACTGACTTGCTGATGTAGTAACAAAGATGTTAAGTAGCGGAGACAGAGGTTTAATCTATCACGTGTCTCTCCAGAAAGGAAATACTTTGCTTGCCAGGTTAAGAGTAATGGGTTAGTACATGAAGTGCGAAAGATGGAATGACGAGAAGACAACTGAAGGAAGGGGGTTTGGGCCACTTAGGCCTCCTCTGTGCTCTGTTGTCCGCACTCCGTGTTTTAAGCGCTGCGCTGCAGCAGCAGAGCAATCAAGCGTTGGCAGTTCTGCAGGCTGGCTGGCTTTTGTCTGTGTTGGTGCTGTAACTACGAGATTTGAGGGTGAACTGGGGGGATGAAAGATAGGAAATCTGTAACGTGCGTGCTGTGTAAATCCTGGCTCCGTTTGCAGTTTGATTTTCATTTTCGTCAAGTTGTCTCAAAGTAAATAAAAATTAGTTTTATAAAAACCTAAGTGACTGTGTAAGTAGTTCCAAATGAATCTCTGCTACTGGCAAAGCAGGCTCGGAGGACTTTTGAAGCAGAGATTCAGACTGCAGCTGAGTTTCAGCTGTGTCGGCCAGAAGTCGTGAGAAGTAGAACTGTGGCTCTCGTGTGTCCGAGGTGTTAACTTAAAAATCCTCAATGGAGGATGTCTGTAGCTCCACGTACATCGAGTCTGGTCCCTTAGGCAGGAAAGGGTTATCCTCATGCAAAAAAAAAAAAAAAAGAGGTAAAGAAAAGTTGAGGTGAATTGACCTGTGGTCGGTGGGATAAGGTGGCAGTTGAGGCCTACAGCTGCACCCCAGGTCCGGCTGTTGGGCTGCCCTGGCCTTCCGTGGGCCGACCACGTGCGTGGTTGCGCGGACCGTCTGAGCGGCAGGCCTTACGCTCAGTGTGGGAATGTAACTGTTTGGACGCGAGGTTGCTTAGTCTGGCAGACTAAAAACTGACTTTTGCAGGTTTTCTTGCATTTTATCATAAATCCTATTCCTTTTTGATTCTGGGAATTCAGCTTACTACATGGCCACGTTGATGGCGAATTAAAAAGCCTTATTGAGCAGATAGTTGAGACAAACCCGTGGGTAGTTTGAATCCCTGTATTTTGAGAATGCTTTTTTTTTTTCCCTGCCTGTAAAAGAAATGAATACAAATGTCTTTGAATACAGAGGCACAGCAGATTATTTTATAACTGCACAATTTTTCCTCGTATAGAGGGTGGGTGATGTAGTTCCTACGCTCTGGCACAGGAATCAGGGGCTGAAGATTGATCTTTCCTGTCCCTGAGTGTCTGTGACTTGCTTGACAGGCCTGAGCTGGCTCCCAGATGTTTAAATTGTCCTCAGCCTGCGATAATTTATTTATCTGTTTATGTGTGTTACCAGAAAAGTATCTCTCAAGCTCTTGACTCATTTGCAGGGGAATCCAGAGGGAACAGTAGCGGCATATAATGTTACTAGAAAGTTTTCTTTTAAAAGTATGTCTGCTTCTGCTTTGGTCATGAGAAGGGCTGGAAACGTGACATTCGGTAATTTTCTTTTTTCCTCCTGACATCCTTGAGACTTTGCGTTTAAACATGTGGCAAAACCTCCTCTGTCACAGACTTGTCTGAATGTATGGAGCAAGCCCAAAAAAACCCAGAAAACTTTGATCTCTGTACACTTTCAGCCATAAAAAATTATAGTAACACTCAAAGTGTCAGACATTTTTTACTTGTTAAAAGTGAACTATTATGGTACAGTGATTTATGACACTGCGTAAATCTGTTGGAGCAAGCAGAAAAATAGTCCCTGTGTGCTGCTGTATTAAGGTAGCAGAAGAATGCTCATGACATTCTGACTTTGAAAAAAGTATTTCTGTTAAGGTACATGATGAAATCACAGGCGTGACTTGGGAGCACCGGAATAAAAACCGTTGGAGCTAGGCAACTTTTCCCCACTTACCGATCTTTGTTGTTCCCAAAGGGAGTATCAGAGAGACCCAAGAAAAGGAGCGAGTATTTAGATTATGATAATCTGAAAAATTTAAAGCAAAACCACCGGCTGCTCCTGAAGCGTTTGGTGTTTGAATGCAGGGCTGAAAGCTCGTGTTGTAGCTCCCACCTCTGCATCTCAGCTGGCCTCAGGGCGGAAAGCTTAACATTTCCATCGCCCTGAAAAGCGGGGATAACAGTTTCCAAGTGTGAAGTTCATGAAGATTGCTTATTAGGTACTTACGCAGCACTTTGTCCTTAAAACGACAAAGCATTTTGATTACGGCAATAATAGAAATAATCTAAATTGGGATTATTGCTCTGAGTGCGTGTTTTTTGTTCACAGAAAATATTGTTTGGTGCATTGCTAGGTTTGTGTGTTTTCTGTTGGAAGTTTTTTGTCTACTGCTAGCAGATGATCTTACTGTGTCTCAGAGCTATTTTTCAGTGCTTAATGTCTCTGGCATTCTTTAAAAAAAAATCAATTCTCTGATGAATTGCATCTTTCACTAGGCTAAAATCAGCATAAAGTTTGAGTGCCGCCTTTAGAAGAGTTCTTCCACACCCATTTTGACAGTTAAAAATGTAATTTTCAGCATTCTTTTATAGAAGGAATAATATAACTGCTCACTGAAAGGCTTCTCCCTGGGTCGTTGCTGGCCACATTCAAAGCTCTTCAAATGGAAATTATTTAACAAATTGTGTGCGTGTGCAGCACTGCTTACCTTTTAATGGGCTTTGTGTTTGCATTTTGCTTTGGTTTTTAGTAACAGCACAAGCCACCTCCTTGAGGACCAGGAGAGAATTAAGGGTGGAAGGGGCTCTGGGAGGAGAGAAGGAATACTCATCGATGGGTTTTCCATCGTTCGGTGAGGATAGTCAGTGTTTCATTCTTACAACATTGCCATGGTAGCTTTGGAAATACCGGTCATTTTTCTGTTTATTAAATTTTTAAATTTTCTAGTTGTATTTAGCCAGTTCCTGAAGTTGCACGTGGCTTAGTGTAGTCTAATAAGTTTAATGCATAAGTGTTGGAGTATATTCTGGAAAAGGAGGTGCTTGTCTGTCCTGTGGCTGCACGGAGGGTGAGCTGTGGCGGCCGTGCTGACGGCACGGCGGAGAAGCGCAGAGCGAGCTGTGGAGCGGTGGGACGGGAGGGTGTTGTCGCTAGGCTGTTCGTGTCGCTTGGGGAACTCGACTCGGAAACAAAATTGCTATCATTTTCTCATGGTGCCTTTTACTAGATTTTTAGTAAAACTACAAAGTCAGAACTTCTATTTGACTTCTCATCTGGGAGATGTTTCGTCCAAAAATACTTACTTTCAGGGTTGTCTAGCAGAGTCAATTGGAGTAGTGTTGTCCGCAAAGAGGCATACCTCCTCTTCACTTGGCGCTATTTTTTTCCTTGGATGTGTCCCTTACCGGTATTAAATCAGACTATCCTTCTTTAGCGTGAGAAAGCCAACAAGATCACTGGCTGAAATGGAATGTATTCCTAGCAGACTAACAAATTACAGGCAACCATCGAGCAAGAAAATGGACGGTATTACAAAATAGAGAGTAGTGTAAGAATCGTTACCACTGTTTTTGTTCTGAAAGCTTCCTTATAAGCAGTAGCTGTATATATTAATTTTGGCACAAAACACACGTATGGATTTGGGCAGTGAGCTGGGTGCAGCTTTTTGGAGCCTTTCCAGGAATTGCCATTGAATGAGCTAGTGATGAACACCATGAAAGGGCCAAGCTTTTCCACTGACTTTGATAGCATTACTTTTAAAAGGAATCTTTGTTTAAAGCAACCAAGTTATTTTTTCAAGATGCATCGAACTGACAATTTTCGGGGGCCACAGTCAGTTGAGCTTTTCGGTGATGCAAAGACATCTGTATGAGTAACGGGCGTTATAGGTCGCTTTTATTTTGTGTCGTTTGGGCCCTTGAAGACGACACCGAGAGCGAAAGCTAGAAGGGGGGTGAATGCCCAGTTCTGTATTGTGAAGGCACTGAAGTCCCTTGGGAAGCAGTGGCCGAGTTTAATGTTTCTTTCAGCTGCCTTTACTACGTGTGCCGTTCCCCCTACAAGGATTCTTAGCCCAGTGCAGTGCCGATTTGTAGTGCTCTGTCAAACCCTTTGTTGAGCCTCAGTAGCTTATGTGGTGGTACCTTCCAACAGCTAGGAGATGGGCGTTTCAACGGTCAGGTTTTAAAAAAATATTGAAATTAAATTTTTGAGTCCTGAAGAATAAAGAATATGGTTTTGCAAGAGGGAGTGGCCACACCTTTGGGATTTTGTTCTTTATTAATGCTTTTGACATCGTGTCAAAATAGGTGTCTCAAGCCCTCTCTGGCTTGCCTGCCAAAAATCGGTATTTTTTTTTTTAAATTACCTGGTGGCACCAACTTGTTACAACGTCCCGTGAATTCTCTTCCTGGAGTTCCAAATAATCTCCCCTTTCGAGAGCCCTCTGTTAGAGCGTCGTCATGTCCAAATACTATCCCAGTACTTGTGCCCTAGAACTGTCTAGGAAGATTGATTTCTGGATAAAGTACAAGTCGGGGAGCCGGAAGATCTGGTTCCCATTCTTGTTTCCTGTATGATTTTTGGCAGATTTCCTCATCTATACATTTGAAATAATAACTGCTCTCATCATGGGATTCTGAAGCTATGTTAACTGACAGCAATAAAATGTGTTGAGATGTATAGACAAAAAGGTACCTAGTAATGCAGAATCACAGAAATGTACCTACAGAAGCACTAACTTAAAGCTGATTGTTTTATCATATTTACTTTGACGAAAGACTTGCACAGAGTCCTTACAGCCCCGGGCCTCCCGGCTGAACTGGCACGTAACAAGTGCCCACAGTGAACTGCCGACGAGCTGCGCTCAGCAGCATGATGGAACTCCAGACAACGCTTTCTTTACTGCAAATTCAGCTCTGGGGTTCCCTTGCCTTTTGTACGGAGAAAAGAGGTTTGGTAGTTGGGGATTTATGAGATACCTTGGTGGTGGTGGTGATCTTGCATACGCAACGAAATTTGGGGGGGGTGTGTGTTTGTTTGTATACCGCCAACTTGAAACAGAAACTCTTGTGACCTAACGGTGTGTGTCGGAGAGTCCAGACTCGTATTCTTTCAACGAACCTAGCAGTTATCTGGATTAAAGGACAATTTTTGAGTAATTTGTCTGCAAATAATGCAGATAAACACTGACTTCATTATTGATCAGCAAAAAGACAAACTGCGTATTTAGCAAGCAAATAGCATTCAGCCCCTTCTAAATAGTTATAATCCTTTCTCCCTTTTTTCCTAACGCAAAAATTGTCCATTATTTAATGTGGCCAGTGGTGTGGAGAACTGGGGTTGCGTTAATGATGCCCTTCTCCTTGTTCTTGTCTACTGTGTTTGATCCTGTAGTCAGCTACAAAATAATGTATGGCGTGACAAGGATGGTATCTTGATTGTATCCAGCTGTCTGGAGCAATTCAAGGGCAAAGAGGCCTTCCATGTAGCAGTAGATCCATCCAAGCACCCACTAAAGAATAGCAGAAATATTAAAATATAAGCCTGTTCCCATCAAAGGAAGCGGGTTGGTTAGATCCAAAGCCAGCTGTGAAAGTAGTTAGGTTGTAGCCGCATCTACTGAAGTTAACATCAAAAGTTCCATTTTAATCGTGCTGGGTTTTACTTAGCGTTAAACATCTTTTTGAGGAGTTGGTTGTATTTCTCTACAACAAGGAACTTAGAGTTGCTTTAGTGGCCTTTTGCTCTGGGGGCATGGCTTCTCTGAGTTGTAGGGTCCTTCCAAAGCAAGCTCGGGCTTTTTCATGGTTCCTCCAGGCAGCTTCCTGTTCCAAGAACTGGGACTCAGCAGAGTCGAAGTGGTCTCTGCACCCCTGTAACTCTGCCCTCCCAGAGCAGCTGGGTTGCGTCCGTGCGCACGTTTGCGTCTGCTTGCTGTGCGGGCCTGGTTAGCAGCGTGTCACATCTTCTCTTCAGGTTTGGCGCGAGTTCCCCGACAGGTTGGTTGGATATCCAGGCCGCCTGCATCTTTGGGACCATGAGATGAACAAATGGAAATATGAATCGGAATGGACCAATGAAGTCTCAATGGTGCTCACCGGGGCAGCGTTCTATCACAAGGTAATATACAGCCTGTGGCGTGCTGACGTACAACGTGAACCTTTCAAAAGAGCTGCATGTGTTTCTGTCATTGTTTTGTGGTCCCGTGATTGTTTTCTACAACAGAGAACCAGTTGCCAACTTCCCCTAAGCACCTCTCAGTTGCTGTGAAAACACCCGGTTTGCCTCCGCCTGTAAAATAGAACCGTTACCTCCATGAACTTACAGAAGAACTCTTGCCAGTCTGCATGACCTGCAAATACAGAGCAAATTTTGCAGTGAATGTGGCTTTGCAACTAGCAGTTTAAGAAAAGAAAACCAATTGCGAAGAAATTTGTGTGCTGCTCAGGAAAGGAGCAGTTATGCAATTGAGCACCCAAAAATTATTTCCCATCTGCAAAAATAGTCCTTGGCTGAAGGCAGTGTCAGCTTGCCCATAATCCATCCTCACCTAACCCTAACCCTAACCTAATATTTAGAGTCTTACAGCTACTGCGTCTGTATTTAAAATTATTTCTTCTCTCTCCCCCTCTGTCCTGCAGTATTTCAACTATCTTTACACCTACAAAATGCCTGGAGACATCAAGAATTGGGTGGATGCTCACATGAATTGTGAAGATATTGCCATGAATTTTCTAGTGGCAAATGTCACTGGCAAATCAGTCATTAAGGTGGGACTTTGCTGCGCTTTAGCTTTACAAAGCTTAAAAACATGTGCAAACTCATACGAATTTATTTAGTAGGCTTCAATATATTACTTGATCATCTTTTTTCTCTCATTTACCCCCACTATGGTGTCTTGTTCTTCTTCCATGGTAGAAAAGCCCTTTTAGAAAAACTTTTATGCTAACTGGGAACAGAGAATTGGTTTTTACCGGTTGCTTCTGGTAGTTATTTTAGCCATCTAGATGAGGTATGAAAAAGGTAATTTTAATGGTATCTATATATATGTGTGTGTATATATGTGCGTGTACATGCCCACATACGTACATTTTAACTATTTGAGATCACTAGAGGAAAGGAATTACCAACTGTCCACAGCTTGCTCTGTCATGGCCTGGCAACAGCTGATTTATAGGAATGTTAATTGCAAGAATGTTAATTGCAAGATCGGCTTTAAATGAACTTTTTATCCCTGAATTAATTTCCTGACATGTTTCGACACGTTTTCAGGTCTGGACATGCACTCTGTACATTTATTTCAAAGCGTGTCAAGTTGGAATGAGATTTAGAGGTCGCCAGGCGTTACTTCAATTAGCAGAGTCCGTTTTCCCATCTGTCCATCGTCATTTACTGGGACTGGTGGCTGCATTTCCTAGAAAAGTCTTCAGAAGATAAAGCGTGTGTTTTTACTGAAAAAGTTTTTGAGCTGTATGAGGGCACAGCAGAGTAATTTGGCACCTCTGTGCGATTCGGAGAGTCTTGCAGAGGTTGCCAGTCAGCTATTAACTGGAGGGAGCAAAAGAGCGTCTGTTGGATTAACGTTACGGTGAAGTATGGGAAGCTATATTTCATCGCTGTTATGGCTGCAAGAACAAATGGTGTTTATACAGGGACCTTGGCAGTGAGAAAACAGTCATTAAACAGGAATTAAGGAGCTTGTCATCGCCACTTCTTTTCAGTTACAGAAGGAAAAACCCCTCCAAGCCGTTTTTATTGGGCCCCTGTGAATTTTGCAGTCAGCTGGGCCAGATGGAGCTGAGTGGAGGAATGGAGTGGCTTTTTTTTTTTCACCACCACCCCCCCCACACACACTTTTTGAGACAGCTCAGCTTACACTGCAGGCATGTTCAGAGGTATTGCGCTGCGCTCTGTGCAAGGAGATTAATGTCCCTTCTGTTGACATTTGATGATATCTGGCGTGCCTTTCTGCAGGTGACCCCACGGAAGAAGTTCAAGTGTCCAGAATGCACAGCAATTGATGGGTTATCGCTGGACCAGACGCACATGGTGGAAAGGTGAGTGACCACCCTTTATTCCTCCGATTGCCTTGTTCTGATCTCTAGAATCTTGTCCTGTGCCTCATTAAATTAGGATCAAAAAAGCTCACTGATTGTATTTCTGTAAATTAGTAATTTTGAAAGAATGTTGCATGGATTTGATCAGCGGAAGTCGTTACTACAATGGATGATGTGACACTGAAAAGTGGACTACTGTAAGAAGGGCACGATTTTTAGCAGCTTTGCTGTAAAGCGTATAGGACACATGAAATTCAGATTGTTGGCAGTACTTTCAGTAATACCACATTTCTGTTTTACTTCTACTTTAATGAGTATGGGATTTATATTTTTTTAAACCAGACAGTTGCTGGCTTACCAAAGAGTAACAAGGATATAAATTGTTAATAATGTTATTTCAGTTGATGTTTGTACGTTGTCTTTCTTCCAAAGATTGTGAAACACATTGCTTCCACTAATGAAGGGCCTTGCCTGCACAATTGCATGTCATGGTTTTTAACAACGGCAGCATTATTATATTTTTGTGAGAATTTAATTTTGAAGTGAAGTATGTATGTGGAAAGGCATTGAATGTTTAGAGTGAAACACTGAAAGTTGGTAAGTATGAGAGTTGCATTCCTTGCTTTACAGTAAAATGGCTTCCCAGCCTTGACCAAGACACTAACCTTCGCTCTGCCTTGCATGTGTAAAACAAGGGCAAGTTTCTTCGCTTTTACAAAGCTGTTCAACACCCGTATTTGAAAAGGGCTATCTGACAGTACATGTACATGCTAGCTGTTAGGTGGAATTCACCTGAGACCTACGACTGCCAAAGCCGTTTCGCCTTAGGCTTCTTGGGCTGTTGCATCTCTCCTGTGGACTTCGGGGGAAATGACTTGTAGCCATAGAATTGATGGGGTGGGTAAGCAAGAGGAGCCGTGGTGCTGGAAGAGACCACCAGAAGAGGTGACAAAATAAAAAAAATCTGACCTGCGTTTAAAATCGGCCGTTTCAGATTTGGACGGAGAGACATAACATGGTTATCTTACCAGTTACCATGGTTATGATCGTAACAGTGAGCTTTTTCCTGTCCTCCTCTGCAGTACTCAGCAAATTTAGTGATGTACCCATTTACTGGCCTTTAGCCGTGTGAATTGTATTTACGTATTGTAATACATGCAGAGAACTGAGTCAAAAACGGTTAGTAGGTTGGGGGCTTATTTACAAGAAGAGTGCGTATGTGTGTCTGTCTGATGTGTAAGCATGGGTTACACAACACACGCAAACACGTATGTAGTTTGGCTTATTGATTGTTAATCAAGCATCGTGCCAGGCATTGAAGAGCACAACCACCGGGGTTAATGATAGACTGTTTTGATTGGATGTGTAATAAGGCTGGATTAAAAGAAGGAGATGCAAGTCAGAAGTAAAATATACCCCGTGAAGATGGTAAAAACAACTCTGCAGAAAACTTCTTAAGGAAGGGGCTGGAAGCTTTGTAGATCTTAAGTGTTAGCTGAAGGGGAAGCACAAGAGGTTGTCCTGCGTGTAGCAATTCTGCATTGGCTTACAGGATGGACCACCTGAAACCAGTTGAGCTTTCCTGTGGTTGTACTAGCAGCATTACGACAGCACGTCGGAATTTTGGTCACGAACTAGGTTCTCATTAAGGTAAACGCTGTAAAAACAGAAGATGAAAAAGTACTTTTTGCTCTGAAGTGCATTATGACGCAGGGTAAAGGTCATGTTTCCGTGTCTATAGCAATTCTTGTATCCTCAGAGTAAAGTGTCATTGACAGCTTATTGAGGACATGTTTAAACTGTTGCTTTGCTTCTCTGTAGTTTCCAACTGTGGAGATAACTGGGTTGTGGGAAATGTTAGATTGATTGCAAATCCACATACTTTTATTTGCCCAGCCAAAGGAGTACATGCTGGGGTGGAGTCTGGGTGCAGGAGAAAATCTGAGGGGATATGCAGTTTGAGTGTATTCAGGCTTCATTTTGAGGATCGTTAATGTCATACTGAAACTGCATGCTACACCTAATACCTTCTCCCCCCGTGTTATAACCTACCTTCAATATAAGGGAGTTATTCAAAAATCTGAAAGGTTTTCTTTTTGAATCTTCTAAGCTAGGTATTCATTATAAGTAGATAAGAAATGATAGTGACTCCTAGAGCAAATTTTCCTAGCTTAGCAGTGAGTAAGGCTCTTATGGCTCATATATATATATATATATATATACACACACACACACACACACACATGCGCACACTAGCTATTTTCAGAGTCGGGGAGAAGCTGAATGGAAAAAGTTGATGCATCAGGGAATCCTTGTCATGTTATAAAGAATAACTTTGTACAGATAACTTTACAGTGTTGGGTACTGAGAACCATACCTGGGGTACCAGGCAAAGACCATTACCAGCTTCACTTGCAGCTTCCCAAAGTGCCCGGCTCCGTGTTTTTTAGCATTCAGAAATGGTGAGCGGGTAGTCTGAGCTGATCACTTGTCTGCCCAGGTATCCAGGGATCAGCCTACTTTTTTGAGACAAACAGTTTATCAGGGTTGCCATGGGCATGCACAACATTTAGTGTTGGGTTTCTGTTTCAGAAGTAGCAGGGAGATGCCCAGCAACTGCCTGATGATTGTTTTGTGAGAGCAAAAGGTTTGAGAAGTCAGTTGTGGGGATCTGTCCAGAAGAGACATGGAACTACGCAGTTCTGTTGGGCCTTTTGACACTCTCAGCAGAGACAAAGGAAAGATGGTACGGTTGAATTCTGTCTCTTATTAAAGAGATTTTCTTTACTGATACTGAAGGATGTTTCCAGTGAACTGTGGGAAAGCCAACGCTGCTGTTCTTCCTGTTGTGTAGTTTCTCTGAGATAAATAAAAGGCTTCAGTCCCAGTGTTATTGAGCTCCATCATTAAAATGCATTAACTAAAGAAAGCTTTGAACCAAGAACCCCCTTCTTGCCCTAGGTTAGCCTTTACATCAGGTCACAGAAGCAGCGGTAGGAAGATCTCATAATCCCGGTACTTACAGATGCAGTATAAGTAGCAGCAAGTTTTCTGCCTTAAGCATCTTTGCATCTGGCTCTGAAAAAAAGAGAACTCGGTAAAACGCAGCCTAGAGGTCAACTGACTGTACAGTTGTACAACAAAGGGCTGAGTTGCTTCTGCAGCAACATTACCAGCAGTCTCTTACTTAGGACATGTAAGTATTTGTTAGAGTCGAAATAGGAAGCCATTCCCTTATGCGGCAAACTGGCTGGGTAACGGTTGGCCAAAGGCTGCAGGTGCAGAGTTACCCTGCCAAAAAACATTTAGGTTATAAGGGAGAAGAAACTGATTGCGAGAGACCTTAACAGATGTGAAGTTCACCCCGTCTGCCAGGGGCAACAGGGCTCTCAGTTTCTGAGTTCACACAGTCTTAGTTCCTTGTTGGGCACGGCTGCATGTTGTCGGCAGAGCAGGGGTTGAAAAGAGTAGTTCTTGGAAGCAAACGCGCCTCTGTTAGTACGAATTTGCAAAACTGTTGACACAGCCGAGAAAAACGCCTTCCGTCCACGTTAAAATGACATGTTACATTCTCTTGGCTATCTGGCTTTGAATGGTTCATGTTCTAGATACCCTTCCTGGTTTATGTTGTCCAAAAGTGGCAACGGCTTTGGAATTTGAGTGATTTAGTTCAGGGCAGGAGGTTTTTTGGAAAGAGGCAGCTTTCCTTCGAACACATTTCGTGGCTTGTGTATGACATTTCTTTCATCTAAAAAAAGGCCTTTCTGACCTTTGGATTTGATATTTCCTGAGGACTAACCTTTCTGAGTCAGCCAGAGGGATTAGAACATACTGATCTTTTCCATTTTTCTTTTTTTCATTGCTTTAACAATGAAGTGGCTTCTTGGTGGTCAAAGATACGGTAGCGGTGTATTTGAATGGGCTTGCCTCCACAATACGTTGGGCTGTAGAAGGATTCCGTGTTGGTGTTTTCTCATAGGGCCTCATCTTTGATTAGGGAGTGAGTATAACCTCTGGAGGGAAGAGGTCAGTTCTGTCTCCGCTCTCCATTTAGTTTTGTCTTTTGCTCTGAGGGTGCCGCTTAGTTCCGGTTGTGACAACGGCTGATCTGGTGTGGACACCTGCCTACCGGGCAGCAGGCTGAGATAACTAATTCATTTCACACCAGCCACCAAGCAGCTGTTACATTACAATGTCTTTCAGTCATTACTGGCAGAGGCGGGATTTGAACCAGTAGCCTGGAAGTATTCTTGTATTCCAGAAACCCGTGAGGGCCAGCAGCTGTGCAGACTTCTCACATGCACATCTCCCAGCGCATCTACCTCCTCACCCGTGAAGGCTGTGCTTTTCCTGCCTTCTCCAGTACACACGACCTGGGCTACGGTTAGCCACGTTTCTCGGAAGTAGCGTTGTTATTTGAAAGTCTGACCTTACCTGAAAATCAGCTGTCTTTAAAGCGTCTCACCTTGGGCATCTCGTGGAGGCAACACAAACTGCTCAGTTCCTGGTCTCCGTGTTACTGCACCCTCTCTGCACCCAGGGCCTGAAGCTCACCGTCCCCAAGTCTCACCTTGTTATTGCATACACTGAACAGCTCCTTGGGTCTCTCTGCTCCAGGCCTGATGGATGGCTCCTTTGCTGTTTCACATCTGCACTACCCTGGAGCAAATTGTGCTTGAGCCAGGTCTAGAGGTTGCTTCCCACTGCACGCGGTTTCCTCTTACACTCTGAATTCCTTTGCGTTTGTTTCCTGGTCCAAAGGTTTGAATGTGGAGGTAGGAAGAAGTGTGAGAAGGTAGCAGAAAGTGAAATACCTGCATTTACCCGTGTGAGTATTTTGTTTAAGTATCGCCTACGTGAAGTAGTTCTCTGACACTGCCTCAGGCCAGAAAATGGCCCCAACTACGACCGTTATAGCTTGAAACAGCTACGTGGGGCTGTAGCACTTCAACAGCCTGGGCTTCGCGTTTTCCAGTGGCTTGCTCTAGTTCAGGAGGGAGCCATGGGATGGCTCAGAGGCTGAGGAATTAATTTTGAAAACCACTCTTGCTGTCCCATCTACTTCAAAAGAGTGTTTGGGGCAGTGTTGAGCAGTCCCCATCACAAAACTGTCACACTCAGTTGGTGTGATTGACCGGGTCTGCTGAGGAAAATTATCCTGGAGCCATAGTGACCCCCTAACGCTGCGAAGGGGTCGGGAGAGGGTGCGGCGGTTGGAGACGTGCTCCGGGGGTGCCTGCAGCACGCCAGCCCCCATAGCTGAGTCACAGTACTCGTTTCTTTTTTGCTTTCCCGTTCAAACGGCAAAGGAAACGTGACCTGTTTCCTCGTAGCCGTCTCCATTGTGTTACGCGTCGGGAACTGTCGTCACGGTTCTTGGTGTCTGAAGTTCTTGAACGCTGTTTTATCAAGTACGTGGCTAATGTTGGCTGGCCGACGGCTGAGGTGAGGTGAGCCAGGTTTTCCCTGCCTCGCTCCCGCGGGTACCGTGTCGTTCAGTGAGGGAGCTGAAGGAGCGACGTAAGGTTAAACATCCGTTTGCTTGTTTTCTGAAGCACACGGCTGTTCCCTTCTGCAGCATTACTGACATCTGAGGTTATTAACACCGAAAGAGTCATCTGTGGTGCGATCTTTTTTGTGCTAACGTGATGCCTTGCTACTCAATATCTCTGTATTTAGACAAGGAAACTAAACTAGTTGGTTTCGGTTTATAGGGTTTTTTCAGCTTCACTTTTAAGTTACAGTACAATCAGCGCTGCCCATACACTGAGGCGTGTTTATTTTTGTGGGGAAAAGATAGAGCTTCTGAGGAAGCCTGAAAAAAAACAGACTTTTTTTTTTTTTAGAACTCCATTTTCACAAAGGCTTGGTTTTTGCAAAACCCTCGTTATGAGCCAAACTGACCCAACGGTGGCCCTTTAAGAGACATGTTGGCAGTTAATCTGTTCTGGTTTACAGCATGTACATTGCTTTAAGAATGACTGGAATTCTAGGGGGAGGGAGAAGGGAAGCTTTGACCTCCATGTGCACATGTGCTGCTGCCAGCATCCCCTTGCTCGTCTCTGTGATTAAATGGATAAATCAAAGAACGCCAGCTTCTTTTCAGCTCCCTCTGCAGTCAGGCGCTCTTCGTAGTTACTAGCAGCCAGCATGGCTGAAGTACTTCCAAGTGCAAGAGGGAAGGTTTCTATCAGTTGTGTTGGTGTGGGTGCTGGTAGCCGGCCCTGTTGCCGCGGTTCTTAATTGCACTGCTTTCCTTTTCACCAGGTCTGAATGCATCAACAAGTTTGCCTCTGTCTTTGGGACCATGCCCCTGAAAGTGGTGGAGCACCGTGCCGACCCTGTGCTGTACAAAGATGACTTTCCTGAGAAACTGAAGAGCTTTCCCAATATCGGAAGCTTGTAAAGGCAGCTGTGAGACAAACCTGAGAGACGAAAAGGACAGCCGAAAACGGGCTATGAGGACTATAACAAGGCCCTGAAGAGAAAAACTCCCTAGGGAGTGGGTTACACCTGAGGGAGGTGGGAGTTAATGTTGCGTTCTGGTATGTTGTCTTCCGTTTACGTTGCACAAAGATGTAATAGAACGCTGAACAACTGCTTCTCTGTTGCTCGCAGACGATTGAATCTATTCACGGGCCCTCCCAGAAATGTCAGACGCACACTTTTCTCCGAAGGAAGCTGTGCACCTGGAAGAATAAAACAGAATGTCGCTCTCTGGGGTCTGACTGGCATGGCTGACCTCTTCTCTTGAATGTGCTGCCGTTCCCTGGTTTGTAAGCATCCAGCCATTCAGCAATGTATAGCTGCTCTCTTTTGGGAGAAGCTTATTGCTGGTGCGGTTGGCGGGCCTCTGTCTTTTGAGCTTAATTGTTGGCCTAATTAACCGTGCAACAAACGCTTTTTTTTCTGCCTAGTGACACAAATGTTTGGTTTTTTACATCATCAGCAACAAAACTCTGTGCGTTGTCACATGGTTTAAAGGACAAAGCATTTTGTTTTCCTTAAATTATTTTGGTGTGAATTGAGACACGCAGCAGCTGGGAGGGTGGTCTCCTTCAAAGCAGAGTCCTGCAGGACGGAACTCCAATTGCTGCGCTTCTTCCTGTGTAAATCTCAGGTTTTATGCGGTGTCCATGCAAGAGACTGACTGCGTCAAAATTGGTTGTATAGTACAAAAAAAAGATGTACCTTTCAGTCTTATTGCTGCTTTTCGTGATCAAAACAGAGCAGTCGGGTTACAGTTTTACGCTGTGGCCGTACGCTGGGACAACAGCCATGAAGCAAGGTTTTCACACCTGAACCCTCTTCAGCGAGCAGATGTTGTAGTGCTGATTTGTAAAACACTTCACTGTACAGAAATTCCCGATTACGGCTTTGATGCGCAGGGGTATGTGTATGTGCAAGACGCTGTTAACGCACACTTACAAATTCCTATGAATTACCATTGTTGGAAAAACTGCTGGGTCTTTGCGTGTAGTTGGACTAAGGCACCCGTTGCCACAGGCTGCCGCTGAAGCTGTGGAGGCTTTTGGAGCAGCTTTAGATTTCTCACAAGGACTGGAATTGTTTCCCAGTACTGAAGTTAACCTGAATTAGAAAATTAAATGCAGCAAAATTAGAAATAAATTTGCCTGGTCTGTTACCTCTTGCCCTTCGATATTGAAGATGGTTCCTAGTTAGGCTGAGAAGGCAGTCTCCGTTCCAGCTCCACTGATAAAATGTTTGCTACCAGGTTTGGTAATTGCCTGGTGCCACTGTGGGTGATTTGACTGTCTGCTGAAACCTCCGTTGCTGCCAGCTACTCGAAGGGCTGTTTTTCTGTTACGCTGTGAGCAACCTTACTGCTCAGATTTTGCCAAACCCCAAACAATAGGACAAGTGTTAGGCATCACGGTTCACCCCCTCTCCTAAGCTGGATAGGCAGCAATGACAGAAACCAAATGAAACTCAGGCTAGAAACAGGAAACATCTGCTCCTATTTGTCTCACCCCCACTAAGACTTATCTTATTGCCCAGTGCAGTGGATGTGCTGTGAATGAAAATCATATTGGAACAATAGCTCCGAGGGGATGCTTCACTGCATAACTCCCCCGGGATGTGCCTGTAAACTGTATCGTCTGATTCTCTGGGAACGTTTAATTACTAGTAAGTGTTTTTCGCTGCAGTCTTTGTTTCGCCCCCGAGTGGCTGTGGGAGGGGGTGTTGGGGAGCTGGGAGGGTAGCTGTTGCAGTGACGACAACCGCCGTCTGCGCGGTGACTGTCACACGGTAGAGGAAGGCTTGTCCCTCGCCGTTTCTCCTTTGCAGCCTCTCAGGTTCGTTCGCATCAACTTTCTTGCTGAATCTTCCTGTGGATTTACGTCCCAGTGCTCAAGCATCAGGAAATACTGGCGTGTTGCCTTGGAAAGTTTGCTTTAAAAGGGTAGCTGTGGCAGGGCGGTAGTCGCTTCAGTTGTGGCCCTTCTTTTGGGACTCATCTCCGCGGGGCAGGCCTTAGCAGTGTAACTGAGTTTCTAACAGCTTCCTCGCACAGTTTTGAAGCTGCTTTGATTTCTTGGTTCTTTCTCAGCAAGCCAGGATTTTTGCACAGAGTCTTAAAAGACACGGAGGATTTAAAACAGTTGGTGCAATATTTTTGGGTGAAGACAGCCTAACCAGCCCTCCTAAACTGGTCTATAATCTCAGGTCGATAAAAGGCAACAGGTCCCTGAGCCCGCATCCCAAAGTGTCTGAGTGGATTCCCCTTCCCCAAAATGCCCAGTCGCATTTTGTCCTTTGACGTTTTACGGTTGCTTTTCTAGAGCCATCTCATTTAGATGATCGTTTGTCTCTGTTTTGTGCCACGGAGAAAATCGGCCGATTGACTGTAAAAAAAAAAAAAAAAAAAAGTTTTAAATGGCCTAAATGTTTTAAATTCCCGTCTCTGTTTATAACTGTGATGTTCTCGATGCAAAATCTGTAAAGGTGAGGTGTACCTGTGTGTCCAGTTTGGAATTAGTTTGTTATCAGTCTTTAAATTAAGATCATTGTTAACTTTTTGTTGTATATATGTTCTCAAAAACACAAAGGTTAATACTGGTATATTAAAAAGCAAATCCAAGGAGTGTTTGTTGCATTTCACTTCTGGAGCAGCACAGGGAGACACGGATGCGTTTAGAAGGGAGACTTGCATTGACAGGCTGTTTTGCTACATAAATCTGTGTTAAACGTGAATATGCACGGTGTGCTTTACAAAGATCTGTCAGTATTTTGTCTTTCCCATAACTGGAGTTGGATGATTGTCTTTGAAGTAGAAGTTTGCTCTGCACGAATTCATCCCGGTCACCTTCTTGGAGAGAGTAGTTGTTACTCCAATTTTCTGCCGAGATTTGACAGTAGCATTTATCTTGGAGAAATAGGGAACAGATCCTTTCTCTTTTTGTGGAGAGACGGCAAATGCTGAAGAATTGTGCTTTTGAGAAAAGAGCTCTGGCCGAGCCATTGAGGTGGTGGAATTCAGTGCGGTGGCAGTTCTGCCGCACGGTCCCTGCGGAGCACGGTCCCTGCGGAGCACGCTGCAAAGGGCAGCTTCTGTGCGTGGCGCACCTTGCCATAGCGGGGGCGTGATGTACCACGGTGCTTGCCCTGCCGGTCACGGTGAGGCTTAACGATACGTTTTTAGCATCACCAACTCTCCTGACCGCTTGTCGGCTTTTTCCTGCCTCACAGCTCCACTATCTCATTACAGGATGTGCCAATTCAAGCCCTAACATTCTGAATTACTCTCTCCCACCATCCCCAGCTCCTGCTCTTGAACCTCCTGCCGCCTATCATTCTTCTGCCGGTGCGGTTCAGATGTGCTTAAGTGTAGCCACTAGCTTATCCCTGTCAGTTACCAATTCACAGGCCTTTTAAACTCGAGGGCCTTGGAGATGCAGGTATCAAAATAATTGCGAGGTGGGATTTAAGAGATGCTCAGCACTTCTAACTTACTTTGCATTTAGGTTGTGTTGCTGATGGCTGAGCGCTCTGGGAAAACGCTGTACTGAGAGAATGGATTTAGGTGGGCAATTTTAATGTTCAAAATACCTTCCAGCTTTGGCGTAATTTGGCATGAATGCCCTCGATAATTGGCGTCTGGTACCCTGAGTACTTCTCACACAGGTAGAGCACCTTTTGATCAGGAAAGATCTCAATATGCTGAATTAGTACTGTGTAAATCTTTCCAGCCGTTTCACATGGAAGCTGCTGTCGTAGCAGGACTGCAGCACAACACAGGAAAGAAGAATCAAAATTGACGGTGCTGATGAGAAAATGGATTTTAAATGCCCTAGCCAGACATCAGACAGAGTGAGTATGAATTTTTTCACCGTTCTTAGACTTGCGTGTTTAAATTTTACTAGGACTGCTGCAAAGGGTGTTCTTTTGTAAACTAAAATGTAAACTGCAGGTAGTCCTTGCAATCGTGGATCGTATCCTCCATGTAGTTAAAGCAAGATAAAAACATTCTGCAAAGCTGTGTCAGATGAAATGTATGCCAGAAAGCGCGCTGGTCCAATTGCCAACTTCAGTCTGGTCCTGAGGAGCTGGGAAGAGCAGAGCAAATACTAGGCAAATGTTCCACCTATGTTGTCTCTAATTTTTAGGCTGAAAGAAACAATTTCTGTCAAAAATTGCCAGAAAACTCTGAACACAGTACTCTCTGCATCTTTCTGTAGGGTCTGAGGGTTATCCCATAAGCGGGTAATCACTTCAAACCTCTCGTTGACGTTGGTATGTAGAGAGAGACGGCACTTGCTTAACACAGAAACCGGCTGGAACGCTTTTGCTTTACTGTTGAGTCGTGGATCCTCCAGTTGCATCTCATGCTGTTGGGAGTGCGTGTAGGACTCCAGGTTCTTCCCAAGATGTTTGCCGCTGCTGTATCTGAGCGCAATTAGCTGAGCTTCACAGTCACCGTGCTTGAGTAAGATGAGCCTCTTACCTGTTACTGCAGAGACGCTGCGATATAGCCGAGGCCTTGGCAGTTGGGTGGGTAAAGACGGCATTGACGCCGGTATCCCGAGCCTGTGTTTTAGCAGAACGGCCACGCTTTGTCTGAACCGGTGTTTGGAGTTTTGGGTAGCTCAATACCAAGGCAGAGGACCGTTGGCCTTGACTTTAGTGTCAGCGTACTTCAGCCTGCCCTGGCGCGAAGCCATTTAGAGACATTCCTGGTGCACTCTGTGTAATTTCAGCCTGATGGAAATGGCTGTAAGGCAGTCCCACCTCTGCTGATCTTCAGGATTCCCCTGTCTGCAGCTTCTTGTGGTTGCTTTGAAAGCGAGTTATGTTTCCCATTAAGGGATAACAGCAACAATTGAGGCAATTAAGTGGAGTGGCACGGAACTAGCGGCACGCAGGGAGTTTTCTGACTGAAAACAGCGCAGCTCAGAGGTTCTCCCTGCGAGGTCGCCTGTTTGCTGTCTTCATTTGTCTGGAAAAGGATCCAGCAATTCTTCTTCAAATTTCCTCTGCTCGTTCTGGACGCCTGTTTAGTTGCATAAATAGGAAGTGCTCCTGCTCCAGACAAGCACGACAACTCTGCGGTACCTGTGGGCTGGGATCAATGAAACTTGGCCGTGGTTTCAGGAGGTCTACGAACTCGAATCGGTGCTCAGCGGCAGACTGCGTGCAGGGGAAGGCAACAGGCAAGGTGGGCAAGGGGAGAACCGGCTGTCTACAAAGAGGGATAATCCATGTTGTGACTATTTTCTACGGAGTGGTAAGAAAAAGAAAATACCAGTTTAATTACTAAGTCACATCTGTTGGATTTTTAACCTAAATTTTAGTTGACGGGGGACTGGAAGAAGGTGAAAGCTGGACCATTTGACTGACAAACGTGTGAAGAACGTGGGATATAGACCTGCGTGAGGTTTTACGTGTGCGATTACGGGAGGTCATTGCTGTTGCACCCTATGCTTTTCAAGGATGAAGCCGAGCATTTCTGCCCCCATCCCCTGTGCAGCAGCAGGAACCTATAAAACTGAAAGCCGAAGCTTGGGACTGACTGAAAAGCACCGTTTACGGATACCCACGTGCCCAGCGTGGACAGCTCGTGCTCATCCGGTAGATAAGCCTGTAGCTCCTTGGAATGATACCTGAAGTTTTCAGGCTGAAGGCCCCGAAGGCCCCGCGTTCCCTTCCGCACCTCCGCATAGCCATACACTCAAGAGAAACGCTGTTTCTCACCCACTGGTCTGGCCGTTCGAAAACTTACAGGTCCTTCTTCCGTGAAACCTTTCCTTTGAAGGGAGGGCCGGCTCTCGGCCGCGCGCTAGGTGCGGTTCGTGCTGGGTGCCTTCAGCTGAAGAGTGACGGGAGCACTCGCCCCTTTGCCACTCTTCGTACGAACAGGCAGGGGAAAAGGTTCGAAGCAGGAAGGATGGTAAAATGAGATCCCGGAATCCAGCGAGGCTGCAGCGAAGGAGCAGATTGCTAACTCGTAGCATCTGTCTTTGGCCCGCGAGTAAGTTACGAACTGAAAAGCAAGAGAAAGTGGAAGATCCTTTCACAAATAATAAACACTTGTTTGTCTCAGATTAAATGCAACACCTTTACATGTGGGCTCCAGCTGGCCATAAGTAGATGCACCTTGCGTGGCGGTTGCCTTCCTTGCCGACGAGAAAATTATTGTACGTCCATCTGCTTAAAGGTTAATAATCTGCTTTTAAAAAGAGGATGAAAAAAGGCAAATCTGTTTAGTTTACAGGAAGAAAAAATTGTTTTTCATTAAAACTGCCCGAACTTTACCCTGCCTCAAAGTCGTGTTCTCCGGCGGCGGAGGAACGCGTTAACCTGGGTGCTGCAGCCACAGCTCCCAGAGAGAAATTTTTCCATGTGTTTTAACCGACTCCTGTAAAGCCGGTAGGAAAGTGCAGTGTCAGGGAAAGAATGCGCATTTCTAGTCTGGGTCCTGCCACTATCTCGAGTTTATAGAGAGACTTTTTAGCTCTTTTGGCAACGTTCAGGCCAGGAGCAATTTCTGATGTAAACCCGCACAACTAGGATGTCACTGAAACTGGCTTTAGGCTCTCAACAGCCTGAGCTTTGCCAACATCTGGAGAATCTGGCTTTGAGTGCTTGGGGAGGGAAGGCATTTTTCTCCCATAAGTGAGAGGAATGGATAAGCTTGCAACAGCACCTGCATTATCCGTTTCTTTGCAAGATGGAAAACAGCCCTGCTCCATCTGAACCGAGCTGATGCTCCCAGCCAACTGATGGAAAAGCCAGAGGGGCTCTGCGGGTCTCGGTGGGTTGTTGATGGCTGCTGGGCACCTTCTCAGCTCTGCCCGAACACGAAGGGCGCTTTCTGGCTCGCCCAGCGCCTGCATGAACAGGCTTGGGCTCTTACTGGTGCTGCTGGTTCTGTGGAGCCTGAGGGGAAGTTCTCCCCACGCTGCGACAGGGCAGCAGGCGTGCCCTGGGAACCCGTGGGGCTGAGACGAGCCCTCCGGTCGGTGCGGAGCGAAGCCCAGGGGCTCGGTGTGCCCTGCCGCCTGGCAAGCAGCATCTGGCTGCCGGCGGGCACCTCTGGGGCGCCCAGCAGAGCCGTGGCTGAGGTTCGGAGGCCTCTGCCAGAGCGGGGAGGGGAGGGGAGGGAGCGCAACTGGACCAGCGGGAGCGTGGGGGAGAGGAGCCCTTCCACGGGCGAAGCTGCCCCCGCTGCCTGCCCCCGCTGCCTGCCCCGGGTATCTTCTCTTTGGGCTTCGGGAGGCCTCGCGCGGCGATGCCTCGAGCGTGGCTGCGCCATGCAGAGGCGGTGGGGCTGGAGCACGGGGAGCCAGCTAGCCGAGCCAGCGCCCCAGCTCCTTGGCATCTTGTCGCCACGTCACTTCTCCCTGCGTCGGCCGTGCCGGGTGACCTGCTGCCTTGTTACAGACCGCGTGGGGAGGGCTGGGAGGCCCGCCCGCGCCCTGCAAGGCTTCAGCTCTGCCAGAAGCAGCGGGGAGACCATCCTCCTCGCTCTCCTGTAGCCACGGTGCCCTCTGGCCCGGCTAGCGGTGACGCTCTGGACACCGGGTTAGCGTGGAGCTGGCTGGTGGCAGGATGTTCCCGTGCGCGGCTGCTGGCTGTTAACCGTCGCTTTGTACGGGGAGAGGCAGTGGGCCCGTGAGCTGCCACCTGTTGTTAATCTACCCCCGGCTAATCCATTCTGCACTGTGTCAGCAGTTCAAAAGGGCACTGTTAGTATTTTTTGCCAACTTCAATTAACGTGAGATTTCGGAGGCCCCTCTGATCACATTTCATCTGTCATGAGTCAGGAACAAACCAGCCAGATTGCACTTGAGAGGGGAGAAGAGAAGGAGTTTATTGCAAGCCAGAACAGCAACAACAGTGTTTGTGCCTCCTCGGCCGGGGCGGCTGGGAAGCAGGGTGCTTCCCAGCAGCGTCGCCCCTTCCAAAAACTGGAAAAATAGAAATTGGCGCCTGGAAATGCCAGTCCCGACCACCTCCCCCCGCCCCCAGAAAAAGAAAACAAAAAAGCTGCAAGTGCAATAACTTACTTAAAAACAAAACAAAACAAAAATGCTAAAAAGAACCAAGCTGCAAGACCGTTTGTTCTTTTTTAATATTCCACTGTAATGAACTGGTAATACATGGCTGCATAGGCAATAACATTGCATGGCACAAACCTCACGTGGCAACATTTTTAATGACTTCTTAAATTCTTTTTTTTCCTGAACTTTTTAAAAACTTTTTTTTTTTTTTTAGTATGTTCTACCCCAGGCCATTAAGCTAAAGAAAAAGAAAAAAAAAAAAGTTTGTGTTTATACAAGGTTACAATATTTTACAACAAAAAACCCAATAATAGCGATTGAGGTTTGTTTTCTTTCTTTCTCCCAGTCTCTCTTTCAAACACTGCACACCTAAACCCATATATTATTATACATTGAAAACTGTCCTTCAAAATCAGTAGTATAAAAGTCCTAGCTCTACCTACCTACCTAGCTATGTGGGGGGAGTGGGGAACCGTGTTACCAGCAAAGAGTTAAGGGGGTGCAAGTCTGCTCCATCGCCTCGGGAAGCTGCGCAGGGCTGAATGACCTTCCCCTTCCCATTTGGGTTTGATTTCTCCTTCGGTCTGTTTGCTTTTTGCCGTGTCAGTCAGAGCAGCAAAATAAACACGGGGCTCTGCCTCTGCTTGATTATTTTTCAAACCTTTTCCAGGAAACTACCTTTTTGCCTTTGCTTGGAGAATGTTTTGCAACACGCTGCCCGGTCTGGGTGTACTGTGGGGAATGGGGAACGCGCCCCCGCGCCCCAGAACACCTCCGCGCCAGAGGCCCGGCCGGCAGCCCCGCTCGGCTGGCTTGGCGCTGTGTGCCGCGGCTGCCGCGCAGGTGCAGCCACGCGTGCCGCAGCTCTGCGACCTCGCGTGTGGCGCGCGATGTCATTGCGTCCCCCGCACGCCCTGCCCACGCTCACGGCTCAGACCAGGCGCGCTGCGGCGGGCTCTCGACGAGAGGGAAGCTGGCTCTCCTCCGCCTTGCTGTCCCGGTCCTCTTTCCCGTGGGCTCTACCCAGGTGGGTGCTCGGGCAGCGAGACCTGAGCTGGGGAGCGTGTTCGAGAGATGGCAGCTGGAGCCCGGCCGCCAGCTGAGAGCCTGCTAGGAGAGCGGGCAGGCGGTGGGCGATGCGCCCGGGGCTGACCGGGCCCCCAGCTCGCTCCTCTTCATGTGAGCTCATTTGGGCCCGGCAGCCCTTAGAGCTTGGACGCCCCAGGGCCCAGCAGCCCCCAAGCCTGGTTTGCTGCCTGTCGTTCTCCCGAAGCGCTGCTGCTCGTAGGCAAGAACGGCCTCCAAGGGCACGGAAGCGAGTGGCGCACGACCGCCTGTAAGCCAGGGCCAGGAACCCGTGCTGCTCTTGCCATTTGCCTCCTCCTAGTCTCAAAGCTCTGGGGCATCTCCCTGCCGTTTCTAACCACGGGCAGCACAAGGCAGCCCCCGTGTAGGGTACCTGCTGCACGGCCAGGGCCGGCAGCGCTCGGCAAGAATGTTCTCCTCCCTCCGTGAGGCCGGAGAGGGCGGCCGAGCGAGCCCAGCCAGCCGGGCAGAGCGCCCACAGAGGGTGCTGCCGCAGGCGCTAGCATGGCGGGCGTCAGGGCGGCCACGGCTCGGGACGCGTTTTGGTGGTGGCTGGGGATGAAGCTTGCAGCTTTGAAGGCAAGTCCAAGCCAGGGAATCACAACTCAATGTGTGGACAGGAGTAAAATACTAAATAAGAAATAAATAGAGAAGAAAGTCATAAATAGAGCTGAAAGGTATTAAAATAATAATAATAATAATAATAATTAAAAAAGGTATCATCATGGTAACTTGAGATTGCAAGAACAGCACTGACCCTGTGACCCTTAAGAAACTCAGTAACTGCAGGTTGGCTAGATTAAGATACATATATATATATATATATAAAAAAGTATATATATATATTTATACAGTTTTTCTTGTTAATTTAACAGCTAGTTTAAAAAAAACTTTTAAATTAATTAAAAAATGTGTGTAAATACAGATGCGCGTAACTTAAAGGCTGCCTGAATTGCCGCGTTTGGAGGCTTTTGCCGCGTTTGGAGGCTATGATTCTATGATTTTGCAGGAAGCACCTTCCAGGGCAGCCCGCGGTGTGGGCGCGAGGGGCCGTGCTGGTACGGCGGCAGCACCCGGAGAAGCGAGGCAGAGCCCGGTGAGCCGCGGGGCCGCGCGTGCCGGGCAGCGCGAAGGAGCCCCTGCAGCAGGGGACCCTAGGGAACGACATCCCCCCTCGCCTCGCGATGCTCTCAGGCAGGCTCAGGGCCGGGTGTGCGGCGTTTAAAATAGATCGAGTCCAACGTGTGCCTTGCCACATGGGTTTTAAGGTGAGAGGAAGCAGGGGCCAAGGCTCTGTAAATGCCAGGTCTGCTGCCAGGAGGCTCTCCTCTCTTTCTAACAAGGCAAGGGACAGCACTTAATCCTCTGGGCTGTTAAACGGCTCGGGTGAAACTCTGGCCCCGTGGAGTCCATGAGGAAAAGCTACCCTTGAACTCCAGCAGGCAGCTCAGCTCCTCAGTGGCTACGCCCTCCTGCCTTCCGTACCTGCAGGCCACGCGGGACCCGTCTCCGCGTGCCCGGCTGCCCCAGCGCCCACTGCTCAGCCCTGCCTCGTGCTGATCTGCCTTTTCAGTAACGTCACCGCGCTGCTCGGGCAGCGGCCCTTCCAGGATTGCCTGCTGACCGCGGGAAGCATCCCCGGAGTCCCTGGGAAAATGCTCTCGGCACCGTGTTCAGCTGCCTGCACGAAACCTGCCGGAGAGACCGCCTCCTGCCGCCGGTCCCTGGGTGGCCCGGGACCCTCGGTGGGGGTGACGTACACCCACGTACACCTCCAGCGGGTCAGCTGCTTAAGTGATCGGCATCGCTTTTAGCGCCTAAGCCATCGCGCCCGATGGCTCAGCAAAATGTTTGGGCTGGGACGTAAGTGCTGGCTGCTTGTCATGGGAGAGGCCCTGGTCGTACGCATGGTGTGGTTAAATGCCTGCTGCTTCCCAAGGCAGGCATCCCCTAGCATTTCTGAGGAGAGAAAAGAGCACCGCTGGGCTGTTCTTGTTCCAACAAATATATGTTACATCTGGTCTAGCAATGGTGTACCCTCGATGTAGCACGTGGCGGTCCGGGCGCTATAGAAATGCTCGTATACCTTGTCAACCTGAACCCTGACGGTTGGTTGTAGCTTATCTGGGGCCTTTTCCAAGGCCACTAAATATTCCTGGACCTTGAACTACAGGATCCCCTAACACCGAGCACGAAGAGGGAGGGCAGGGTGACGCACAAAATTTTACGGCCGTAAAATCCTGCAGTTCCACTACAAATCTCGGCGGCTGCCCCAGCGCAAGCTCAGCCCGCACAGCCACGCTGGGCGGGTGGTCGTGCTCCGCTGACCTTCAGCTTCCCCTCGGTGATAATTCAGGGGGCAAAAGGACGCTCCAAAGTTATTCCTAGCGCTACGAAGTCATTGAAAAGCTCCGAAAAGGCTTATCCTCGTGAAGGGGATCTTACTTGACAGCGCTGCGCAGGTGAGAGCGCTGGGAGGGAAAAGCAGAGGGCGCGTGGCGGTTCAGACAGACTGGGTGAGTTCTGGTGTCTCCTGCTTCCCCTGCAAGGTTGGGGAGGATCCGAGGCGCTGGAGATGAGGCAGTGTCACCCCTCCCAGCCTTGGGCCCCTGCCCTGCCTGCTCTGTGCTAGCACCCGGGCTGTTTCTCAGAGCAGCCTCTCTGGGGACCTGTGGGTTTACACTGCAGTGGTACTCCCCTCCCATAGCTGCCGTCTCGAAACTGAGGATAGTCATGCCCGACCCAGTGGAAGCCGGAGGAAATATTTTGCTGCCCCGCCACGCGCGTCAGCCTCAACGTTGACCGCGACTGGGGCAAAGCAAACCCCAGGCGCTCCCCAGGGCAGCCAGCCACGCTGGGAAGCTGCGGTCGGCCGGGGCGCACCTCCGGCCGGGTCACTAGAGACCTGGCAAAGATTCCCAGCGCGGTGGCACCGTGCCGTGTCGGGAGAAGAGGCCCCTACGGCTCTGTGCTTCACCTCAGACTGCAGCATGGAGAGGGGGTAACGCTGCCTTCTTTGTCCTCTGGTATGTTCCCAGCCCTGTTCCCCGTTCAGCCGTGGGAAGTCGTGGCTCCTGCTAAGAGGCCAGGAGCAGCCTGAGAGGTGGCTCTTTGCTGGTGCCAGAGTCCCCATCCAGTCCCCTGCCCAGGGCAGAACAGATCTGAGCAACTCTGCCGACAGATTAGGAGGGGAGCGTGCGTGTGCGTGCATGTGTGTGTGTGTGCGCGCATGAGGGGTGGTGGGATAGACTAAGCTGCTGAAATGCCAGCGGGCTCTTGCTCTTTGGAAAGGCAGATCTGGTGTCAGAAAAAGGAGCAGGGAGAAAAAATGCCCAGGTTATTGGGGAGGTGGCGGTGCGAGGGGACACGTCCCAACCCAGATCTCACTGCAAGAGGTGCTCTGCTCCACAGCCTCCCTCTCCCCGCCTGATCGCAGGAAGCCGGGAGCTGCCGCGTTCATGCTGGGAACACTCCACTTACGTTAACATATGTACTTTATATACCTAGGGTAGCTAAAAGTGCTGCATTCAGATCCCCGAGGAGGCAACTGCTGTCTGGAGTCCAAGCGGATGGATTTATTCGGCTGTCCCCGTGTGCTCTCTCCGTGTCTCGTGGGCGCTGGGCTGCAGCCCTGTCATGTCGCCCAGGAGATAGCGGCGCTGTGCTCCTTCGCTTTCATCCTCAGGGCAGCGATGCTGGAGGTCTTGCGGTCCGGCTCGCTGTTCAGCTCGTAGCCGTTGAGGCCAGGGCTCATCCCGGCCGTGCCGAAGAGGCCGCCCATGTGAGTCTGTCCCACGTGGCTGCCGGGGCCGGAGACGCCGAGGAACTCGGAGACGCCGCCGGCCGCGTGGGGGTGAGCATGGGGGGACATGCAGGAGGGCACTGTCTCACAGGGGACGACGCAGGCGGGCACGGGGGAAGCGGCGCCGTTGTTGCCGATCCAGGAAGGGTTCTGGATCTGGGGGTGGGAAAAGAAGCGTCAGGGCTGCCCCATGCGGGACACGGCCGGCGGCAGGCCGGAGGGCAGGGAGCGTGTCCGGCCCCGGCCCCAGCCCCCAGCGCCCCACGGGGCAGCCCTGGCGCGAGGGGCAGCGGTGCAGCGGGGTGCGGGATGCTGGTGCCTGCCAGCAGCGGCATCGGCAGCCTCCCCGGAACCAGTGGGTCCCCTCCAAAATGTGTATGCCAGGCCCGGCAGGGACCGGGGTGATGGAGACTAACTCCCAGGGGAGCGGGACTGTGCCCCTGCTCTGCCGCCTTGTCTCTCTGTTTGTCCATTCCCACCTTCCCAGCTATTTCTCTGGGGGTTTTGCACCATGAGCACTTTCTGGAGCTCTCAGCGCAGGAAACCTGGTGTCACCCACGGCATTTCTGCGGGCCTACTTGCTATAGAGCGAACAGGCAGGAACGGATGCTGCGAGAGCACCAATCCATCCTCCCGCCTCAGCTCAGGGCGGCTCTGCGTAGGCAATAGGATTTTTGCACCAGAGGGACGTGCCTGTCCGCGCTGAGCTGCCCGCAGCCCCCAGCACAGCTTCCCTGCCCCTCTCCCCTCTCCCCAGCGGCGCTCGTTGCCGGCGAGGAAGCATCGCCCACCCTGTTGCAGAGCAGAGCCCTGCGGGCCGCCTCGCTCGCCCGTCTGGGCTCCTGCAGCACCGCTCATTAAACGATGCTGAGGGGGTTATGTGCCAGCGGGAGGAGGTGTGCTGCGGCGGGGCAGGAGGCGAGCAGCTGGCTGGAGCAAGAGAGCAAAGGGCCCTTCATCCCGCCGCCCCGTGGCACCGCGCGCCCTTGGGCCCTCTCTGATCTCTTACCCCCCGCAAATTGCTTTTCATTTTTTTGATCTCGGGGGCCCGGAGAGGAGGGCAGTGTGGCGGGAGGGAGCGGTATACGTTACAAAGGCAAGAGAAGGGAGTGCTGAAAACGCTGCTGAGAGCGTCCTCTGCTTGAAAAGCTGCCTTGGCACCTCCCAGCTGTTTCATAAGGGCTTCTTGTTCAGTTCGGGGCAGACGCCAAGCAGGAGAGGGGTCGAGCGCTCTTGGCTTGGCTGCGGGGCGCTTTGGTGCGGCGCTGGCTGGGGAGGCAGCCGGCAGCCAGGGCGTCAGCGGGGAGGGCTCCCAGCAGCTCTGTGAGGACAAGTCGGGTTCGGAGCATCACGCCTGCAAATCTGCACCCTCGAGCAAATTCTGGGAGGTGGGAAGAGGAGTCGGACAGGATGGCGGGAGTGCTTTGTGGGGGCACAGCCTAGCCCTGGGGCCAACGAACGCCCGTCTGCCCTGGCAGCATCCGAAGGCAGCGCTGTGAAACGGGAGCTGGCCCACCGCTTAGGAGGCTACGGTGGTTTCCCAGGACGAGAGGCTGAGAAGGCAGGGGGCTGTGACACCTGCCTCCTGGGCTGGGGCAGGCGTCACGGTCTTGACAGTCCCCAGCCACAGCCCCAGATACCCCAGCAAGGCTGCTCCCCCCCCTCCTTGGGCGCACAAACTCACGAGGCCCTTGGGAAGCATCCCCAGCCATCGCTGAGAGTGCTGCGGGTACCACAGCCCATCGCTGGGAGACAGCTGGGGGCCTCTGCCAGGGGAAAAATGCTTTTGCCCAGCTCCTAAAGAAGGGGCCTGGAAACCTAAGCATAGCAACAGGAAGCCTTCCTGGGAACTGCTGGGTTTGAGGCCTTAAATAGCCTTCAGGACCCGTTCCAAACCAGTGGGACGTCAGTGGGCAGCAGCGCACGTGGTGGGAGAAGGGCGGTGTGACGGGATGTGCTGAGCAGGGCGACGCGTGCCCGAAGGGCGGCTGCACCACGTCACAGGGCTGGCCTTGGTGCCCGCTTTGGAGGTGGCTGCGCCGGGCCAGGGCACGAGGGAGCTGGGCGGGACACCCGGCTAAATAATTCCGTGCTTGGTAATACAACCCCAGCCCCGGTGCTCTTGCAGCCTTGCCTGAGGTCAGGCGGACGAACCCGAGAAGCGAAGCATCACTTGGGGGGGGCCGGGAGCAGAGGCGTTGTGTCCGGCAGGCATCGGGACAGGCGGACCGGGGCGGGGGGGCACGCTCACCTGGGCGTAGTTCTCAGCACGCGTGAGCAGAGGCAGCTCGTAGGCGGTGGAGAAGTGGGTCCGGACCTGCTGCATCTGGCCGAACCGCTCCCGCTTGCGCCATTTCGCTCGCCGGTTCTGAAACCACACCTGGGGGAGAGGGCGACAGGGGGGCCGTGAACAGCGGGGCCGGCAGTGGCTGGGGGCCCGGCAGCCCCAGGGAGCCCACCGGCACGCAAGGCTTTGCCGGGCAGGCGGTCGTGCGCGGCGCGAGGACAGGGCACTGCTCCGCGCAGCGCCCCTGCGGGAGCGGCCGTCCTGCCCCGCATCCCGGCGGGGCTGCGGCCAGCCTGCGCTCCCAGACTGGGAGCACCCTGGGCAAAAGGCGATGCCCAACTTTTGGTGTCCTGCCCCTGCGGGGACACTCACGGCTCCTGCCTCCCGCGGCCTGGTTTGCCCCGGGATAGCCCATCTTCCTTGTGCCCCCGGATCAGCGTTACCCAAGCGCTGCCCGCAGCTCTCGCGCCGCCAGCCAGCGTCAGACGGGAAGCGTGAGTGCATCTGAGCGTGCTGCTACCGGGCTGAAACCAGCGGCGCTGGGGCTTTTCCCAGGCCTGATCTTGGCTGTGATGGTGCTGTTGGCTGACAGCTTGCATTTCTCACTGAACTCTCTCAGTCTTATTTTTCTTAACTGTTAAAAAAATAAAATGCGTAATAGCCCTCCCCTTCTTAGCTGCGGGAAGGGACAAGTGCCCTCTACAGAGTTACGTGTCCTTTGCTTTACGTGGAGCTTTCTTCGCAGGGTTTGCAGCTCTCCGCTTCACGGTGCTGCTCACATCCCTTCAAGGCAGAGGAAAGACCAAAACACTGTTTCTGCTCTTATTTTTACTGGCTTGACATCAGTGTGGATTATTGCACTGTTGTCAGCACCACTGCTCCTGATTTGCATCAGCATAAGAGAGATCAGAGCCCGGCCCAGTGTCTTCAAAGCCTCTTGAAGCTTGTGAGTCAGGGAAACACATCAATCAAGAGCCGCTTTGAAGGCACTGAGAGATGCAGGCGATCACCAGGGGCTGGGTTGTGCAGGTCACGCCAGTGCATGAAAGGAGCGGCGTGAGAGCCGCTCGGCTCTGCTTCGAGTTTTACACGGTGACTTGTGGAGCGGGGGGGCACCGCTGGCAAACAGCTTGGCCCTGCCTGCGCCCGGCCGCGGGGCAGCTCCGCGGCTCCACAGGCAGCTGGGGAAACCAGACGCCATTTTCGGTTTCGCCAGCTCATGTCTTTGGAGGATGGCGGGGCGAGCCGAGCGCCCGGGCCGGCTTGAGAGGGGCGGCGTTTGCAGCCTGCGCCAGCGCCAACAGAAGCTGCTATGGGGAGAGACGGGCCCGGGGGTCCCGGGCAGTTTTTGGTTTGGGCCGACCTTCTCACTTGTGCTGGAAGGGTCGTTTCAGGCTCTCCTGCTTCAGTTTCCCCCTCCTCGCCACGCAGGCAGCCCCGCAGTGGTCTCTCGC
Source organism: Steatornis caripensis (assembly GCA_013398225.1). NCBI lineage: Eukaryota > Metazoa > Chordata > Aves > Caprimulgiformes > Steatornithidae > Steatornis > Steatornis caripensis. The sequence goes on from VZSC01012463.1 coordinate 397,183, forward strand.
TGCTCCCCGCCGTGGCCAGCCCCGTGGTACAAGTGGGCAGCTGCGGGTCTGGTCGTGGCTGTGGTCTGCTTGGGGCGGGGAGCGGCTGGGGTGGCGGCCAGGCGCTTCCTCCCGACGTGGGCTGCGGGTGGCATAGGACGTGGTACCCTGCGCGGCTGTCACGGCAGTGCCACTGGCGTCGGCCATCCGCCAGCCAGCCAGGCTAACCATCCGCAAAGCGGCAACCGGGTGCGAACCCCCCACCCTGAACCAAAAACCCCATGAGGATTTTCAGCGGGTGCAAAAAGCACCAGCAGAAAGGCCCTAACACCCCAGCCGAGTACACGCGGCACATGAAGAGCGTCCTACTGGAGCAGGTTTGATGCCCGAGGCATCTGTCTGCTTTTCTTCTACCTCTTCTTGGCACAGCTGCTCCAGCCCAGCTGCAGGCCAGTCCCAGGGCTGGCCCGGATCACGACGCTTTGATCTGCAGATTCAAAGTCAGCGGTGGTGACCTGGTTCCTCCTCGGGCGGAGGAGGCCCCGCTGTGCACAGAGGGGTGGAGAGCAGGTAGGGAGCAGAGTGCTGGCTGTGCGCGAGGCCGCGGCGAACATATGCCAGGCATATGCGGCCATTCCCCCGCCTGGCGACGGCACCGGCTCGCCTGCTCGCCAGCCCGGCCACACACCTGCGCTGCTGTGCAGGGCGGCCTGCCGGAGCATCCCGTCCCGGGCGCCCGCCTGGCAGCGGGGCGGCCGAGCGCGGGCTCCCGCAGCGGTGCCCGGCTCTGCGGTGCGACCTCCGACGCCAGCAGCCCGGGGTTTGTGCGTTCGGCTTCCCTGGGCCTGCTGGAGCCGCGGGGAGGTTTCCCAGGGCCAGCCACGGCAGAGAAGGGTCTCGGGCATAGGCTTTTCCTCTGCTGCTGCCCGTTTACGCATTGAATTGAACTGGTCCTGGCAGAGCAAAATGGTTTAAACCGGCAGTTCCCGCATTGCAATCCCCGCGTGGCTGGTGGGCTGGGAAGCTGCGGCAAACCCTCGCCTTAGGCTGGAAGGAAGAGTGCCTTCGGCCCAAGCGCTGGTGCCGAGGGCGCTGGGGATGCTCCGGGGGCTGGCCGTGAGCCACTGCTCCGAAACACTTGCAACGAGGTTCGGACCACTTTTTAAAGTTCTCCTTTCGCCGCTGGTCCAAGTCCTTTTAGGGTGCTCCGTATCTTGCAGTCGAGTTTCTCCAGGCCTCCACAGCGCTCCAAGGAGAACAGGGCAGGCAGGGCAACGTATAATGCAAAGATGTCAGCAAAACCCCGACTAATCCCAAGTATTTCCTGGCTTCCTCAGTCTTAGAAGACACCTGCTTTTAAACAGCAAATCCGAAACCTAACAAAAGTCCATTTTCCTTTCGCTGCGTGTCACTTTCGGTGAAGAGAGGCTGCTGGGGGACGCGGAGTGACGGCGGAGGCTGCGGCAGTGGTGCAGCGTGTCCCCCGGGGCCAGGGCGGGCAGGCACGCCGCGCGGGGACACGCAGTTGTTGCGGTCTGCACCTCCGTGTTAGCAATTACAGTGGGAGCGTAGGGTAATGTCGTGTACCTGACTCCTGCAGACAATGCTTTGATAAGCCCTGTGTACCGGATCAGCCCTATAAAAATCTACGGCACAGAAAATGTTTCACGTCTGCATAGACGTTCGGCCATGTGCGGGCGCCCAAATCCAGATGGACACACAGCTGAGTGCTGCGGGGGGTGGAGAGGCCGGGAAGGCCCCAGACAACGGATGCAGGAGGCTCCTCCGCGCCGTCCGCCGCCACTGCCCTGGCACCCAGCGGCGCTGCCGGCCTGCCCCGCCGCCAAACCCCGCGTGCCCTGCACAGGGTGCAGGCGGACGGCCTGAGACGGGACCTCGCCTAGGCCGCTCCGGCCGTGGCTGGATGGCTGGGAACCACATCGCCGCGTTCATCCTTCCTCCCGGTTAAAGAAAAAGGTGATTTCCCCTCTCTTCTACCCGCCCCAGCGCAGCGATGGAGGGCGAGGCGGGCGTCTGTACGTGTGATGGTGGGCTTGCGGCAGCTACGGGGCCGCATCCAGCCCGGCACCCCGCGCCCTGTGCTCAGGCCCCCCACCTGCATTGCTGCCTGGCAGCACGCGAGAGCTGCCCGCCGCGTTCGAGCCTCACGCGCTCGCGATCCCCCCTGGCAGCCCCGCAGCATCCGTTCTGCCCGTCCCTGTCCCCCTCCGCCCTCTGCTCCGCCGCCGTCCGTGTGTGTGTGTCTGTCTCCAGACCCCATCCCTCTGCTACGGGCCAGGCCGTCTCCCCTCTGCCCGGAGATGGCCACCAGCCCTTTGCTTTCCAGCCTGCAAGAACAGAGCCAGAATTCATCCTTGAGTGCTGAAACTGGACACCATTTTATCAGTGGCTTGGAATGGGAAATTGGAGCCTGGGATGAGAGAATTGAATAACTTGAGCTTGTTTTCATTTCATGTTTAATTTCCTGCAGGCTTAGCTCAGTCTTTCCGCTCCTTCCACCAGCCTCCCAGGGTTTTATGGGGGAAAAGGGATCAAGATATATTACTTCTTGCTTTGCTTTGCTTTTTTTCTTTTCTTTTTTTTCCAAGGTGGTGATTTTGCTACAGCCGAGTTTGACATTTCCCTCTCACTTTCATGCCCCCGCCGCATCGCAGGGTCACCGCCGAAAACCTTTCATTAACGCTCCCAGCAACGGTAAGGCTGGCGCTGAGCGGGGCTGGCTGAGGGGTTACATTCTGTGGCTGCGAAGCCTCTTCCCAGCCCCATCTCTGCCTCCTCCGGCACAGGGCAGGCCAGGAGGCAGAGACGCCCGCAGCCTGGGAGACATGAGCAGCCGGGGCCGGGCTGGCGTGGGCTTGCGGGTGCGTGCGTGCGTGTGTGGGGAAGGAGCCACGTGTGAATACGCGTGTGGCTACCGTGTTCCACTAGTGCCCCTGCCTCAGGCACCTGCCTGCAAGAAGCTCGGGCAGCTGCTGGTTCCGAGCAGGAGCTCCTTCTGGGACTGCGCAGCCCCAGGCGGGGAGGAGGAGGAGAAAGGAATGGGCTACGCGGGCTGCGTAGGACCTACATGAGAACAGCGCCCGCCGCGCGCTCTTGCAGGTTTGTTTCTGAGCCCCAGCAGCCCAGCTGGGTGGCTCTGCTTCCGCACGGGGCTTACGTGTGGCTCCCACTGGAAAACAGGGACGCACAGTGGCTTAACGGCACTTGGCAACAAGGGGCCAGGTCGCGGCGGGCAGGCAGGGGAAACGCTGCATTGCGTCACGGGGGGAATTAGCTTTGACGTTGTGGGACACCGGCACTGACGGCTGGAAACCAAGGCAGGCAGGGAAGCGGAGCAGGAGAGGGGCCAGGCTGCGGGACGCCACCACTCCGCAGACAGCACGGGCCACCCTGTGCCCGCGGCCGGCGTGAGCTCTTCTCCGCACCGAGATCTCCAGCAGCTATTTCACTAATGAAGCGTGAGCTTGGGAAAGGGATGGAAAAAACAGGGCTGCCACTTGCCTGCATGGGCTCTGCATCTGCTCCTGCCCGCAGCACAGCGGCAGGTTGTGCTCCCTGGGAAGCCGAGCCTGGCCAGCGGGGCCGACCTCCAGCCAAAAGCTGGCTCAGCCGTGGCAGGGAGCATCACGCCCCAAACCCGCTGGGCACCTCGCCTTCCTGCCGCTCTGCTTTGCTTGGTTCAGCCTTGCAGGCACCTGAAGCTGGCCTCCATGAAATTACCCCAGGACACTCGCCGTGCCTTGGAGGGCCCTACCTTCCTTGGGAGAGGGACGGTTGAGCACCCCTCGGAGCCCATGGGGCTGCAGTCGGTGTGTGCCCGCGCGCCTCACAGCAGCCCGAGCCCCTGCCGGCTTGGCCGGGGTGTCTGAGTACGTAGTGGCTATTTGGCTTGCGGGAGGAAAGAAGTAAGGCGCTCGTGGCTAATCTGTGGTTTCCACCCTCTGCCTTGGCCCTGCTTGGGCCCTCGGTCCTTGCAATAGGCGTTTGCTCCACCGTCGGTCTCCTGGGCTGCTGCCCCATGCCCGTGCCCGCTCTTCGGCTGTGCGCTGATGGCCCTCGGTGCCGCAGCGCTGGCATGGGGACGCCCCAGCACAGCAGAGCTGCCCAGAGGGGTGGGAGGCCAAAGCCAGGCCTAAACAAGCTATAACGCAACTCAGAGCTGGAGACAGATGCTAGGGCGATTCGCTAAGGCCCCAGCCCCAAAAGCCTCCCTTGCGGTAAGCACAGCTCCATGCCATCAGCAGGAGAGCCCTGCGCCACCCCGGCCTGTGTCCCTGTGCCTCCTGGGGCTGCCACCGCCGTGCCGAGGCCGAGCAGCTTGCTAGCCGCCAGCCCCACTCCCCTGGGAACCCATGTGAAGTAGCCGGCACCTGGGGTGCCCCTGAGCCTGCCCAGCCAGCACCCACAGCGTTTGGCACGAGCCTGCTGGTTCCCGCTCCCCAGCGATAGGGAGTCTGCGTTTCTACGGACGGCACGGCAGCCCTTCATCATAAGGTGGTGGCTGGGCGCCAGCCCGCAGCCCCGGGGACGGGGTCCTTCCCAGCGGGGCTGGGGGAATGAGCGAAAGGCAAGCGCTCACCCCTTTCACCCCGAGGTAAGCGCTCGAGCTGCCAGGCCGCTTAGACAAGTCCTTCCGCTGCTCCACTGCACGAGCCCTGTCATCGCCACCCCGAGCGAGAGGTGCGAGCGGGTGTTCGCAAGAGGAGAGAGGCTGTCACCGGCTGCCGGTGGCACCGGGCTGCTGGGGCGCTCACCTCAGGGCAGGGTGAAACCCCCAGGCTGCACCCTCCCTCTGCCAGATTTCCTCCTGGCTGCCTGGGGCCGCAGCGGGGAAAAGCCCCCTGCGACCGTACGCAATGAACCTGTGGGTTGATTCTGCCTTGCCTGCCCTGGCTCCGCTAGCTGGGACGTGCTAGCTGCGCACCCTGGCGCGGAGGCGAGCAGGAGCAGCTCCCGCCCTTCAGCACCTCATTCTCCAAGGAATTTCATGCGCTGTGCCGTCGGCAACCCGACGCTGCGCCTGGCCTCCCAGGAGACCCCATCCGCGCTCGTGATGTGTCCCTGGGAAATCAAGGGCTTCGTCCAGCGGCCGAAGCGAAGAGCTGACGTTTGTAGCGCTGCCTTCCTCTGCCCCCGCCACAGAGCTCAGCACGCTACGTGCAGCACCCGCAGGCGTCGCGCTGCTTTCTACTGAAACGCAGCTGGGTCCGACGTGAAGAGAAGCAGCTGTGGGGAAGAAGAGCACACCAGCCCTGCAAACCAATTTGGGCAAGCAGGCAAGAAAAATCCTGCAGCTAGTTGAAACTGGAAGTAAACGTGCAGAGAAAAGTGAACTGGTGCAAGGATGCTGACCCGACCGCTTCGGCTGCGCAACAACTGCCTGTAAAGGTCAGAGCAGAGGGCAAGCCCGGCTGCCTGGGACCTGGGGGTCTTCCTGGTATAAGAGGATAATCAGATGCCTCCGCACGCCGGCTATTCTCGATGCTAAGGCAGGTTCTGGGGGTGGTGAGCTGATAAAAGCCCGCAGACGGAAGTCACGGGATTAGCTCGACTGGAGAACGAGAGCCTAAGCTTCAGCCGGACCTTCGTCGGCCATCAAGGCGCGAGCTGCGGATGTCCGCTCCAAGCGGCGGTGCTCCTTTCTGCAACTGCTTCGGAGCAATGCCCGGCCTGCGGTTGAACCTCGACTCCGAGGAAAGAGCAGCCTTCGGAGAATCATTCACTCCTCCAGCGCGGAGCCTGGCTGTGCCGGACCCCTAGGTTAGTTCAGGGGAGCTAGTTCTTGGGGGCTGGCACCCGTGTAGGTGGAGGCGGTGAGACCGCAGCGCAGCTGTGTGACTCCCCTGCTCCTCTCAAGATGGTGGCGGCAGCTTTTTGCTCCAGATCACCAGGCTTCACGCCGTCTCAGTGCCCGCTTAGCCAAGCAGGCAGCACGAGCTGCCTCTCCTGTATGGCCTCGTGCTCTCTGGGACCAAACATCCCGGTCCCCTCCGCACCCCCATCTTGCCACAAAGAGCCCGTACTGCGGTAAAGCTTGCTCCCACTCAGGCTAGTGAACCTGTGTCCCCGGCCGAGTCTCCTGAAGGAAGCAGATTTTCTAACAAAAACAGCTTTGTTTCGGATGACGGCGAGGCGTACCTGCCTGCTGCCCCGCTAGCTCAAGGACAAGGATCCTCCTCTCTGTGAACAGAGAGCTCAGGAGACCAGCCCAAATAAAGGAGCTGACGCTCGTGTCGGACACGGACATACCTCCCCGTCCTGTCCCTGTGCCTCAGCATACTGGAGAGGGGCGCCAGCCTGCGGCACGGCTCTGGGTAGGGCTGGGCTGCCTGCAGGCAGTGGTGGGGCTGCAGGTGACCTCAGGCACAGCAAGGGACAACAAATTTGCGGGGCTCACCACCCTCGCTGCCCTCCGCTGGGCTCTCCCCAGCCGTTCCCCGTCTCTCCTGAACTGGGGAGCCCAGCGCTGGCCCCAGCCCCCCAGATGTGCCCTCCCAGGGCAGAGCAGAGCAGAGCAGAGGGGCAGGATCCCCTCCCTCCACTGCTGCCCACGCTCTCCTCAGTGCCCCCCAGGACCCCCTCGGCCTTCCCGGCCCCGAGGGCCATGGCTGGCTCACGGTGACCCTGCTGTCCCCAGCACCCCCAGGCCCTTCTCCGCAGAGCTGCTCCCCAGCAGCTCAGCCCCAACCTGCCCTGGTGCGTGGGGCTGTTCCTCCCCAGGGCAGGACCCTACCCCTGCCCTCGCGGAACTCCATCAGGTTCCTCTCTGCCCAGCTCTCCAGCCTGCCCGGTCACGCTCAACGGCAGCACGGCCTCCTGGTGGGTCCGCTGAGCCCCAGCTTTGTATCGTCACAAACTGCTGAGGGTGCGCTCTGTGCCTTCACCCAGGTCGTTGATGGATGTGTTGGACAGGGCTGGACCCAGCACCGACCCCCGGGGAACACTGCTGGTCACCGGCCTCCAACCAGACTCAGCGCCGCTGACCACAACCCGCTGAGCCCACCCCTCGCCCGGCCCCAGGGCATCCCCCATTACCTGTACGCGAGCCTCGGTGAGGTCCGTCCTCATGGCTAGCTGCTCCCTGGCGTAGACGTCTGGGTAGTGGGTCTTCTGGAAGACCTTCTCCAGCTCCTCCAGCTGGTAGCTAGTGAAGGTGGTGCGGTTCCTCCGCTTTTTGCCCTTGTTGCTCTCAGAGTCGGCCTTGTCCATGGGGCTGGGGAGGTCCGTGCTGGCCCTGTCCTGGGGCACTTTCACCCCGGCCTCCTTCACGCTGAGGTAGCTGCTGTCCATTCCCGACGGGTCGGAGCTCGGCTGCAAGTCGGCCTCTCCCAAACTGCCCTCCTTGCCTGCTTGGGTGGGAGGGTGGGGAGGGGAGAGGAGGGCAGGTTTGAGCGGGGTGGGGAGCGGGAGAGAGAGAGAGAGAATGGAACAGATGTAAATGTTTTGACCAGTTACTTGGTTCGCCCAATTGACGCTAGCGGTGGCGGGGGGGCAGCTGTCCCTAAGGGCAGGCAGAGAGGCCACCGCGGGCAGCGGCAAAGGAGGGGGCGAGGCAAAGGGCACAGGAAGGCTGCCGGCCTCCGCCTCGGAGGGTGCTGGAGCTCAGCTGGGGGTGGCACGGGCACCTGGCCGGGCTCTATCCAAGGGAGGAGGCGGCTGTTACGCCGGGGGCGCTGAGCGCAGCCCACAGATGCCAGCACAGCCGGGGAAGGGGAGGCTGGCGTGAGCTCTGCCAGCTAACCCGGTCCCCTTCTACGAGCCCGGCGTGCTCACGTGCACGCATCCCAGCGAGACCCTCCTTCACCCTCCCACCGCCCACAGGGGGACTGAACCCCACGGCGCACGACATTCCTTGGTCTTGGCCGCAGGAGAGGTCTCTGAGGACAGAGGGACCCGAACCCAGGCGCCTGAGGATGATCCCCAGTCACCAGCCCATCCACGCTCCCCTACCAAATAACACACGGTAGGGAACCAGGGGCACGCAGCAGCCACGCGTGGTGCTCGCCAGGCTCTGTTTTCTGCTCTTGCACGCCCAGGCAGCGGTGGCGTGTGAGGAGCGGTGTTCCTGGCTGGCACCCCCAGTCACCCCCACAGCCTTCTGTGAGGACTTGTGCTGCTTTGAGCACAGAGGCCACGAACGGCTCTGGGTGCCGCAGGCCGGTGGGGGCCACCTACGGAAATGCCCCAGCCTGCGTGCAGGGCAGAGAGAACCGAGAGCAGTCCGACAGCAGCCGGGGGGGCTGTTCTTGCCTGACTGCCCCGAGCAATTAATGATTAACGGGCCGTGACGCAGGGGAGCAGTATGGCAAAGCAGGAGGTGGACGTTTCAACCACTGCAGTGAGCTGGGTCCTCTCTGGGGCTTAGCATCTCTGAGGGAAAACAGGTGTAGGTGCCCTCAGGCAAAGGGTGCTGTGATGGAGCATCCGCTCCTGCCCACCTCCGGCCTCCAGCGAGAGTGGCATCCCCTTCATTAGCAGGACTACTGCCATGCCAGCAGGAACCTGCTGGGGAGCCCAGCGGAGGTAGCGCCTCTCCCCCTCGCCCGCTGCCACTGCGCCGCGCAGCGGGCTGTGCCCAGACCACGAAAAGAGGGGTTTCTGCGAGCTGCTGGCTCACCTGGCACGTGCTGCGCGGCCCAGCGCCACGCCTGCCCACGTTTCTGGCTGGGATCTTTGGGCAAAAACCACGGTGGCCCCGCCGCAGAGTTTAACCGTGAGCCGCCGCACTCTGTTCCTGAAGGTCCGGGAACAAAAGGGTACAGCGGTACTTCCCACCCGTGCTATCCTTACCAAGCCAAGAGCATGCCAACTGGCTAGTCTTTTTTTAAAAAGATTTCACATTAGCATCTTTTTCATATGCTCTCAGTCCTGGATCAGCCCTCTGGCAAGAGGATAAGGAAGGCCCAGGTTTAAGCTTGGGAGGATGAGCTGTGAAAGGGATTTGAGAAAAAAGAAGCCCAGTTAGCACAGAGGAGTCGAGGGCAGGACTGGGATGAAGGCACCGGGGATGCGGGAGCTGTCTGCCACGACCACCCAACTGTATTTTCAGATCTATTGCTTTCTCTAATAGCGTTCCCTGAGGCTTCTGAGGAGCTCCATGCAAAGCTCAGCAAAGCCTAACGTCGTCGATCTCCACTCTCTTCGCTGTGATCCCTAGGAAGGCTTGGTCAAGATTTATCTGCCCCAGGCACTGGGGCCAGCGCCCAGGCCACTGACCGCTCTCCGACGGGCCGAGCCGCGCGGGGATGCAGGTGGACAGGCCCGCCCAAGATGCGCTCGGCAATGCCCTGCCGCGCAGCCCGGGAAGATCGTACACCACGGCCGTGATATTTATTATTGTCAAAACTAATGACAATAAAACAGTTCCAGAGAGCCTGCGGCAACTACCTGCCACCTACGAGAGTCAGTAGAGATGGAGTAATAAATAAACAGAAGTATCCCAGGAAATCTTTCCTCTTTTCTTTCTTTTTTTTATTATTTATGATGTCAGGAAGCTCAGTAGATTTTCCCCTGTGCTTTTGTGCTGGCTGACTCCCTAACCCCCCAGCCCCCTGCGACTCCAGCAGCAGCAAAGGAAAGACTGGAGGCCTTTCCTTGGGAACTCCTCTGCCGTTTCTTGTCTGGTCGAGCAGTTCAGCTAGCTGGGGAAGGGTCTGCAGAAACACACACATCCCCCCCAAAGCTCTGGGTCTGATGTAATTTCATTGACTGCGTAGCTCAAACGTCAGCTGGGAGCCGGGCCCAGGGCTTTCAGCAGCAACGGTTATCTCAAGTCCACCACAAGCCATCAGTCCCGAGGAGCAAGCGACCGTCCCCGCTGCGCACACGGCGGGTGTCCCCGTGCCTGCCTGCCGCAAGCCCGGAGCCCTCCTTGCCGGCTCTGCCACGCTGCTCTCGCGCCCCTGCGCCGCAGCACACAGGGGCTCCTCTACCTCCAGCCCCCGCGGGCACCGGCAGGGATGAGCGGTCTCCGTGAGAGGGGCACGAGAGAGGACAGAGGGCAGGAGGCAGGGAGCACGGACGGCGGCACAGCGAGGGCATGGCGTGCGTCCACCCTCGGCTGAGCATCCAGAGGAGTAACTCGCGTTCCCTAGGAACAGGCTCCTTGACCTCAAAACAGTCGGGCTAACTGCTGAAGGGAAACAAATTGCATACATCTGCATATGGATATGCCCAGACTTCCTGTAACTGGAGATGGCCTCAAAGTTTCAGCGCAAAGTTTGGGGTGTCTGTTTCCAATCAAACCTAGAGAGACCTTGAGCTACATATTGTGAAGGTCTCCACGACAAGGGGGTAACGGGAGCATCGCGGCACCCTCACAAGCCCGACGGGACCGCCTGGTGCCTCCTTCGCTGCTTATGACTCTGTCCTTGCCCTCGTGGCTGTAGGAAGAGGATACCTGCTGGCTTCCCACGCCGATATCCTGCTCTCCCAGTGCCTTGGCTGCCTGCTAGACCACTGGCACGTCCAAGACCTTCCCTGAGTCAGCCCGTATCGGTCGCGAATGGGCAGGGACAGCCCAGGACAGCGGGGCGCGTGGGCCCCCACCATCACACTGCTCCTTTTCGGGCAGAAGAGCTGCCCGCGCCCCCAGTTCCCCTGGAGGGGAAATGCCTTTCCGATCTCACCACCACGTCTGTCCTGGGAACCCCACGGAGGAGGGATGGGTGCAGGAAACACGGATCACGCTGCGTGCACGGCCACACAGTGAGTCCCCGAGACGTCCAGGCTGCACGAGGCTCTGCTGACACCCTTGCAGGAGGGAATGGGCATTTTAACCGCACGGTCACAGCATTTGGATTCCCAGCTTGTTATCTGTTGGTTTTTTTTTTTCCTGAGGTTTGCTATTTTGGGAGGGTGATAAAGCAAAATCTTCTCTATGTACAATCTTAACCATGAAATTTAAATTAGTGCAACGTCAGCCTGGTGCATCCACGTGGGAAGGGAGAGTGGGATGTTTCCAATGCACAGCTTCGGGCTCAGCTCGAAATGCTAAGTCTCCTTTGCACAGCACATACATGACCAGCCGTGACAGATCCTTTGTGATTGATTTGAGTTGTGATTGCAGCCCCGCAGCCTAAGGGGTTGGAAGACAGCCGCTCAGCCAGCAAAACCCAGGGTCGCAGCGGGCTCTTTCCCCCAGGCTCCAGGCAAAGCAGCCTGCACGGTCCTGGCATCGCGAACGTGCTGCCCTGGCGGCGTCCCGTCTGAGCTGTTACGGTCTCAGTGAGGAGCCCATGCTGCCCCAGCGCCGGGGGGCTCCCAGAGTATCCCGGAGCACGCGCGCACCTACCAGCACGCAGCAGCTCGCAGACGCTGCCCGCCGGCAGCCAGCCCACGTCCAAAGCGCGTCGCACAGCCGTGGTCTGACTTCTACTTTTCATAGCAACAATGCTTTTTTAAAAAAATCAACCCAAACCTCTAGCGCAGATGTTTGAGGCAGCTTTTAAAATCCGGTTCTGGCGCTTAACGTCATTCTCTCGACTCTTGCTTAAACACCGGTGCTAAAATGTTGCCCAGATAGGGTTTGGGCAGTGTATTCTGCACTTCTTACCAAGGCAGATTTGCGCCACAGCCCCGCCAGCCCACCTTCAGCACGTGGCCGGCCGCAGCGACCTTATCCAGGCCTTGTGATCATGCCTTAACACGTGCTGAAGCCATTGCACTTGTTCCCAAGTTGTCTGTTGCAGCCCTTGGCCTCCTCGTCTGTCATCAGCACAGGGCTATCGTCTTAAAAGCATCCGTATTTTGGGTTATATGGGATAAAACGGAGCAGCTGGATTTTAGACATACAAAGGCCCGAACCTTCAGGTTTATTCCTGCTGAGGCAGTGAGCTCTCTTGCAGTCTGCAGTTGTAGAGAAGAGTTTAAAGACGGGGAGAAGACCCAGAATTTTGTAACTGAATCTGGCATCACTGGTTTCATTAGCAACGATCAGATACTTGATCATACCTCCAGCCTCGGGCCCAACTGCTGCGTAAAGCTGGGCCGCATTCGTCTCAGCCGCGGGCGGTAGAAGCCTACATAAGGCGCAAGCCATTGGCATCGTTCTGGAAGCTGCAGTTACCTTTGCTGCTAAGCAGAAACTGCTTGGAGCATCTCATTTCAACTCCGGACGAGGATGAGCACATCTCCTCGTGTCCAGCCCCCCCCGCTGAGTTTGCGTACAGCGGAGCCAGTTCCTGTATGACAGCACGGCTGTCCATTTGTCCAGCCGGCGAGCTCGTTTGGCTCGTAGCGCAGAACCTGAAGGAAAGCTGCGGTGCGGTCCAGGCAGCTCCTCCGCTCACGGCATGGCACGCACCGACGCCCCGCTGTGCTGAGGACACCAGTGCAGGATTGGGCTCATCTGCATGGACACCGTCCACCTCTGCAGAGCTCGACCAACGCTGCTGGTGCTGCTGCTCTGCTGCCTGCAGCCTCCTGAGGCTCCATAGCCGTGAAATACCTGGCCACCTTGGGGAGCCTCTTACAGACAGAGCAAATTCCAACAGAAAAGCCCATTCACAGAAGGATGGAAGAGGAAGAGGAGTGTTTCTACTGCGCTCCTCCTGGCCACGGCTAGGGCCACTCTCTTCACGAAGAGACTTTATTTTCTGAGCAGAGCAGACAGCAGGAGCAACACTAAGGCCTGGAGCAGGCAAATCTCAAAAGCTCCTTCTGTTGCTGAAAGGCAACTCGGAGACAATGCCAAAGGTGCCACGCAGTACTGGCGAGGCCACAGCTTCTGGTGGCCCTGCGGCCAGCGCCCAACTGAGTCACCGTCTCTGGCTGGGCTCTGTGTGCCCCGGAGATGCTTCCCCGGGACACAGAACCACCGCAGCCCTGGCTGCGCCTAGACCTCTTGTGCCCGGCTGGGTACGTTGCCCTCGAGTAAATCGCTGTGTGGGTCTGGGGACGGACGCCTTGATAAACATCAGCTCCAGTGCTGCTGAGAAGCTAACGGCACAGCAAGCCTGGGGAACGCGTGCGTGTTTGTGTTGTTTGTGGAAGCTGCTGTTCCCCTCGCCTTTTTTCGGCACTAGCTTTTCCCCTCCCATACCAACATCTGCTTTCGAGGGCACGTATTGCTTTATTTCTGATTAGCTGAATTCGCACGCCCTGTGGCTACTCGGGGAGAGCTCAGCACCATCTGCACAAATGCAACGTGCGACGCTTGCTCCTCTTTCATGTTATTTAAAGGACAATAACAAAACTGGCTTTTATATAAACAAATCAATTCTGAAAACTCCACATAGAAGCTGTGGCTAGAGCAAAAAGGCACAGTTTATGTCCCAAGTCCTTCTCATGTGGCATGTTCATTTGAACAGCAGGAAAGAGCTGACTAGCAAATTTTGAAGACACAGAAATGCTTCTAGCAACGTGCCGTAATTGCAGCTCACTTTCTGGATCCCAGAATGTGATGTAAGAAAAGAGAAGGAGCAAGAAAATGTACTGCCATGGCCTCCACGGGGAGAAAATGGAACTGCTCCGTTGGCTTCCTCGCTACGGAGCATGGAAGGAGATTATCGGTTACGCCAACTATTCTGAGGCTGGGGATCCTGGCTCTCTCTGAGGAACCCTTGAGTTTCTTAGTGACCTGGCTCTCTCCTCTCTGACCCCTGAAGGTCTCCGGTGCCTCGGGGATGTGCTCTGCCGTGCCAGGATCAGCCACGGGATAGCTTTTTAAGTGGCAGTGGAGGGAGGTGACAGTCACCTCTGTGCAGCTCAGCGGCAGCCAGACCCTCAGCAGGTCCCACGCCGGCAGCCCCAGGGTTACTGTCACCTGTATCAGCTGATACTGATACAGCACCAGCGCTTGTCTGCCAAGGAGGATGGACGAGGCAGGCAAGGATCGGAAGGGGGCTCGAAAGAGCTTTCCCTTTCCCCTGAGCTTGAATTTGATACTCTTGGATAAGTAGTCTGCTCTGTCCAAAGCGATCCTGCATTGCCTTGCCATGGCCACCTGAGGGTCTTGGCTTGTCTCAAGTCCCTCAGAGCCAGATGTGAGCACCTAAATGCTCTGAAGACCTGGCTCAGTGCTGAATAAGACAAAATATGGGAGCTTGTTAAAAAAAAAAAAACACCAAAACCCAAAACCCAGCATCATCAATATAGGCCAAAGTATTGAGTGGGACTGTCTCAGTTGTAGACCCACACCCACCCAAGGCCAGCCGCTGTTTATTGGGAGTGAAGTCCAAAAGGGTCCACAGACCCCTGGGTAAATGAAAGGCAGAGTAGGCAGCTGTTTGCCGAACGCTTTCACTCGGCACAGACGAGCACCACGGGCAGCGTGCGGTTCTGCATGCCCTGACGCGCTGACCCGGCGTGGGGCCTCTGTCCCGCTCCCGTCTGAGCTGCGTGTCACCAACCGGTCGTCCGCATCTGGGGCAGCACCTGCCCTATCCACCTGTCTGCCGTATTTTAGGATCATCCAGCTCTCTCAGGATTGCCTTTCCTTTGGAAGATAGGCTAGATACAGCAAGGATGCTCCCCGCCTGTTTGGAAATTATGCCCAGCAGAGTCACACGAGGACAGTGTTTAAGGCAGCCAGGGCTCAACCTCCTCCCTGCTGCGAGGCCCTACAAGTCAGACCCTGCACCTGCAGCAGGGACCGGGAAGTGCTGGGGAGCTCTGGGTCCGATGGCAGGCCGTGCCGGCGGAAACACTGAGCGTTGTTCAGAGGTGAGTGGCAGAGGAGAGCGATGCGGGGCTTTGGGCTAAGCGCTCACTCTAAAAGGAAGAGCGTAAGCCTCCCCATCGGGTGCGGATTTATGTATTCATCTGAACCCCCACCAGGCCCTTTGGCCATCGCAAGGATCTGGAAAGATCCCTTGCCTGAGCACTGCAAGAGAAAAGGGGGCTCTTCTGCGCAAGCCGGCATCTCCAGAGCTCTCCCCGACAACCAGTCAGCGCCTCCTTTTCCCCGGCAGCACACCCCGGACATTTCCCCTCCGACTTCCGTCCAAGGCTGGGCGCTGGGTGAGCAGGGCACCTGCTCCATCGGGGCGAGAGGGAGGCACGAGGCACTGGTGCAGCCTCCCACGCTCCCAGCGCGTGTTGCCTTCCACGCTGACGGCACACCAAGCGGGGCACCGCCAGCCGTCGCGTATGACAGCGGATACAAACCAGCCGCTGAGTTAGAGGAGAGCGGGGGACGCTCCCTCGGGCTGGTGAGGCAGAACTGCCTGAAGGGAGTCGAGCCTTGCTCTGATGTCTGGCTATGGCAGAGTGCGATTCCCCGCTGCCAGCTTGGAGAGTGATTCACCCCACCCTATGTGTCTGTGCCTGCCCGGACAGCGTGCACGCCGTCGGTCGGTCGGTCCGTCCGTCTGTCTCGCTCGGCATCCTGCTGTCTGCGTGCTTTGCGAAAGCAACCCCTTCCCAGCAGAGGCAGCGATGCATTGCTGAAGTTCAGCTGCCTCCCAGAGGTGACTTCCAGTGGCCTGTTCCAGGCTGCTGGTAACGGCGCTGGAGCTGCAACCTGAAGCAGCCTGCGGGGCAGAGGGGCAGGAGGAGGCAGATTACAGCAGTGTTGTCACGAGCTGAGCAAGAGCTCAGCTGCCTCTGCATCATGGACTGCTGTTTCAAATTACTGACAGACGAACTTCAAAAGGCTTGCAGGCATCGGCCGGAGAGGCGTCTGAGCGGGCTCTGCCCGGCTGAAGCGGCCAGCCTGCGGCCCTAATCCAGCAAAGCACCGCAGCATATGTGTGTCCCTGGACTACCCTTACGCTTAAAGTGAAGCATTATGTACTTCAGACGGGCAGCCAGACAAGCCCCGACAAACACGCCCGCGCAGCTCCTGTGCCGCTTCCCCTGCTTCCCGATTTGGGCCCCCCCGTGCCCCCGTGGAGAAGGGCTGGGGGCTCCGAGCCTNAGCACCGCAGCATATGTGTGTCCCTGGACTACCCTTACGCTTAAAGTGAAGCATTATGTACTTCAGACGGGCAGCCAGACAAGCCCCGACAAACACGCCCGCGCAGCTCCTGTGCCGCTTCCCCTGCTTCCCGATTTGGGCCCCCCCGTGCCCCCGTGGAGAAGGGCTGGGGGCTCCGAGCCTGGACGAGAAGCTGTGGCAGCCCCACTGCTACCCAAGCGCAGCACATCTCAGGGGGCCTGGGTGCTGCCACTTTTGCTTGGAAATTGGAAAGCAGCAGTGACGGGAAAGCTGAAGTAAAAACAGAAAACACCCAGAGTTGGCTGAACCTCACTGAACCACAGAAAGGGTTGAGTTTAAATATCGGGCCGAAGTTTGGGCCAGGTTCTTTAAGAAAATAGTCCTGCTGTTCTTCACTTTTATACAGCTGATTA